>CM035424.1:133896408-134016408 GCA_020310875.1 Ceratopteris richardii
ATTTTGAACTCATAATTCAAGCAAATAATGCATACTTTTTATGGAACATGCAGAGATCAGTTGCCATCCGCGTTCTTTCACAGGACTGTAGCGCTAATCCATGTGAAAGAAATTGGAGCACTTGGGCCCTCTTCCACACAAAGAAGAGGAATCATACATACATACATACATACATACATACATACATACATACATACATACATACATACATACATACATACATACATACATACATACATACATACATACATACATACATACATACATACATACATACATATATATATATATATATATATATATATATATATATATATATATATATATATATATATATATATATATATATATATGTGTGTGTGTGTGTGTGTGTGTGTGTGTGTGTGTGTGTGCGCGCGCGCGCGCGCACGCGCTGTGTGTGTATGTGTGTGTATATGTGTGTATGTGTGTCGTGTGTGTGTGTGTGTGTGTGTGTATGTGCACACACACGTGCATGTCTGAGTTCTCTAGAGTCCACAAGTATAATATCTACCATGTGTTTTATTCTACTTGAATTAGGTCAAGTTAACTCAAATTTGATGCTTCTAGAAGGATCTTGCCAAAATATGCTCCTCATAAGGGTTGAATCCAAAACCCTTTAAGCTTAAACATTCGGCTTTCGACTTAACCATTCGACTTTAGACTTGCCTTGTTCCTCAAAGAACTTTTCTTTTTATTTACTTTTGGCTTTGTCAAGTTACTTTATAACATGAATGCCAACATTTAAAGCGAGACATTTTTTTATCAATGCTCCTCGATGAAATATGTTTTTTATGATATCTCCCAAGCATACAAGTACCATACATTTTAGTGCATAACATGTACACAAAAAGAAAAAACGCATTCCATATGTATAGATACTACTATGCTTATCATGCACACTTTATATTGATTTTCACTCAGCATGCAGATTCTCTGCTTGACGCATGCAAGTTACCACACATACTATACTTATTTTTACTCGACAAGCATACATATGGCCCTAATATAGATTCATGCCAAGTACCAATACCAGTCACCTATGCTGCAGACCTTTAGTCATCCATGAGGACTCCAACTAAGGGCTGAAAAGGAATGCATACCAGAACTAATCTGGGCAAAACCCAAGTTGACCAAGAAAAAGGGAAGTGTGACTATATGCTCATGGTAATTAACCATAAGACTGTATAGTCATCAAAAGCATATGATGCGCAGATCTCAGAAAACGAACTAAACAGTTTGCATATGACTTAAGTTTGTTTTATTTTTTAATCGTGGAAGTTTTAAATAAGTAAGCCTTTTAATAATAATACTCCATGATTAATAAAAGTTAGATCCAGCCAATAATGACTGACATGTGAAGAAAACAGTGGCATAAATTTAAAGATTATGGAACCATTTTTTGAGTCGATTCATGATCCACAAAAACTTTCATGGGCTAACATACACAACAAAATCATTTACAAAACCTTTCACACATATAATCCATTTCCCATCGCAAATACAGTACACATAAAGCTTAACTAAAGAAACAAGTAAAAAGAGACTTACAAGTACACAGGAAAGCCTCGAAAACGATGACTCTGAATTTGGTACCTCACCCAACAACCATTTTACCATAAACATATTTAATCCAACAACCTCCCTGTGCACAGCTCCAAGATGAGATGAATAATCAGAATTGTGGAGAGGTTTTTCACAAATTTTCTCAGTCTGATGCACATGAGGACCAAAATTAAAATGATGCAATGCCTCCACAATGGCTGCTGCACATCTTTGACTTGCTCTTAAAATGTTTCCATTTGAATTATTGAGCCAATGCCACTTCACAAGCTCTTCCTGTGCATTTGAAACCTGCTTTCACAATGAATCATCATCAAGTACAGTTATGCTATGCACTTGGAAATGCCAACAGCTGCTACCTTACCAGAGAATAAGGCAGTTAAGCTCTTACAATGACACCATGAACGCCTTTTACAGTAAATAGATCGATGTCATTCCCAGAGTCTCCACAAACAAGAACATTCTTGTGTATCATGCCATTCTCATTTAGCTTTGCTACAAGATATGAAAGCGCTTGGCCTTTTCCAGCTTTATATGGAAGTACATCCAAGTCAACACCACTGCTGTACACCACTCTAACTTTCAACTGCAGTAGTTAAAGTTGGAAAAATAAGGTCAGTATATAGGAAATATTTCATACTACACTTTTAAAAGCCTGAAGCAAAATGGAGGAGAAGTTGCAAGTCAACCCATAACATATATACTGAAGGATCATGATGATCAAAAAGACTGTCAGAACGTGAAAAGACTTTAAGTACCGAAAAGCCTCAAAATGGTCCATACATCACACAAGCTAACTTTGCAAGAATTTAGTGCTCCAAACAGAACATAAATTGAAACCACTTGAATAACAATAAATAAACAAGAAAATGGATGTGTTTCAAATTACTATATTATTCCAAAAGGGGGGGAAGGGGGGTTTGGGGGGGGGGGGGGAAGAGAGAGACCATTATCTCCTGTGTCCTGCATTGGTTATTGGAAGTGTTTAAGCCTGAACAAACGTATAGCAGCATCCCAACAAATAAGGGTGTATGAACAATGACTACTCCCTCAATTTTCAAGAATCACCTTGGAAATACACCCTATTCCAAACGCAACCCTTCTGAAGAAATAATACTCGACATTTTTATTTCTCTCCTTATCCTTTCTTCTACAGACAAATTATAAAAGTTATGCCTCTAAAAGATAAAAGGACTTCTGAAGAACGAATACATGAGAAATGCAAAGATATGCAAACTCAGAAAACTTGTACAAATATCTCCTCTATCATAAAAACATCAACCATTTATGATGACCTTAATCATCTAATCATAACAGAACCCGTGCTCATAGTCTGCAATTATCATTACACAAACAATCTACAGAGTTTATTCAATCTGGTAAAATGCTTCCAAAATCTTAATTTATCTTTGAGCTCCATTACAGAGTGATGTCAGCAGTTGAGAGTTCAATGTTCCATCAAGGCCAAACATAAATGAAATTTACAATCTAAAATCTTATACCCCTCTGTTCAGTAGTCTCATTGAAAGAATATTCTGCATTTCTTCTCCCTTTGATCTATCCACTTTGAAGCTAACCTTATGTGACCCTTGATCTGGCTCTTCCTGCACAAGAACATGTCCATTGTCAGCAAGAGCAATCACTGGCCCCTTTTTTCAGCAGTTCACTGAAAACTGTGTAAGGTCGTTTCCAACCAACTCATTGAGAAATCAAATGTGGATTCACATGTGCTCAAAAGATAAACCCCAATCGCTTCCACATGCACATGATCAAATTAAATGATTATGCATATCTCATTTATGAGATTTCCAATCACTTTAACATGTATGCCTCTTGGCATAGAACTATACACAATGTACAGGTAATATCATGAGTATGCATGCAACAATTCTGCATAAGAAAAAAACCCTGAGGACATATACACATGGTTGTGTGGTTGACTTTATACTTTATTCGATGTAAATGGACCACTAATTTGAAATGGAGAAGTATTGTCATATCTTTGACTAGTTGCATGGCTAACCTCATTATGATCTTCCAAAATAAACTTGCATGAACATAATAAATTCCTAGTTGAGTCTTGGGAAAATTTCAAATTCACCTACTAAAAGATATGCAGCTACATAACTGTGCAAGTCGTCAACAAGATTATATAACTCCAATTCCACACAAAGAAGGGAACTCCTTCAAGTGATGAAGTATGAGTTTCCCAAAGATCCACTATATATAAGCGCCAGATTAAAGCTAAAAAACACAAAGTGTTGGAGTTCGAGGATTGTGGAAGCACGTAAGCAGCACAAAGAAGAAGAAGAAGAAGCTTGGAGAAAAGTGTATTACTAATTGAATGTACAAAAGCTAAGTAGTCCATTAGAGTTATAGCCATATATATAAGCGGAAGGGAAAAAACCTCCTAAAGAGAAAAAAAAGTGTCCCGACAGTCTTAAGTATGCTCACACGAATCACTACCAAAATATATCAACAAATCCCTCCTAAGGGTGATATGGTGAAAAAAGAGCTAGCATTGGTGTACAAGGAAGTGTCGAGCTATGTGGAATGACATCAATCCATAAAAGGAAGTAAGTGCAGAGCTTTGCAAAAAGCTTTTCTCCCTAGGAAGAGCCTTTGTGAAAAAGGCTCCAACATTATCCTATGTGGGCACATAAGCCAAACTAATCTCTCTCACAAAGAGTCTCTCCCTAACATTATGATAGTGCACCTCAATGTGCTTCGTGCAAGCATGGAACAAAGGGTTCCTCGCAATCGCCTATGCACTCTAATGGTAATCAAAGATGGTGCTGGAAGAAGACTTACCAACACCCAGATCAGCCAAAACACATTTGCCACACACTGTATAAGGAAGTGTCGAGCTATGTGGAATGACATCAATCCACAAAAGGAAGAAAGCGCAGAGCTTTGCAAAAAGCTTTTTTCCCTAGGTATAGCTTTTGTGAAAAAGTCTCCAACATTATCCTATGTGGGCACATAAGCCAAACTAATCTCTCTCTCAAGGAGTCTCTCCCTAACATTATGATAGTACAAGCGGAGAGCTTTGCAAAAAGCTTTTCTCCCTCGGCAGAGCATTTGTGAAAAAGTCTCCAACATTATCCTATGTGGGCACATAAGCCAAACTAATCTCTCTTGCAAGGAGTCTATCCCTAACATTATGATAGTGCACCTCAATGTGCTTCGTGAAAGCATGGAACAAAAGGTTCCTCGCAATCGCCTATGCACTCTAATGGTAATTAAAGATGGTGGTGGAAGAAGACTTACCAACACCCAGATCAGCCAAAAAGGCATATGAGAAAAATCAGAGTCCAAAAAAAAGCATATAAATCCGTTGGTAATGATCCCGCCTTGGGATAAAACAATCCAAGTAGCCGAATATCAGTCAAGTAGCGTACAATGCACTTTACCGTGTACCATTACTTGACGCCTCAGCTATGCATAAACCTTCTCATCTAAGAGACAGGAAACTGAATATCAGGTAGGCTTATGCATAAATAAATCAAGCATTCCATAGCCTGCATATAGAGAATAACATCAAATCCATCCCCAACATCATGAAGATAGAATAGGTTTGCAAGCTTCAAAAACAAAACGTTGCAATAATATGTCACTATATTTTGTTTGACACAATGTTATTCCCCTATCAACTTGCATAAACTAAATGCCAAAATAATGTTGCAAACACCCTAAAAATGACATCTCAAAAAAGGCATGCGAATCAATCTTAAATTCAGCAATATGCTTCCCATTAGGACCAATGAGCAACATATCATCAACATATACAACAATCATTAGAAGTACATCATGTGCACACTTAGCATATAAGATACTCTTTGTTGAACTCTTCTCAAATCCATGTGCTAGCAAGTAGGCATGTATCTTTTCATACCAAACACGTGTTGGAAATGAGGTAGGCCCAATATAACCACAAGATCTTTCCAACACTTAGAACCTTAAATACATACACACTTTGGACCAAATAATTGACATGAAATGACTATGAGATAGAGAGACAAGAGTGAGTAAAAGTAATAAGTGCTGCTCAAAAATACAATGTGTATTTGTATGCAAAACTGAAATTAAGGCTGAATGTATAGGCTTCTAGGTACAAGAATATGAGAAGAGTGTCTAGGAGCTAAAAAGAAGAGTATTGAAGAGAAGAGAACAAAAAAAAGAGCAGCAGCTTATTAGAATCAGCACACACAAGAAGTATGTGTAGGAAATGAAGGGAAGCATCATATAACTTCAAAAAGAGCACCACATCAGCTGGAAACTTCTCCAAAACCTGTACCAAACAGTTCTTAACCCTAGAGCTCAAAGTTTCAAGAAACTTGGATGATGATTATGTGCCCAATAGGTTTTCCATATAAAGGCTTAACCTATCCCACTTCTACTTTTCAAACAAAAGCTAAGAAAAAACTTGAAAAAGCCTACCCCGCATTTTTCGGTGCAAATTTCATGAAGCTTTATTTAGGCTTTTTAGTTTTTCATTTTGCTTTTTATGGGTCGCTTTTGATTGGTTAAATCCCAGCCATTGATTTGTGATGAGTTTCATACTTTAAATCATAGCTTTTGATCACAACTAGATGGGAAGCATATTAAAGGATCGTGCACATCAATTTTACCTTCGCTGAAATTTTGAAGCTCTGAGAGCGCAAACATGGCTTCTAACTTTTCTGATGTCAAAAACTTGTTTGAAATCAAGAGATTTGAGTGTAGCGGCTTTGATTTGTGGAAAGAGAGAATGCTCTACATCCTCTTTCTTAAAGATTGCGAAGGGGCTCTTGACGAAAACAAGCCTAAAGATATGACAAATGCAGCATGGAAGAACCTAAATAAAAAGGCCATCACTTATATCAAAATGGCTCTATCAAATGAATTTTTTGTGGATCTAAAGGGCCTTACAAGTGCTTTTGAGGTATGGGAGAAGGTGAAGGCCACCTATGAAAATACCATGCCTGTTAATCAAGTGCATCTTATGTGTAAGCTAGTGGATATGCAGCTTGATGAGTTGAAAAGTGCAAATGAGCACTTGCACTTATCTGCATTTACAAGTATCCTCTCACAATTGAAGGACTCCAGATTACCTGCATTTGATGATAAGCTTAAGGTCATCTTTTTGTTGATGACCTTACCTGATTCATGGGAAATATTGTTTGTTTCATTATCGTATAAGCCCAATCTTACCGTTGATTGTGTAAGCGGTTCCATTTCGAATGCGGAAATAATGAGGAAAACCGGTGGAGAGGGCAATGGTTCAGCCAATGTGGCTAGAGGCAAAACAAAAAAGAAAGGTGGACATGCACAGAAGAAGAGGAGCAAAAGCAAAAACGAAAGGTCACAAGAAGCCTAATTGCAGATACTACAAAGTTGAACTAGAAAGAAAGAAGAACACATGTGACAAGAAGAAAAAGAACACCAACAATGAAGCACATGACATCTCAAAGGACAAAGACAAAGAGAAGGCCAATGTGACTTCTAGTGTCTTTATTGAGGAGTTATCAAACATAGAAGATATACTTTGTACTACTATGGTAGTATATCATGCCCAAGCTAAGCATGCTTCTGTTAATATTGATGCAGAGGACATGCAGATCACCAAGAGGGATCTGATTGATGCCTTCTTTATTGTGAATGATGTTTTGTCACAAACATGGATTGTGGATTCAGGTGCATCGTTCCATGGTACTCCTATTAAAGAGTGTTTTACTACCTTTCATGCAGTGAGCCATGGACATGTATATCTTGGGAATAACCATCTTGTTCTATTGAAGGTATTGGCATAGCGCATCTCACTGTAGATGGCACTAATGAGTTGATTTTGCATGATGTAAGGTATGTACCAAGCATTAAGAAAAAGCCTATTGTGTTAACAAACTCAGTTTTAGGTATAAAGGCCTTTGCAACAACCACTTGAACCATTAAACCTCTTTCTTCTTTGACTCTTTTGCAGCCAGTTTAAAAAAACTCTTAATGAGATGAGGATTTGGCTTACAATACTTGCAAAATTGTTTTTGCTTTTTTTGCTTTTGGATTTTATGAGATTGAGTTTTTTTTGTCTTTTCTTAGCTTTTGAAATGCCATGCAGCCTAACTACCACCCTTGGATCAAAATCTTATGACTTTACAAGATTATGAAATGTGTACAATTAGCTTTTCACTTTTCAAGTTCTTTTCACACTAAATCCTAAAATTAGGGTTTAATCTTTTATCATGAGTTTGATAACCATGTCATATATACAAGCATAGTTGTTTCTGACGGACTTCTGACTTCTGACACTTTTTCTTTTTTTTTTGGTTTTTTTACATACTACATAGCATACTACATACTAATCTACTAATAAGTTATAACTATATACTATATACATCTTTTAAGTTTTAAGTTTTACGTTTTAACATAGATGATAGTATGAAATTTGAATCATGATACCGTCTACTGTGTGGCATGTGCAATGTCAATGTGCATGTGCCATGTATGTAGAATGCATGTGCATTGTGCATTGTGCATTGTGTAAGAAATGTGTTAATTGCAATGTGCAACAGCATATATGGCATATGTATTTACTATTGTGTCACGTGTATTTTTTTCAAACACAAGAATGGGAACACATGGGAATAAAAGTTTCAGTCAAACTTTCATAAGGAAATGGGAAACCATATCCTCAGGTGATCCTTTAGTTTGATACTCAAGATATGAACACCATTCCAATAATAAAAGCTTTGAGAGTCTTGTCCAAAAGTAAAGAAATTCTTTCAAAGATCATTCCAATAGTTCAATGGATTCCATGATGAATCATTTTTCTTAGGTTATTTGATTACTTAAAAGGAATCTCAAGTATTGGAAAAATAAACTGCTTCCTAGTGATAAGCACAAAATTCTTCAAGCTCATTAGATATTAAGTAGTTCCCAAGAAGTCCCAAACCACCAGTAGTAGTACTTAAGTCCAATGATTGGTATAACCTAAAGGTGTATCAACATTGATAAGATTCTTAGCTATAGAATCTAGAAGACATTAGCGTATGCTTGGACTTGAGTTGAGGGAAAGATCTCAAAAGGTCCCACATGTAAGCAAAGATGCTTTTTGATAGTTCAAGAGATCTTAAAGATAAAGACTATATCTTTATTCTTTTCGCAAGGTCAACGAAACTTGATCAAGCTTGGAAAGGTTTATCCAAGAAATTGCGATTGGAACTACTAGAAGTTTGCCCAAGTATTGGAAATCAAATTCCTTTTGGGAATTGTCCACTCAAGTTCCATTTATCCAATGGAAAGTGATACGAGTAAGGTGTTCCAAGTTTAAACAGAATAAAAGTTCCAAGTATGTAGTCTGCAACCGTGATAATGGTATTAAGATTGTGGAAGGTACAACATAAAGTTACCTATCCTTAAAGCGATTTCGATAAAATCCAAAAAGCATGAGTGGATGCTTAGACTTAAGCAGTAAAGAGATTCATGTAAAGTCCTGGCCAAGGTAGCTACTTAAAACTTCAATAAGAAAGGAATCTAAAGACAAGAAGTAAACAACTCTTGTCGCTACAAATTGGTGAAGTATAACTACTTAGACTTGATTTAAAAATTCAAGAACTTGGAATTATAATTGGTTTTCATTTGAAAACCCTAGCAAAGAAGAATGGATATTCTATCAAGAGGTTTTCAAGTTTCCAAGGCAAAGCACGAGATCGTGAAAATAGTGTGAAGGAATCAAAACCTAGAATATCAAGTTACAGATAATCCCTGAATTTTCAAAATTCTTTTAGAGAATTGAACAGAGAAGATACTCTATCAAGATATGTTTATACTTCATGATAAATATCACTCACACATCAATGTGAATATAAAATAGATTTGTATACTAACACCAGATTTTATATTCAGATTGATGTAGAAAAGATGGGATGGGACATCAGACCGTGGGATGATAATTATCTTTTAGTCCTAGAATGGATTTTGAAGTTAGATTTGATCATCAAGGGGATTAAAACTTAAAGGAAAAGTTTAAATTCAAGGAGGATAATATAATGATTTCAAGATACTTCAAGATCAAATACATATGAAGATACGAAATAAAAATAACTTCCAAGATCTTCTTTTTCAAATAAGGAACAGACTTGTTCTTATTTGCATAATAAAACACTTCAAGATAAAGTGTTATTGATTCAGAAATATGTCATAAATTTCTAAAGAAGTAGGACTTTGACATTGAAATGATCTTTTTAACTAAGGAATAGACTTACTAAGTCAAGCACCAAGTTCCTAGTGTAACTTGGTAAATTCAATCCTTTGACTCGAAGAAATGCACATGAATTGCATTCCTAGTAAGTATTCATAAAGTTTGAATATAGGCATAAACTTAGTCTCAAGTAAAGCATTATTTGAGTAAAAAACTCATCAAAAGAACCTTAGTGGGCCGACACACTGATGTTAGATACCACACTAGTATCTTGTGGTTCGATGATGTTTTAGATTTGCTCTGAATCTTTTCGAAAATCCATTTTATTTCTCTTAAAAATAGGAAAAATGCTTTAATACCTTGTTTAAACAGATCTTTGAGAAGTTAAAGTCCTGAATCATCTAGAAATTGACTCCTCGTAAGTTTACATATCTTCGAAGTTTGAATTGGTTGTATAGAGTTTTAATTCTTTCTTTCCGCTTTCCAAATCTTTTGGATTTGACTCAGATACGGTATCAGATTCTTTTTACAAAAGTCTAGGGTTAGCTAGTTAGAACAAGATGACTAAATTAAACTTTCCAGGTAGATGTTCTGTACAAGAACTCTTTCAATTTTCAAAAGATGATAAGTCCAAGATTGACTTATTCATTTGAGTTTGTGCCCAGTTTTCTTGCACAACTCTTATGACTTTCTAGAGTTCAATACACTCTAGAAAAGAGAAGTTAGGAATTGCTCATAAGATTGGCAATTCCCAAGAACTTAAAATCTTTGAGAAAAGTGTCCTACGTTGGACAATTTTCATTTTGAATTTGACTTGGTCAAGTTTAAGTACGGTTGACCAAATGTAAATGGCACACTCCTACAATTTACATAGGATTTTCAAGCCCATTAGAACAAAGTAGTCCTCCAGTTCAGTGAACAAATCAAGTAACTGTTAATTGGGAGTAAACCATTGTACAAACATCCAAGATAGATGTTTGGGCCAACCAAACTTAAAGTTTTCCAAATCAAAATCAAGTGAATCAAGAGTTCTCCAAATCTTGAACAGGATAAGAATCCCGTTTGCACACACTCTGTGTCAGTGGCTCCCAATGAATCCCTTCATTTTTTAGGGTACTTATACACAAACTTCGAGGCGGAGATGAACTTAACTTTCTAACAGACGACGCACGGAGTTCTCTGACGAATTAACCTCCCAACCGCGTGGAGATCCGATATTTCTCTCTCTCTCTCTCATTCTTTACCCATAAAGGGCAAATATTCTAAGCATCTCATATGAGTACCACTTGGCACTCATGTGAGTATCATACTCATAATGTATAAGGGGAGGTTCTCACCTCTAAATCATTACTCCAATATGATACTCCATATGACATTTCCTTCCCCTTAGTTCCATTTTGTCCTCAAAAATGGTATTGGAAGGTCTGATAGAAAGAGAGAAATAATGGAAACACCACTCCCACTAAATCCCCGTGTATAGCAATACATGGTCATTTCTCCGTGTTGTTTTCTCGTATCCTTCCCCTTAAGAAGACCCTTAGGAAGGTAATCTAAAATCGGGAAACCATCTCTGAAGGGTGCTAACCCTCTCCCATGTGGCACTATCTTCTTAACTATCTTTCCACTTTACTAGATACTCTTTATATAAGTGAATTCTTGTCCGTTTCTCTCGAGTGCGTAGTATGTTTTTAGGCTCACGTGGAATAGATTGAACAGAAATAGGCTCTACTACCTCACTGTCTGGAATGAGGTTGTCAGATTCACCCAGCCTTTTCTTAAGCCGGCTAACATGAAAAACTGGATGGATTTGACTATTCTCTAGAAGTTGGAGCTGGTAAACCATCTTTTCTATTCTCTTAAGTATTTGGAAAGGTCCACAATACCTAGGAGATAGTTTTGGACAGGGTCACGTCTTCATGGTTTCAGACTTGGATGGAACTCTAAGATAGACCTACTCTCCTACCTCAAAGTTGATCTCTCTCCTTTGAGGGTCAGCATAGGCTCTAGCTCTATCCTGAGCTCTCCTAATGCTGTCTTTAGCAAGCCTAAGCATATCATTCATCTCTTCCAAGAAATCCTTTGCAGCTTGGACTTTCTCATTCTGCAAGCCTATTGCATAAGGAGCTCTTGGCTGAAACCCATACATAAGCATAAATGGACTATGCCTAGTGGAAGAGTGCTTGGCACTATTATATGCAAACTCTACTATAGGTAAGTACTCTTCCCAATTAGTTTGCCTTTCATTCACATATGCCCGAAACATATCCTCTAGGATTTGGTTAACCCTCTCTGTTTGCCCATCCGACTATGGATGCTCGGCCGTACTCATGCTAAGTTTCGTGTCCAACCTTTTGAAGACGGCTCTCCAAAAGTGGCTAGTAAACTTCCTATCCCGATCAGAAACTATGTCTAAAGGAAGACCATATAACCGGTATAGGTTCTCTACAAAGAGTCTAGCCAACTCTGGTGTCTTCACTCTAGTACATGTCAGAATAAACCTAGCTATTTTGGTTAACCTATCCATAATTACCCAAACCGAGTCGTGCCCTCTGTGTCTTAGGTAATCTGACTATAAAGTCCATGGAGATACTCTCCCACTTCCCATTAGGAATATCCAATGAGTGGAGTAGTCCTCCAATCCTCAACCTCTCAGCTTTATTGATCTGGCATTTGGTGCACTTAAGCATATACTCTAGGACCTCCTTATGAAGTCAAGGCTAGTAAACTACCTCTTAACAAGATCATAAGTCTTGTTAACTCCTAGGTGTCCCGCACTAGGTGTGTCATGACACTCGTACAAAATATGCCGTCTCATGTCAAGATCTCTAGGGACACACACCTTACCTTTATATAACAGATATCCATCACGAACACCGTAATTCTTCCACTTGAATCCTTCTTGAGTACCCGTCAATACTCCATCCTCACTGGAAACCCGCATATCACGATCCCCATTCTCTATGGCTTCTCAAATCTCGGAATATGCAGGATCAAGCCTACATTTCCTTCTAATGGACTCAAGTAGCTCACTAGTGATCCGAGTAAAACTGAGTCCATTGAGCATAGGCATGCGGCTAAGTGAATCAGCCACTACATTAAACTTTCCCTTCCTGGACCTAAGCTCATAATTAAACTCCTGAAGGGTCTCTACCCAAAGGGCCTTACGACCTTTAAGGTATGTTTGATTAGAGAGCCACTTAATGCTCTCTTGTTCAAACACTATCGTAACTTTGGCACCATATAAATAATGACGCCACTTCTTCAAAGCATGGACAATTGCATACAACTCTTTCTCATAAACGGAGTAATTCTTCTGAGCCGGTTCCAGTTTCTTACTCTCAAAAGCTACTGGTCGATCATCCTGTACTAAAACTGCTCCTATGGCAAAATCACTCACGTCAGTCTGAACCACGAAGGGTTTGTTGGGATCTTCTATATATAAAAGTGGAGCTTTAGCAATTGCTACTTTCAATTTCTCCATACTTTGCTTCTGTTACTCCCCAATGAAAGGCTTTCCCTTTCCCTTTAAGCTGTTCTGTCATGGGGACAGCAATTCTTGCATAATTCTTAATGAATCTTCGATAGAAACCTCATAGACCTAGGAAAATCTGCAACGCTTCCAAGTTCCTTGGATGTGGCCATTCCATAATAGCCCTTATCTTTTCAGCATCCATCTGGATTCCATCCTGAGAAACTATATGCCCAACGTATCTAACCTCTATTTTTGAAAAATTCACACTTTGACTCCTTAGTAAAGAGTGAATTTTCCCTTAGCACTTGAAATACCTTTCTTAAGTGTTGCAAGTGCTCCTTTTCTGATGCACTATAGATCAGGATGTCATCCAAGAAATCTACTACAAAGGGTCCTAGTTAAGGCCGTAAAACACGATTCATGAGCTTCATGAAAGTGGCAAGAGCATTGGTGAGACCAAAAATTATGACCAAAAACTCATAGTGCCCATATATAGTTCTATATGCAGTCTTAGGGACATCCTCTGCCCTAATCCTAATCTGATGATATCCTGATCTAAGATCAAGCTTGGTAAAATACCTAGCTTGATGTAACTGATCAAATAGATCTTCCAATCTAGGCATTGGTAACCTATTTTTAATAGATACCTTATTAAGTGCTCTATAGTCTATACATAGTCTCATAGAGCTGTCTTTCTTTTTAACTAGGAGCATTGGCGATGCCCAAGGTGAGTTACTAGGTCTAATGAAGCCCTTATCTAAATAATCCTGCAATTGCCTCTCAACCTCCTCGTGCTTAGAAACACTAAGCCTATAAGGTGGCTTGCAAACAGGGTTAGTATTAGTAACTACTTCAATGGCATGGTCAATGTCCCCTCTCTCAAGTGGTAGTCCTCTAGGTAAATCAGTGGGAAAAACATCTCTATACTCAAACATAAGATCCTTAAAACGATTAACCACACACTCTTGCAAGAAAGAATAATAGAAAGTGTTGTCCATATTCACGTTACTAGCATGAAAACATACATCAGACAATGCTCAATATCATGACTATACAATAAAAACATCTCTTGTACATGCTGAGAATAACAAAGACTATACAACTCTAAGGATGAAATGAGAGGTGTACTAGGTACATCTCTCTCTCCCTGAATACAAACTTTACTTCCATTCTTTTCAAACTCAAGTGTGTCGTTTTGATAGCTACGTTTAAGTGTGTCTCCCAACCCCCATAGCCACTCTATTCCTAACACAAGGTCTGTCCTCTCCATATTCATAAGTTGGAAGTCCATATGATCTGTATAGTGCTGCATTTTGACTTCCGAATTGGATACCATAGTATCCAATATTCTCTTGTCTTCCCCTTGCATCATAGATACTATGTATTTATGTGCACTAGACTACTCGGGAATCTTTAGTTTCTTGACCAGAGCATAGTTTATAAAATTATGAGTGGCAGAGTCATCTATCATGACTCACACCCTGGTCCCGTATACACTACCATGAAGTTTAACTAAGTCATGTGGTCCAAACTCCGGTGACCACAATGACTGAGTCAAAAAACAGGTGTGCTCTATATCCTCGTGCATCACCTCCACTCCCTTGCCGTGAATAGGAAGGGTCTGCACTATGTGGACCTTTTCAGGGGCCGTACGAGTCTCTGGTCCTCTCTTCTTTTCTGCCCCCTTCTTGAGTGGACAGTTCCATTGTGAATGACTAGGAGACAAACACCTAAAGCACAGGTTCTCTCTTTTGGCCCTCTCAAATTGATCTGTAGGTAATCTAGGCCCTTGTGATCTTTGTTTTTTAATAAAAATTTTGTTTTTCCCAAATGGGGACTTCTTCTTGAACTTAGTCTTGTTAAGAGGCTTGAGGGGCTGATCCATCTCCATAGGAGTGTATTGAGGACGGTTATGGTCCTCATAAATCTCTGCATACTTGATCACCTCCTCAAACGTCTTAGGTGCATTCCTTCTCACCTCTCTTTTGATGGCTTTATCTAAGCCTCTAACAAACCCTCTAGTTTTCTAAAAATCATCTAAGCCCTTAAGTTTCAAAATGATCCCTCTAGAATGGGATATGTAGACCGTAAGAGGCCTACCTCTCTAGGTAATCCTATCCCACTCGTCCGAATTCCTCTCCTCCTCATTCTTAGGAAGAAACTCTTTTAGGAAAAGAGTTTCAAACTGAGTCCAATCTATAGGGATTGAGTTTGCCTCCTTGAGACTCATCCACCACTTATAAGCCCGAGGGCCAAGCGAGAGACTCGCCTCTAGCACACGGTACTCTGGTGGGGTGCCCTTCACTTGATGCAAATCATGCCACTTTTGTAAAAAAGTATAGATTGCATCCTTGTTTCTATCTCCGTCATCCCTCGTAAAGGTAGGTGGCTTTAAGTCTTTCAGCAGGGGAGCTTCCCTAGAGCTCTCTCCTTTGTGCTTACTAGGAAGAGAAGTATCTTTCCTAGTCATCTCTAGAGGAAGAGTTGGAGTTTCTCTTTCCTTCCTAACTAGGAAAGAGGTGACGTGAGTCTCAAGTGAGATCATTTGAGACTTTAGCTGCTGGATGAGAGATGTACTGCCACTTAGATCTCTCTCTAGTTTAAGGGTATGTTCTTTCAAGCCTACAAATTGGTCATGAGTAACAAACTCATCCAAAAGTTCCTCATATGTATATTCTTCTTGTTGAGACTCTTTCTCTTCTAGGTTTTCCTCTACTTCCTGCCCCACTTCTACTTCTTCCATTCTAAAAGTAGGAACCTCTAGTTGCTCTTTAGATGGAGAAGTGTGTTCTATTATTTGTTTCCCTTTAGACTCCATGTTTCACTTTCCTTCCCCCATTTGCTAACTAGAGTATATGAAAAGAAATGGAAGTAAACCTTGAACATGCAAAAAGAAGAGAAATATATCACAAGAGCACTTCAATGGTACAAAATAAAGCTGCGGAAGCGAAATCCAAGTGATCTTTGAAGCTTGACGCTGATTTTGAATCCGGGGAGGTTCTAATCACCAAAAACCATAAGAACAATGCCAAAACCAAGTAGCAATAGCCCCAACCAGGCAAACTGAGTAAAACTGAAGCACTTTTGAAATTTGACAGTCCTCGCCAATCCAAGAAATGTAGTCCAGCACCTGTACTTCAAAGATATAAAACTATCCTAAGTGAAAAAAGTGGATTTGGACTCTACATGATGAAAAACTCGGCCCGTAAGTGGTCGCATAGTTCCTGCTAAAGCGCCGCAGAGAGATTTTGGTTGACCAAATCTTGTCCAAATCCAACATCAATGGTTTCTGACGAAGCTTAGGAGTGTAGCTTCGTAACGTGACAAGAATTTCTGAAATCGGATATCGCATGAGCAAGCTATGGTGCAGAGAAGATGGGTATGTGACAGGTAGGAAGTGAAAAAGCTAATCTTCATGGAAGGGTGACTTTGAGAACCCATAACTGAGAACCTGAAGCTTTTCAAGACAAAGCCATGACCCATAGCCCTGTCCACATCCCATAATACATGTGTGCACCATTATCTTGCCAAAATCTTGATCCAATCTTTATATTTTGTTCCTCCAAATTTAAGAAAAACTCGAAAATAAACTTCGTTTTACCTCCTCCTTCTTCACTTGGTCCTCTCAGCAAAACTCAAAAACAGACGTCGATGGAGTAGCTTAATCCCACGTGTGCTTTCAGCCACGTTTTAGCACTATAAAATGAGCATATGAAGCTTCATTGCATCAGCCAAGAGGAGGAGAAGAGGGGGAAGCCTCAATGGCTGCGCGCGCTGTCGTAGGGCCTGGTGTGAATCATTCCTCCGCTCCTGGTGTCCTTCGGCTACGTTTGCATAGCGCCCAGCTCTATCACATGCCGCCTGGCTTTGATACCAATGTGGCAGTGGCTCCCAATGAATCCCTTCATTTTTTAGGGTACTTCTGCACAAACCTCGAGGTAGAGATGAACTTAACTTTCTAACAGACGACGCATGGAGTTCTCTGACGAATCAACCTCCCAGCCACGTGGAGATCCGATATTTCTCTCTCTCTCATTCTTTACCCATAAAGGGCAAATATTCTAAGCATCTCATATGAGTGCCACTTGGCACTCATGTGAGTATCATACTCATAATGTATAAGGAGAGGTTCTCACCTCTAAATCATTACTCCAATATAATACTCCATATGACACACTCAAACCATCTGCTCCTATTACTCCAAACTCTCTCCACGTTACTCCAAATTCTTCTACAGCTGTTTTATCTTGATATTAATCCTTTATAAGCTCTCGTACTATTACAAAGTAATCTAGAATCTAGATCAAGTTTGTAGCTTGTTCATCCCAAAGAATCACTTCCAAACAATACATGTTGGCTGTTTTCTACTATACATGAAGGAGAATCACTTTTTCGAGTAGCCAAGCAAGGTTTATATACATATTTTTGTACATGCTTTCATTGAGGTATTCAAGAAAGGCTTAGATTCATTTTAATGTACATACTTTCATTGAAGTATTCAAGCAATGTTTATATACATTTTTATGTACCTACATCCATAGTTTGTAGGTAAAAGTTCTCTATTCTGCTGCAAAAACACTTAGTTTAGATTGGTACCGAAATCTTCTAATTTGTGTTTTCTGTTACGAACTCTCCAGTTCTTCGAGCATTTACTCTTGCTTGAGATTTTTTTTTGTGTCTATCCTATTCCATATCTTCTTTATCTGTGTTTCTGCTACTGATTCCAACAAACAGCCTAATTAAGCAATTATCTTTGTCCAATTCCAAAGCTCAATTCTCAAATTTGATTTGTCACTGCAGATCTCACCGTAAGGCAAATAGAAATAGAGAAATCCAGATTTATGTCACGACCAAAATCAATTCAGAAAAGCACTGCAATATTCCTTTGGGCTACGATGGCGAACCTTGAGTTCTTCCAAGGGTTTTTCATTATCCATAGATAATGAACAGCTTATATAAATGTTGACAAAACAAGGCTTAAAAATAAACAGGATAGCCAAACCGAGGATGAAGTAGTTTGTGAACCTTTGTTCATGAAAAGAATTTTCTGAAATATATTTATGCCAAGTCAGATACAAAATAAGGAATACATTACCAGATACTATAGTGATACTAATATACCAAGATGAATCCAGGCAAACCCCAAATTCACCAGCAAATGAAAGTGCGAAGTGATCCTATCACTAATCTCTGTAAATTAAGATGCCCGCCTAACATGAAGGACAAAATACAAACTTTGACAATGCCAGTAAATAAAGCACATAGGCAGAGGAACATATTATCAATGGAAGGATGTAGCACAATCCTGGAGCAATAAGTTATTGATAGCAGAATGCAATCTTACAAAAAGTAAACACATAGACAACAGCAATGAGAGCAAATCGAGCACAATGGTGGACAAACGTGTTATTGATGAAGGACACTATTAAGAGGGGGATCAAAACTTGCAAGTAATGGTAATGAGTTAGTCATCATATACAACACGTACCCATAGAGATGTGTAGACAGTACCTACAATTCATGATTCCTGAGCATTCATAACTTGAACGCTACAACTGAAAAGGCACAATTTTGCAGCATCAAAATCATTGAACACTAGAACTGAAAAGGCAGATATGTTATTATTCATCTTCCCATTTTTTTACTCACCTTGACATAACTATCAGACCTTACAAACATTTATATCAATACAAAGCAAAGCTCTTAAAAAACCTATGATGACCTGCTGGATACACAATCACCCAAACTTGTGCAATTTTAGACAAAGATGTAAACATACTTCCATGATCAAATAATCATTACCTGGAATCTCAGATCTGGCATCTTCAGAGCCTCTTGCACAATGATATCACGATCCCAGCCATCATCTAACTCCTGTGCCCATACTTTATCAACCTCCAAAGATGATCCTAACCGTATTTCAGTGCCCACAGACAGTATCAGTATGTCAGGAGTCAACACAGGAGCATCTTTTTGCAGCTCCATAAACCGGTGCATTGATCGACCAGTGGAATATACAAGATGAGACTTGTTCGCATATTCCGCAGCCCACAAAAGGTTAAAGTTTAGCAACGCTGCATGTGATGAATCTTTGTGGTCGACCTTCAAAGGATGATGAAAATAACCAGAAGAAGTAACATAAAAGCTCAGTTTCAAATCCGCACATTAATATTCCTGACCATACAGCACCCCTCAGTTAAATGTCATGAAAATGATTGAATTCAAAAACTTCTTAGACTGCATTAGTTAACGGACATTCATCATCCATACTTCAAAAATTTCAGAGGTATCTGACCTTACTAACAAATGCCAACAAACACAAACATAAGAAACAAATAATAATGCCTACAATATAAAAGAAACAAAGAAAAAGCTTATCAACTACAAAATAAGGCAGACAGTTAGACTAAAAGATGAGCAACCAAAATGTTAAAAATAAAAACAGCAATAAAGAAGAACTGACTAAAACACAAGAAATGCCAACATTATAACAAACTCAATTAATAATCCAAGCATAAATAACCAAAGACAATCGCCTTCAGTGTATGAAAAGAAACCCATAACACAGAGTAAATAAAAGTGAAGAGACTTTACTTTAAAGACTGGAAGAATCAATTTGAATTTCTTTTCACTTTCTCATTCAAATCTTTTTCTCTAAAAATATCCTTTAGAAATAACTCTAATAATAGTAACAAGACATCTAACTTGAATAACATTCAAGGCAAGATCAAACCAAACACTGGAATTACGGTACTTGAAAAATGATGAGAGAAACACTGTCTGGAGCACTTAAAATGAAGAAACAATAAAGACCAAACAGAAGGAGAATTGGGGGAGCATTATAGAATCATCAAAAGACTATGGAACCTAGTCTAAGGTGGATGATGTGAGGTGGCTGCATTAAACCACCAAGGTGTTCAGCACTTTTCTCCGAAAGTAGTATAAGAAATAAAACAGAAATTACAAGGCAACACATGTGTATATGTGTATGTACATGTATACTCGTATATATACATATACCTATACGTATATGTGTATGTATATTCATATGCATATGCAATATGTATATGTATATGTATACGTAAAAGTATATGTATATGTATATGTAAAAGTATATGTATATGTATATGTGTATCTGTATCTGTATATGTATATGTATATGTATATGTATATGTGTATGTATATGTGTATGTGTATGTGTCTGTGTATGTGTATGTGTATGATTATGCTTATGCATATGCATGTGTGTATGTGTAACAAAATTTGGGTAAAATTTTTATGATCCTATCTTGAAGAGTTTGATGAGAGCTTCATAATGGTATAGGATATTCAGTCATCAGATATCAGATTTGGGAGAAAACCCTAACCCTAATTTTTTGCTGATTTAAGGTTTTTACCTCATTTAAGAGCTCTCAGCTTAAAGGTCATAAAAATATGTTCAAGTCATTCATCAGGTGGTCAAATTATTGGAAAAGCTTGTTAAAGACTTTTTTTAGCGATAGCTAAAAAGCTACGCAAATTAAAGCAATTTTTAGCTATCAAACTGAAAACAATAGCGATCCAGCTTTAATAGGGAAACCATCAGTTTTTTCTTACGATTAGCTTTATTTTGGAGAAGCTTTTCGCATGGGAGTTAAAGGTCTATATAAACAGGGCTTATGGTCACTTGTTGAATATCCAATACCATCCTTTGTGGTGATTTTGGTGATGGTTGTGCTGATGCACACATGGGCAGCCATGGTGCACATATGGGCAGCTATGGAGCAGCTTTTGAAGAAGCTAAGGAGAAGCCATGGAGTTCTTCTTGAAGAAGAGTGTGCTCACACTCTTGTTGATGGAGAAGACTTACTCATGAGCAGATTGGTGGTGTGGATCATCCATCCACATGATGTATTGAGATTGTCTTCTACATGAAGATTATGGAGTACTTCAAAGACATTGGATGGAGCTTAACATAAGATTGCATCTTATGTTAACTATTCAGGTACATATTCTCTTTATGCACACAGATACTACTTGGAGCTTATGGAAGCGATGGCATCCATATCTTGAGGAGTCCTATTCGGCATACATGGAGGCACTGGCATCCATAAAGGAGAATCAGTACATGCATGCTACATGCATCAGATGAAGTATTAGAGAAGGTGTTTCCATATGGGTATGAGGATTTCTGTCAGCAACATGTTAGCATTCTATGCTAATTCCGTAAGTATGTGATCTATCACACACACATCTGATTTAGGGTCTTCCATAGCCTAAATTCAAATTAGGGTTTGCTAAATATCGGTTTCAAACTGATCTTTTCTCTTTCGGTCACTCATATTCACTCTTCTACAACCTATCAAGTCCTACATCTCATACATATTCAGATTTTTGTCCCTACATCTGAATATTCTTATAAATTTTGTACATACACTCTTCCATCTATTTCTATTCACGTAGAGTGGTTGAGGTTTTGACTCCCACATTGTAATTTGACATTTGTATATATGAAGATGTGAGTAAGCAGTGGCTTACGTAACACTTTGAACATGTTGTCTAATCTCTCTCTACCTTTGTCTCATCATTGTATGATTAAGTGATGTATGTTCATGTCTGTCAATTTTGGAAGATCCTTGAATATGTGTTTGTAGATCCTGGAATCTGTGGGCCTACCTAATTTCCAACAGATGCGAATGATGAGTGATCATTGTTCATCATGATCCATGTGACATTTTGATTAGAGTTTTGGACTTGTCACTTTATTGACATTATGATGGTTGATGACAGATGTATACATACTACATGATTGATGATGTTTTTCATTGGCTTTTAGTATTTACCACTGTGGACTTGTGAATTGTCATTTTGTTATTTATGATTTATCATTTATATATGTATTCTTAGTGATGATTCATGAATCATGATGATCATGTTTGATGTGACTTGAAGTTAGATTTTATGTACTATGATGATTGATCATTGATGAGTCATGTATGATATTTGAATCATGATGTATCACGTATCATTAATGATATGACATTTTAATTTGTGATTTTTGACTCTTGATTAGCCTTTAAAGCTTATTTAAATTTGACATATAAATTGTAATGAATAAAATTTGATAGCATGGTTTTTGTTTTTAATGATGTCACAAAGTACAACTTACATCATACATGAATGATGATAGTAGATACATCCAATTCCCCAATACGACGACGATATCCCACATGATTAAATATAGATAAATAAAGTTTTTAACCTTTATTTTGATGCATTATTTTCATAAACATGATGTGTTATCATGTTAAAGATGAGATATATAATTTTAAGCCAAAAAAAAATCGTACCTTATGAAGGTACGAATACCGTACGGGAAGCCCCAAATCTTAGGGTACGTACGTAGTACCGTACTAATACGTACCGTACTAATCGTACGGATCGTACCTTACTAACTATGGCTGAGATTAATTCTCATATGCAATTATGGCATAAAAGACTTGGCCATATGAGCCAAAAAGGTCTATCCAAACTTTGTAACTTAAAGAAGCTTGATGTTAAAGAAACCAAGCTAGACTTTTATTATGATTGTCAATATGGAAAGCAAGTGAAAAGTTCCTATTACTCAGGTGTGTCTCGTAAGTCTTGTATATTAGATTTTTGTGTCTCGTAAGTCTTGTATATATGTAGCATGCCCACCAAATCTATGGGGAGTGCTTTATACTTTATTTCTTTTGTTGATGATTTTTCTAGGAAAATTTGAGTGCAACTTCCCAAATCAAAAGATGAAGCTTTTGCTGCATTTAAAAGATTTCATGCATTTGTGACTACCCCAGGGTGGTCAGGTGCGTTCGGTGCGTTTAAGGTGCCAGGACCGAACCTTACATCCTAGATAAGGTGCGTAAGGTTCATTTAGAGTTCATTAGGTGCATTTAAGGTACCAGGACCTTACCTTTCCTTTCATGAAATGTGTATAAGGTGCATTGCATTACAAAATCATAACATATACTAGTATTTAGAATATGCAAGTTATCACCTCTCTTAAAAAAATTCAAATCATGCTGCTCTGGTACTTGCTATGTGTGATCCACAATTGTTGATATCATATGTCAGTCTATCTATGTGACAAAGAAATGCTTTGCTCTTGAGAAAGATGCTAGCAGATGATGACAATACAAGATGGAATATGCACGTCAACCAAAGTACCCTAAAGGTTAAGTGTGTGATTTGTCAACGAACCAAGAAGCCTAAACGCACCAAATTAAACTTGATAGACAAATTGTACCATTGATTCAATTCCATCGTACCGGAAACCGTCGAAGAACCGCATCTACTCATAAGGTTCGGTTCGAACTGAATCGAATGGAACTTTTCAGGGGTAAGGTTCGAGAACCACGTCAACCATGAACTACCCAAACAGGTAAAAAGCTGAAATGCTTACGTATGGATAATGGGGGTGAGTTCACAAGTGCTGAATTTAAAAATTTTTGTGAAAATTTGGGCATAAAGAGGGAGCTTACTGTTCCATACAGCCCCTCTTCTAATGGTGTGGCTGAAAGGTATAATCGGACTCTTTGTGAGAGGCATTCTTGTCTCTTCATGCAAGGGCACTATGTTCTTACGTGCCATACCTGCACATGTACCAAGCACAATTGTGACCGGCGAATTTATCTTTTTCACATGTAAAGAAGGCCATAGAAGATGTGGGTGTTGATAATGTGGTGGAGGTGGTGACCGACAATGGGTCGAATTGTGTTTCCATGGGACGCATGGTTGAAGAGTTGTATCCTAAGATCACTTGGACACCATGTGCATCACATAGTCTTGATCTCATGATGGAAGATATAGGTCACATGCCATTTGTGAGCCAAATTTTGGACAAGGCGAAATTCATTGTCAAATTTGTCACAAGTCGGCCTAAAATTCTCAACATCTTTCGTGCCCATAGCCAATTGGATTTTCAAAAGCCCTCTGTCACACGTTTTTGTTGCATGTTCATAGTTGTTGATAGAGTATTGAGGGTCAGGAAAGGGCTTTTGTGTATTTGTGTATTGTTGTGGCAGAGGAATGGTATCAGATCTCTGAGGTGAAAGCAAATCATCCTTTATTCACACAGTTCTCTTCCATTGTCATGGGGGATGAGGTATTTTGGTCAAAGGCAGAGGTGTTAGTATCTGCTCTTCAGCCATTGTACATTGTACTTCGCATCACAGATATGGAGGGTAGCACACTTGGACTTGTATACGAGTACACTGACCATATACAAGAATGCATTCAAAAAGTACAAGGTCTTTCTGATGATGAGTAAGTGCTTTTATAAATTTCTTTTTCTAGATTAGATTCTATAATTTAAACTTTACATACATGATACATGATGATTGATAGAATTCACAAAGTTTTGTTTAATTTCTAAATAGACGGACAGCTTTATGTGATGCTGTGAAGCGGAGATTGGATTGGTTTCATAGACCAATCCATGATGTTGCCCACATTCTCCACCCATTATGGAGAATAGAGCAACAATATATTGACATTGAGCTTGAGGATAGCTGGATAGATTATATAAAACGATAGACAGGTGGAGATATGACTTTGCACACACAGCTCGAGAGAGAAAGGCTTCAATTCCGTACCCATCAGCGTTATTTTGGGCAGCCTACTGCAATGTTAAGAGAGAACCAGATTACACCCGTGACATGGTGGGAGATGTATGGAGTGAGTACTCCATTGTTGGTAAGTACTAAGTATATATATATATATATATATATATATATATATATATATATATTATATTTAGGTATTTAAAATTGATTTTACATTTGTATCACTTTATGAATGAATCATGATCATGATTCATTGAATGATGAATGATGAATAATTACTCAATGCAGAGAAAATTGGCATTGCGGGTTCTTTCACAAGATTGTAGCACAAGCCCTGCGGAGAGGAATTGGAGCACATGGGCATTATTTCATACAAAAAAAGAAACTGGTTGAGCCCATCGCAACTTGAGAAGTTGGTGTATTGTCATTGCAATCTCAAATTGCTAGACTCAAAAGGTCTAAACATAGCTCCTCTTCAAGTAAATTTCAAGTTTGGTATTTACGAAATATAATATAATTTGAATATTCATGATTATAAGCTTGAAAACTTTTACTTATATGAATTATATTATAGGTCAATATTGATGATATTGATATTGGAAAAGTTAAAGATATTCCTCAAATCCCCGAGGAAGAGAGGGATAATTTTTTTTATGCTTGCCACAGAGTCACACAGGAATGTGCATCAGACTCGTAGCCAAACTAGGAGAGCTAGGCATGCTCCAGGTATGAATAATGACTCTATGTCGAGATTGGAATTTGGACACTACCAACATTTATCTCATTTCTGTGTGTTATTTTTAGATGATGTATCATTACCTTCTACTAGCCGGAGGGCTTCTCATATGCGGCAGCGGAAGTGTGCTTCGAGGCGAAGTGGGCGTGGTCATGGAAGGCGTGGTGAGGCTTCCACTTCACGAGTTGCTCCAGAGGACTGGGAAGAGGCATCAGCCTCCTCTTCCAGTGGAGATGGTGATTTGGGAGGAGATGCTTCCATACTTGCAGCAGAGTTTGGTCATTCACAGTCTGATAGTACATCGTCATGGGCTAGTACATTTGATGCAGACGATGATACCATAGATGATGAGTTTACATTTGACATTGGAGAGTCTTCTTAGTCTTTAGACTTCACCTAGACTTGAATCATGGATGATCATTGATGGACTCATATATATGTTCAGATGGATTGTGGACATTATATTTTGATGCTTGTTTACTATTTAGACTTTAGTATCTACATGCTTGTTTTGTATAAAGTATCATGTATGATCACTGATCATTGACATTGCTGCCAGTTGTATTATGTATAGCATGACTCATTAACAGATTGGTAGTTGATTATGTGACATGTCTATTTCCATTGTTCACTTTCAAGTTTCATGTATCATGTATGTTCAGTTTTTACATTTTTGTATTTACTATTGACTCTTTTATTTAAAATGCATTTGAAAGTTGAGATTTGAAAGTTAAAAGGAGTGTGGTGACTGGTCAATGGTGATTGCTCACTAGTGACTAGTGAATCGTGATTATAGACTATAAGGTGATTTTATATGTTATTCATGTCAAGTATATCAAAAAGGTGTTAGATATGCATTGGTACACAGCTTTATGTTTTAGAAAATAAAAATCTCTCACAGTGAATAAAAACCCCGATTTTTATTTTGGATTTTAAAAACCTCTACGATTTAAACGATTTAAATCTCGTTTTTAAACCTCTTGTTGTACTATGGCTGTGAAGCTTTTGTACACATAAGACCTGAGTTCAGGAGTAAGCTTGATGCTAAATCCATTAAAGGCCTCTTTATGGGTTATGGTGAAGAAGGTGAAATGGGTTATATGATATGGTTACCTCAGTTCAAGAGGGTCATATGCAGCCGGGACGTTGTTTTTAATGAGGCAAGGCTGCTACAAAATAATGTTGCTTCGAAACATGACCATAAAACGGTCACATTTCAGCAAGACCAGCCACATGTTAGGCCTATTTCAGACCCTCAAGATGCACCACATATGGCTGAAAATATAGCTAATCTAGTGGTTATTGAGTCAGATGATGTTGGACAGCAAGAAGAGGCGATGTTGGACAGCAAGAAGAGGCTCCTGAAGGGCATATGCAGCCACCTATTCATGCTGAAAACAGTGCTGGAAATGATGTAGAACAGCCTATTAACAATGAAGAAGTTGATGTACCTCCTGATGTAGATCCATTGCCTGGTAATGTGGATCACTGGGTAAGAAGAACTACACGTCCTAGGAGGCCAGTGAATAGATATGACCCCTCTATACATTATATTATGTTATGAGATGAGGGTGAGCCTCTTACTTATAAAGAGGCAAAGCTATCTGAGCACAAGAAAAAGTGGGAGTTAGCCATGCAGGAAGAGATAAAAGCCTTGCATGCAAATGATACTTGGGATTTGGTTGAGTTGCCCAAAGGAAGAAAGGCCATTCCCAACAAGTGGGTGTACAAAATCAAAACTGTTGATGGCAACCCAAGTATAAGGCAAGGCTGGTTGATAAGGGATATGCCCAAAAGGAAGGCATTGATTTTCAAGTAGTGTTCTCTCCAGTGGTTAAAATGACCACATTACGTGTGTTGTTTGCTCTCGCAGCTGCCTTGGATTTGGAACTATTCCAAATGGATGTTAAAACAGCCTTTTTGCATGGTGATTTAGACGAAGAGCTGTACATGAAACAGCCAGACGGATATGCCATTCCTGGAAAAGAGCATCTGGTATGCAAGCTGAAAAGGAGCTTATATGGGCCGAAACAGGCCCCCAGACAATAGCATAAGAAATTTGATGCATTTATGCTCGAACATGGGTTTAAAAGAAGCCATGTAAATCATTGTTTGTACACCAAAAAGGATGAAGATGGCAGCCCAATCATTCTTGTACTATATGTAGATGATATGCTGCTGGCTGGGAAGGAAAAGAGAACATTGAATGCTCTAAAACGGCAGCTGAAATCTGCATTCTCAATGAAAGACCTTGGGGAAGCTGAGAATATTCTTGGTATGCGAATAAAAAGGAATAGGCAACAGCATACTTTGCATGTATCCCAAGAAAAGTACATCGAAAAAGTGTTGGACAGATTTGATGTGGCTGATACTAAGCCTCTTGGAGTGCCATTGCAGCCACATGTTAAGCTTTCCAAGGATGATTGTCCCAAAGATGATGATGCAGCCAATTACATGAAGAGTATTCCATATGCATCAACTTATGGTTCACTATGCTATGGTTGCTACTCGGCCAGACATTGCTCATGCAGTGGGAGTTGTGAGCAGATTCATGGCTAATCCTGGTAGAGCTCATTGGGAGGCAGTCAACTATCTTGAGATATTTGAAAGGAACTAAAAACAAATGCCTCAGTTATGGAAAGGACCCATTAGAGCTGAAGGGATTTTGTGATTCCGACATGGCAGGTGATGTGGATACACGGAAATCCACAAGTGGGCAGCACACTACAAAAGATTGTTGTTTTGTCTACTACTGAGGCTGAATATATTTCAGCCACTGAGGCTTCCAAGGAAACAATATGGTTAGCACGTCTTTGCAGTGAGTTTGGTTTGCCTGGCAGAGCACCTATACTTGGTTGTGATAGCCAGAGTGCCATATATTTGGCAAAGAATGCCATGTTCCATGCACCCACCAAACATATTGATGTGCGATATCACTTCATTCGGGAAGTGCTTAAGGATGGCCTTATCACATTAGTTAAGGTCCATCCATCACAAAACCCTTCATCCATCACAGAACCCTGCAGATGTTCTCACTAAGTGCTTACCCAAAGCACAACATCAGTTATGTATACAGATGGTGGGAGTCACTTACCTAAGTTAGCTTAAAGGCATCATTTATGCCTTTAAGTGGGAGGTTGTCGAGGTAAAGCCCTAAATGACCCCTTTATAGTGTATACATGTGTATAGGCCTATTTATAAAGGCCAAGTCACTTATTCTTTATTTTTTGGAGTTCTTTATAACATAACTTAATAACACTTTTGGCTAACTCCCTTTGAGTGAAGCCTCCCAAAAGCTGATCGATCCTCTCTCTCTCTTCCACGCAGCTCTGCCTCCATTCCTGGCTACCGTCTCCACATTTGAGGCACGTACACACATCCTCTACCCCTCCAACACCACATCTCTACCCTAACAAACCTTAACCTTTATTTTGGATTAGGTAAATCTCTACGATTTAAAATACTAAAGATCCTACAAGGCTATCTTTCTAGATAGACACTTCTATTTTTGAATCCAAATCAAGAATCCAAACCCTAGTACCTTTGCCTTTGATTGTCTGTTTTTCATCATGCTACCCTTGTAGAAAAACAAAGACTTTATTACCCAATCGTTATAATTCCTCGAAATGTTCTCCATGTATCCCATCTCATATTGCATTTTTCATGACCCAAACTACTACTGAAAAATATTCCTCCCTTTCTTCTTGTGTTTTCCTTAAAATATGCATCAATTTAAATTTATTCTCTACAAGGGCCACGAGGTTGTGAATAGGGCTTATACTCCTACTCCTCGTTGGTTATGATACAGCCATATGATATGAATATCCCAAAGAACCTACTACAAAGATCCATGTTCTTTCGGAGATCCAGAGCATCATATCAATTTACGTATGCATAGAATGTGAATCACAAAAGAATATGATGAAATAATAAAATGCCATCAAAAAGTCAACCAAGGGTGATATGGAAGAGAGGCAATAGTTCTACACATAGTTGTCACTGACTAGATTCTGACTTCTGACTTTTGACGTGACCATGATGTGTGATGAGTCTTCCAAAATGTTTTTTACATTTATGGGTGGGACTTTTTTTGTAAACATAAATATTAAGAAAAAAACATATATATACTCATAAAAAAATACATGCATAATGTCTCTTTACAATAAACATGTTGCATGCATTATAATTTATGCATAATAATGAACTGAATATTGTACTCTGTACACATCTTTAGACTTTCGCATATATATCAGTGTGTCATATTGCATAATTGCCCAATGCACACTATGCCATCATCGTATGTGCATGTGCCATGAATCATGATGCATCATATAGCAATTGCCAATGAGTATAATGTTTATGCAAGATGAAGCAAATAGCTTGAAAATTAAAGATTCAAGTCTCTTCTCTAAGCTCCCTCTTCACCTCTCGACAGCCATATGCAAACAACATGTGAGAGTGTCGAATCTCGGCTGTCCTCACTATGGTTATCCTTGACCTCTATCCCACTAGAATCAAATATGGTGACTCTGCCACAGTATGCATCAACCTCTATATCCCAATATGGTGCACTTTGCTACAGAACACAAGGTATGCAGGCTCTCGGTATGTGCTAAAACTCGATTAGGGATTATTAAGTGGCCATACATAGGCAAAAAAATTGTCAAGTCCGGATGAGGTTGCTGACAGTTTAGCATAGGAAATTAGCAAAAGGTTAGCTAAAATGGAAACGGACGTGTCCGGAGGAAATTATGGTTGGTTCTACATGATAAGTTCTCTAGGATGAGCATCATATTCCATGGACGTAACCTTTCTTTCTCATATGTTTTCTCCATATTCTATAAGCATATTCTTAATTTCTTATTACCCTGCATGTTACTGTTTTATTTACCCATCCATGATTGATATGGATATTAGCATAGGCTCCATTATGTACTTTCTCTTTCGAAATTCCTTCTGAGTAGGGCACGTGTACTCGGAAGAATACCAATGCATTTTCTGGTCTGACATCTCTCTCTCTCTCTCTCTCTCTCTCTCTCTCTCTCTCTCTCTCTCTCTCTCTCTCTCTCTCTCTCTCTCTCTCTCAGTGTGTGTCTGTGGGCGTGTCTCTGCGTTCGTGGGATGTACCATGGTCTGATCAAGATCAGAAACAAGCATGAGATGATCCTTATAAGCTTGAAGAGAACTGCAACATTTCGCATACATGCTGGCAGACCTCTTTCCACGGAATCTGCACTCGCGCAAAAATAAAATTCTAGCGGAAGATGCACAGCATCCAAAGTCAAAGAACGCGAGGCACGTCGATAAACCGGACAGTAGACCGAGAGTCATAATTTTTTACACAGACACGCGGTCGATCATAATCTTCTGAAATAATATAGTTCCGGAAGTCACGACCTCATAAGTCATCTTGTTTGTTTAATACTGCTTTGTATGTAACGAATCTTGTTTGTTTAATTCTGCTTTGTCATCTTGTTTGTTTAATACTGCTTTGTATGTAACGAATTTTCTTTGTTTAATTCTGATTTGTATGTACTATTTCCATTCATTTGTATAATTGTACTTTCAAAGTTAAAGTCCGGAAAAGAAAAGAAGGAGTTTGTCGAATTTTTTTTTTTTTTAAGTCATTATTAAGATTATGTTCACATTGTGGAAGGTAGCAAAAAACGCACACAAAGAGCACGAAGAAAGAGCTCAGCCATAGTAACACAACCCAAAGTATTAAGTATGGAATGTTCACACACTGGTATTATAATGTACTAATCCTCCATGCTTAGGTAGCAAAGTGCATCTCTTCGACTTGAAGGGCGAGGGATCGACCCACTAAGGCTCATGAGGACACCTACTCATTTCCTTCAAGGATATGATGATCATGAGGATTGTTAGCATGTCTACCTTTGAGTGTTGAAACTCTGACCGTCCAATGTTCCATATGATCTCTCGCCTTTGGACACATCCCATGTTGATTTTGGCCTATGGGTGTTATACAGACTACCTCGTCTTGCCTCTAGGTGCATGCCATGCTGATTTTGGCCTTTGGATGCTACACGAGTTACCTCATCTAGCTTTCATGCGCATGTCACGTTGATTTCTTCCGACTTTGTAATCTTGATTGTATCAAGCGACTTGCCCCTACTTTGTGGGATAGAGGAGGTCCCATGGGTACTATCCCCACCTTCACATGTACTTTCAATTAATTCAAGCCATATGAGAGAGTAGGCCTTGGGCCAAAGTTCCTTTATAATTATTTTTTTTTTACCTATAATGTAATGTAATGAAAAAAATATATTATCAATGTACACATCAATATTATAATGTACTATAAAAAATGAAAATTTAAAAAAAAAAAACTATAATGTACTATAGCGAATCCCCTCTTGAAGTGATGGACTAAATTAAATTTTGGCATCCCTCGTGGAGTCATGAAATGAATTAAAATGTGGCAATCATGTGTAAAAATGTGCTTAACAATATGGGTTTTGATCAAATTGCACAAGGAAGTTAGCTCAAAGGTTTTCAAACATCTTTTAATCTCACACCTAGCAAGGTTTTACAATTAAGGTTCATGTGTAAGAAAGTGGTAAGAAATGTGGGTTTGATTAAGTTGCAAAAGGGAGTAAGTCCAAAACTTTTCAAAGATATTTGAATTCACACCTATCAAAGCTTCTATAAAAAGGTTTTCAAGGTTATCTTGTGTAACCTAGTTGATCTCTGATACAAAAAGTCTCTTTCTGACATAATGGTAATGCAGCTCAATGTGATTTGTATGATCATGGTGTTGGAGTTTTGGGGGTCAGAAATCACATCATGAGGAAGAAAAAGAATCTTAGGAGCACAACACATAGTGTATTAATAAGTGTGGGATATATGAATATAAATAGCCCTTTGAGGTTGTGGGTATATATATGATTCGAGGTGTAAAAACCTTCCAAAGAGGGGAAAAATGTCTTGTTAGTCTTAAGTTTGTTAAGACACACCACCACCAAAATGTACTAACGAATTACTCCTAGGATTGATGTTGTGAGAAGTCTTAAGTAATATGGACTAAGATTTCTCACAAGGTATAAAGAAGTCTTAAGTAGTATGGACTAAGATTTCTCATGAGGTAAAGCCTTTGTGAAAAGTTCTATATTCTATGTATACCCAGGAGCACTATGCATGTATACATCGGTCTCAAGCAATGGATCATCATCTATCAATTGGTGGTATGAAAACCTCCACCACCCTCATAGACATGCATGATCATGAGGATTCATGCACATGTGCACAAGAATACACACAAAACATGCAACTCATGTATACAGAAGTCTTAAGTAATATGGACTAAGATTTCCTTCGTGAAAAGTTCTATATTCTATGTAAACCCAGGAGCACTATGCATGTATACATCGGCCTCAAGCAATGGATCATCATCTATCAATTGGTGGTATGAAAACCTCCACCATGCTCATAGACATACATGATCATGAGGGTTCATGCACATGTGCACAAGAATACACACTACAAGCAAGCCTCACTCACGATTAAGAGACAAAAATTGCCAAGAAACTCACACTTGATTAGAAGAAAAGAAAATGAGCAAGAAGAAACTTACAAATAAACTTCTGAAAAGTGACCTCTTTTGTCCACCCTACTTAAACTTCTATATTAAAAGTTCACTTTTATATTAAACTTCTAAAAAGTGACCTCTTCACATTGTGATGTCCACCCTAGTTAAAAATAGGTCATAAACCCTCATGCAATGCCTAATTCAAGTGCAAAAGAATCTGGTAGGGAATCTCATGTGAAGCCAAAGTGAAGGCATAATTTTGGAAATTTTGGAACCCCCTTGGACCCTTGTTTCTCTGCTTCCATCTTTTCACAACCCAAGGTGTCTTCTCTCTAGTTGACTAGGATAGATGGCACACATTTAGTTACATGGCCAACACTTGGATGGTTAGTATCCACCTTCCCTAGTAGGTTGTCCCTTGAAGAGAGCTATATATAAAGGCATATGGTTAGGAGGAGAGTCATGTCTCTAGCATGTGGGGGTCATAATCATCAGTTCTCTTGCATTGGTATCATAGCACTGTTTCTATGGAGACCTTGTTGATATCATCACCTTCCTCATAGAGCTTTCGTTGTATTTTATATTCCACATGAATATACTACCTTCTCATTTATACGCACATCTCTCCGTTACTCTTGTGCATTCGCTTGTGTCTTCTTTTGTCTCGAATTCTTTTGAAGAAAGCACAAGAGAAGGAAAGAATCAAACTCCGCACCTTGTCAGCAAAAGCTCTTGCTTTATCCCTTTTACCAACAGTGAAGAGGATTTCTTATCACATTCACTAATATCTGTTTTCCATCCCTCGTTTCTTCTCAATTTCGAGGGCAAAAGGTAAATATCATGTGGTTTTTAGTGCAGCTTCCAATATTCAAACACATATTTGAACTCATGGTGTCCTAATTAAGATGTCTATGAGCTATCCACACAACGCTCTTGCTAGTGTTGTTCAGTGTTCAAGCATGCTTATATAAATGGTAAGATCAGGATGTTCGAGTTCCAAGCCATACAATAGAAATAGTTCTTATGTCCATGCGAGTATATGCGCCTGTTGCGTGTTAGACATTTGGGAAACTAGTTAGTTGCAAAGTTACTAGCTACCTTTCAACTCAAGTAACTAGTCCACTCTTTCCCAAAGTGATGTTTAGGTATCATATACTTAATGATGATTTTCATTAAGCATGTTAGAAGTCTTGCTTAGTAAAAGTAGGCATTAGAAAGTCAAGCATTCATTTTTCTTTCCATCTTGATGAGAAAAAATCATGAATACTTGCAAACCTCTAAACTTTATGATGAGTCTAAGTTCAGGAGATACTTAGAGAATCATAAAGTCAGGTTTAGAAAGAGAATCTACACTTTCTTGTGTAATTTCTCATGCATCCAAGTAGAATGATAACTTAAGAAAGTTTTTATAGTTCCATGCACACTTTGAAATGAACACTCTCACTTGACTCCATCCAAAGGAGTGATGGAGATCAAAAAAAAGTGTGAATATAACATAAATGGAATTTTGAAGTTTTGTAGATGATTGTTATGTTCCATAGCTGCATCCATTGTAAGGATGCAAAGTGCCAAGAAAACCATGAAATTTTTGAAAGAAATCTTCCTTTTAGAAGGGTTAGAGAGTTACTTTGTGGTTTCATTTAAGCTATTTGTGGCTTCAAGAGGAAACCTAGAAGTGATCTTTAAGACATGAGATAGTTCCTAAAGATAGGGCATTAAATGAAATATTATACTCTTCTATTTCATGAGTCAAATCATTTTCCTATCATATTCAAAGTCAACTTTTCTTTTGGGAATACTAGAAGCTCCAAGAAAGGGATCTTCATTAATCCATGAACTTTTTCTCAAAACAATCCATAAACTTCATAAATATGTTAGGACAAGTACATGAAAATGTCCTTTTGAAAAATATTATAAAGATATAAGCTATCACATGCTAGAAACTTTGATTTCTTTTCAAGTATATCTTCTAAAAAAGGGAAAAAATCATTAAGCCTAATTGATGGTTAGGAAAAGAAGACAATGATTTGTTCATAATAACATTATTGTGCATTGTTTCAATCACTATAAGATGCTTGTACTTTAAACTATGCAATCATAGTGGATTGTCACAATATGTTTAAAGTACTCTAGTAACATTGAAAGATTGACCAATGATAATAATTTTTGTCTCAAACTCAAGAATATGAATACATATCACACAAATGAAAGTTCAAATCAAACTTTCATAATGGAATGAGAAACCATATTCTAAAGGTGATATTTATCCTTTAGTTTGATACTTAAGAGATGAATCGAATTTTGATACTTAAGAGATGAATCGAACTAAGCAATAGATCTTTTGAATGTTGTTTGAAAATCTAGAATTCCTTTCAAATATCCTTCCAATAGTGCAAAAGGTTCCAAGATGAATCACTTTCTCATGTTGTTGATTCCTTAGAAGGAATCTCAAGTATTGGAAGAATAAATTGCTCCCTAGAAGTGAGAATGGAATTCTTCAAGCTAGTTAGACAAGTAGTTCTCAAGAAGTCCCAAACCAATATGAAAGGCATTAGCACATGCTTGGACTTGAATTGAGGGAAAGATCTCTCAAATCCCATGGGTAAGCAAAGAAGCTTTTGATAGTTTAAGAGACCTTAACAATAAAAACTAAGTCTTTATTCTTTTCACAAGGCCAACCAGACTTAATCAAGCTTGGCATTGTTTGTCCAAGAAGTTTGGCAATCAAATTCCTTTGGGATTTTTTCACTCAAGTTCCATTTATCCAATGGAAAGTGTGAAAAGAGTAAGTTGTTCCAAGTATGAACATGTAAAATGTTCCAAGTATGTAGTCTACAACCATGACAACAATAATTAAGTTTGTGGAAGGTACAATGTAATGTTTGCTATCATTAAAAGGATTTCTTAAAGGTGAAATCCAAAAGCATGAGCAGATGCTTAGACTTCAGCACTAGAGAGATTCATGTAAAGTCCTCGAGGTAGCTACTTAAAGCTTTAGTAAGAAAGGAATGTAAAGACAAGAAGTGAAAAGATCTTGTCACTACAAATTGTTGATATATTTAGGTAATGATGTGTGTGAACACACTAGGACTATTGGGGCACTTTTTTTCATCTTTAGGAGTTTTTTTTCCCTCGGCTTGTATATACACCTATTACCCTAATGGGCTACTTATCTTTGTACATTCTAGTGGTAATACATTCAGTATTGTGTGTTGTGCTCCATGCTTCTTCTTCTAGAGATGCTCAGGCACATGCATTGATAGCCTTGTCTCTCAAATGTGCCATTATTCCTCACATTCGCTCTTGTAGAACAGTTAAGGATGCTTGGGATACACTTACCAGTTTATACCAGGAAAGGAATGAGGCTTGTGTTGCTTACCTCCGAAAACAATTGGAGAATCAGCACGTGAATGAAAGAGATTCCATGGAAAATTTTCTGACAAAGATCAAAGATTTGAAGGAACAATTGAATTTTTTTTATGAAGTATTGTTTGACAGCTCACTTGTGCAGACTGTTCTGAATGGTGTTCCTTATTCATATTAGAGTTTTGTTTGTACTCTTCGTTTGATGATGAAAGACAATCCAAATGCCTTAACATTTGAGGAGTTAGTCTCTGTTATGTTGCTAGAAGATCAATCTAGGTAGAACAGGTCCATTATGTGTGTTGCATATCAAGCTTTCCTGGCTAGTAAGAAGGGCAAAGGTAAATGGAGCTCTTCTATTAGTAAGCAAAAATATGCTAATTTTGCAAAATCAAAGAAGGATGACAGAGACGAGAAGAAAACAAAAAAGCAGAAATTGTTTTGCAAAAAGGAAATGATCATGTCATAAAGAGTTGTCCAAAACTAGCTGCTAAAGGGGCAAGGAAGAAAGAGGCTAGAATGGTTGTTGTAGAGGCCTTTACACCCAAAACAGAGTCTGCTAATCTTGTGTAGAATGAAGAATGTGCATTTACCACTGTTTGCAGTTATGCTCATGAACAATGTATGTTTGTAGTGACCTAGATGTTTGGTACTTTGATAGTGGGGCAACCAAACATATTACCTCATAGTGCAGTTTCTTCACTTCACTTGAGCCTGCCCCTATAGGGAATACTATCACATGCACCAACAACTCCTCTTATCCTCCTATGGGAATTGATAAGATCATTATGACTACTCCTGATGGTAGTTCTTTTACATTGTCAAATGCTTTATTTGTGCTAGGGATCAAGAAGAATCTGTTATCAGTTTCACCTTCAGCAAAGATTGACTTGGTTGTGAAATTTGTTGATGACAGATGTACAATTCATGATATGTCACTATTATTGCTTCTGATATTTTATGCCGTGGGTTGTATAAGCTCATAGAATATGAAAAATCCATGAATGATTTAGCATGTGTAGTATATGATTCTCAAGCTTTGTCAGATGGAAAGCTTTGGCATGCACACTTTGGTCATAGACTTTTGCTAGTTTGCTATGCCTGCAGAAATCTGAAATGGTGTCCTCTCTGACCAAACTTGAGGCACCTGGTGAACATGTCTGTGAAGGTTGTATTTTAGGCAAAATGCAGCGTTCCTCATTTCCAAAAGATGGTTAAGTTTGAGCTGCTCAAAAATTGAAGCTTGTTCATAGTGATTTATGTGGTCCTATGCAGACACTCTCTTTTGGAAACTTTCTTTACTTCATCACTTTGATGATTTTTCTAGGCATGCATGGGTACATCCATTGAAAGCAAAGTCCGAAGTGTTTATGTGCTTTAAATAGTTTCTAGTTTTGGCTGAAAATATGTCAGCATGTAAAATGGGCACCCTTCGTTCTGATCGAGGGGGGGAATATATGTCGTCTGATTTTAATGCATTTCTGGCTAAATGTGGGATAAAACATCAGTGTACAGTGCCATATACACCTCAACAGACAACAGAATTGAGCTGCTGAATGGAAGAATAGGTCAGTCATGGAGATGACGAGGTGTATGGTCAAGAGTCAGGCTTTAACAGATAGTTTCTAGCTTGAGGCTGTTATGTGTGTAGCATATGTACTTAACAGGTGTCCCACTAAAGCATCGTTGTCTATCACTTCATATGAGGCTTGGCATGGTCGCAAGCCATCTGTTGCTCATCTGCATGTTTTTGGTTGTCTGGCATATGCATTAGTGTCTAAATAACAACGTAGGAAATTGGATGATAAAGTAGTGAAATGTATTTTTGTTGGGTACAGTTCTAAAAGCAAAGGCTATCGTCCGTATGCATTTTGATTAGCCGTGATGTTGTTTTTGTGGAAGATGTTATTCAGCCATTACTTTCATGTAATAAGGAGACATCCGTTAGCTCCAAAGACATGTATGACACCTTATTGCCGCTTTTTACAGGTGGATACTCTAGTGTTGGTCCAAATGAGGCAACTTCTTAGCCTTTACAGGTTTCATGTGATGATGTAGATCATTCAATTTCTGATGCAGATTTACATGATGCACTTGTTGACGAGAGAACTGATATAGAGGAGGCAAAAACTATGCCTGAATGGCTTGTGCTAACTTTGAGAGATAGAAAATTAGATACAAGCCTATTTTGTTTAATGAAGCACAAAATCTAGAAAATTGGATGGATGCTATGCAATCAGAATATGATGCTATTATTAAAAATGGTACTTGGTCTTTATGTGACTTGCCTCCTGGCAAGAAAGCCATTGGCACTAAGAGGGTATACAAGCTGAAGCATAAGCCTAATGCAATAGTTGACAAGTATAAGACCAGGCTTGTTGCAAAGGGTTATGCTCAGGAAAGAGGCATTGATTTTTATGAGACATTTGCTCCTACATGCCGAATGACTACTATTCCTAACATTTGTGCACTTGTAGCTCATCATGGTTGGAATGTACATTACTTGGATATTAAAACTGCATTTTTGAATGGTGACTTGCATGAAGAAATGTATGTTTTTCAGCCCCATGGCTTTGTGCAAAAAGGGCATGAAAACCAAGTGTGTAGGTTGAAAAAGGCATTATATGATTTGAAGCAAGGACCACGTGCTTGGTATGAAAAGATACATGTCTACCTGATTGCAGATGGTTTTGAGAATAGTCCAGCTGAGATCACCTTATATGTTCAGAGTGTAAATGATGTGCTTCTGATCATTGTTATTTATGTTGATGACATGTTGCTCGTTGGTCCTCATGAGAAGTATATTGCTGATTTTAAGGATCATTTGCATGCCTCATTTGAGATATTAGATTTGGGACACTTGCATCATTAGTCGAGCATTCAGTTTATGCAAGATGATGGCGGAATAGCTTTGTGTCAAACAAAATATATTTACACATTATTGCAATGTTTTGGCCTTGAAGACTACAAACCTATTGTCACTCCTATGGAAATAGGTTTATGATTGAGTCTTGATGATGGTGGAGATGCATTTGATGTTGTTCTCTATCAACAAACTATTGGATGCTTGATTTACTTATGCATTACTCAGCCAGATATTCAATTTGTTGTTTCACAGATAAGCAGGTTTATGCATTGCCTAGGTGTTAAACATTGGCAAGCAATTAAGCGCATCTTTCGCTACTTGAGTGGTACCCGGTGACTTGGATTGTTTTATCCCAAGGGGGATCACTACCACTAGATTTACATGCTTTTTCTGACTCAAACTGGGCTGGTTGCTATGACACGTGTGTCCACTAATGGCTTTTGCTTCATGCTTGGTACCTCATGTATATCTTGGTTGAGCAACAAGCAGCCTACTATGGCTGATTCTAGTTATGAGGTTGAGTATAGGGTAGCTTTCACAACGACTGTTGAGTGTGTGTGGCTCAGATGCCTTACGGTTGATTTGGATGTTGGTCAGTCTTCTGCCCCCACCATCTTCGCTGATAGTGAGAGCACATTGGTAGTTGCGAGGAACCTTATGTTCCATGCTCACACTAAGCCCAGTGAGGTGCACTATCATTATGTCAGGGAGAGGTTCTCTATTGGAGAGATCAGTTTGGCATATGTGCCTGCCCAGGAGAACATTGCATACCTTTTGTCAAAGGCTCTACCTAGGGTGAAGTTTGAAGCTTTCCGCAAAGCTTTGGGCTTACTTCCTTTTGTGGATTGATTCCACATAGCTCGGCACTTCCTTATACATGAGTGTCAGTTCCTTGTTCACTGCATCACTCCCAGGGGGGATTTATTGATGTATTTAGGTAGTGATGTGTGTGAACACACTAGGACCACTAGGGCACTTTTTTGCTCTTTAGGAGTTTTTTTCCCCTAGCTTGTATATATGCCTATTACACTAATGGGCTACTTATCTTTGTACATTCTAGTGGTAATACATTCAATATTGTGTCTTGTGTTCGAAGCTTCTTCTTCTTCCTTGTGCTATTCACATGCTTCCGCAGAACTCAAACTCCAACACAACTTGGTTAAGTCTAAACAATCAGACTTGAATTTGAGAAATTCATGAACTTGGAATTATAACCGTTTTTCTTTTGAGAACCTGAGCAAAGAAGAATGGGTGTTCAATCCAAAGGTTTTCAAGTTTCCAAGGAGAAAGTGCGAGATCGTGAAACAATCATGTGAAGGAACCAAAACCTAGAATATCAAGTTAGAGTTAATGCCCGAAACTTCAAAATTCTTTTAAAGAAATTAAGTGAGAAGGTACTCTATAAAGATATGTTTAGACTTTAGGATAAGTATCACTCACACGTCAATGCGATTATAAAATAAGGTGGTATGGGACACTAGTTTTTATACTCAGATTGATATAGGCAAGATGGTATTGGGACATTGGACCATGGGATGATAATTACCTTTTACTACCAAGGAGGATAAAAGCATGATCTCAAGACACTTCAAGATCAAGTATGTAAGAAGATCATGAAGTAATTAAATTCAAAGACCTTCTTTTAAAATTCAAATATGGCAAAACATGTTCTTATTTGAATTATGAAACACTTCAAGATAAAGTGTTGTTAATTCATAAATATTTGATAAATTGAAGAAGTCAGACTTTGACTTTGAACTGATCCTTTCAACTAAGGATTAGGATGAATAAGTCAAGCACCAAGTTCCTAGTGTAACTTGGTAAATTCAATCATTTGACTCAAATCAATGCACAAGAATTGCATTCCCAATAAGTATTCATAAAGATTAAATATAGGCATGAATTTAATCTCAAGTGAAACATTATTTAAGTAAAAACTCATCAATAGAACCTAAGTTGGTCGCCACACGCATGTTGGATACCACAGTAGTATCTTGTGGTTGGATGATGTTTTAGATTTACTCTATGAATCTTTCTGACAATCTAGTTTGTTTCTCTTATAGATAGAAAAAATGTTTCAATACCTTGTTGAAACAGATCTTTGAGTAGTTAAAGTCTTGATTCATCTAGAATTTGACTCATTTCAAGTTTATGTATCTTCAAAAAGTTTGAATTGGTTGTGCAAAGTTTTAGTTTTCCTTTTCGCTTTCTGAAACTTTTGGATTTGGCTCGGATACGATATCTGATTCTTTTCACAAAAGTCCAAGATTAGTCAGTTAGAGCCAAATAACTAAATTAAACATTCCAAATAGATGTTTTGTACAAGAAACCTTTCAATCTTCAAAAGATGCTAAGTCTAAATTGACTTGTTCATTTGATTTGCTTCAAGCTATGTAGCATAACTCTAATGACTTTCTACAGTTCATTACACTCTAGAATAGAGAAGTTAGGAATTTCTCATCAAATTGACAATTCCCAAGAATTTTTGGCTATAGTATTTTGAGAAAAATGTTTTATGTTGGAAAGATTTCATTCTGAATTTGATTTGGTCAAGTTAATGTACGATTGACCACATGTAAATGGCAACCTTTTTACTACATTTTGCATAGTATTTTCAAGCCATTAGGACAAATTAGTCCTCCAGTTGGGTAAAAAATCAAATAAATGTTGGTTAGAAGTGAAACATAGTTTAAACATCCAAGTTAGATGTTTAGGAGAATCGAAATTCTAATTTTCAAATTTAAATTCAATTGAATCAAGAGTTCTCAAAGTCTTGATAAGGATAGAAATCCTACCTAAATTACTAAGTCCATGCACTAGTCATGCCTATAAATATACTAGTAGTTCGAATCCACCCATTTCACATGTTCGTGCCTAGACTGCACATAGTAAAACAGTGAATTGGCTAGAGATGTTTTTAGATCCACCCTTATTATTCTTTCACTACTTTGTACTTTGAACAAGTTTATCAAAGTGAAAATCTAATTGGTGCTTTGAATCATTTAGGCAAGGATCCCACCACACTGATGAAACATGTTCTTCTAGTTTTCGAACATGAAGCTTTGGGGTTGCCTACAATATTTATATAACTCTATTTTCTAGGAAAAAAATGTTTTCCAAGGGGGAAGAATGTAATGAAGTAAGTCTATGATCTAAGGGTCTGGCCAGTTCACACACATCTAAAATCGGACATTGTTTGGTCACTCATGTGTATGACCAAAGATCTCAAGAATAGACTTAAGCATAAGGTCATGTGTCTTGTAAACAAGTGATCCACTTAGCCTAGTGCTTAAGTCTCAAGGGTGTGAAGGGCGACCTCTTGGGTTCAACCCCCATGAGCATCACGAGGAGAGAGTTTTACCCAAAGAGCTCTAGAAGCATCCACTTGAGTTAACTCTAGTTAACTAGGACACATGGCACACATGTAGTTAATGAGCGACACCTGGATGGTTAGTATCCACTTGCCCTAGTAGGCATCCCCTTGGAGAGAGCTATATATAGAGGCATATGGTTGGGAGGAGAGTCATTTCTCTGGCACGTGGTGGTCATAGTTGTCATTCTCTTGCAATTAATGAGTTACTGTGCAATAAGATTTTACAGACGTTCCAAGTGACATTGCTTGTTTTTTTTAATAATAGTAATTGGCATACTACTTACAATATTTTTTGGTGAAAAAAGATAAAGTGTTTGTGCATAGCCTTGTAGGGTGGTCCTATGCATGCTTACTCTGAAAATACAAAGAAAAAGAGATGTGCAAGAAGAAAGAGGTTCTTGAGAAGAGTGCTTACGGGTTTGTTGTTGATGAAGCATTCTATTCTAAATATTGGAAAGATTTCATAGGAGGATGTTGTGTGTGACATTGACATGATTATGGTGGCTCCTTTTGCATTGTAAACCTTAGAGTTTGAGACAATAAAAGTTGAAGCCTGGAAATCCTTTTTGCATTGCTTGACACAATGGCATGTCATGATATTCTCTAATAATAACCATGAACTATGTTGATGTTTTCATTATATGAAATGTGGACATGGAAAACATGAGCATAGCCAAATACATATAGAAGAGGATTGTTTGGTTATCCCAACAATGAATCCTTAGTAGTTCATAACCCTTTTGAATTTATTACTCCATGAAAAGTAATGTGATTGACTTTCAATCACGAACTATTTATCTCACTGGTTACATGCATGTTATAACCAAGATAGGCATCAACTTCACTTACTTTCAGATATTTAAATTTGGCTAAACTGTCTATTTCAAGAACCTTGCTCCACTCCTCTTTAGCTTTTCCAAGATATCACTATTGTTTCCTTGCTCTTTAGACACTTGAATGCATGCATTTGGAAATTTTTGATGAATTATCATTTGAAAGAAGACATTAATATAAAAAATCATAATATATAAGTGATGTGTGCCACAAAAAAAGCATCCAAATCATGAACACTTGCAACTCTTCTAACTAAAGGACTAGTAAGAGAAGAAAATACCTTATTGTAACTTATCATATGCTTTCTAGCTCTTGAATCACACATCCATGGATTCTTTGATATTGCATGTATGAGGTTCATTTAGCTACATGTTTTTCTCCTCCCAAACTCAAATTTCCCTTGCTCTCATGCACATCTTGAGTCCTCTATAAGTTCCAAAAAATATTCGTATGGTCACCCTGAAAAGATCGAATAACCTCACTAAAGTATAAGACTCATGCTAGAGCATTGGCTCCTCAAATCATGATCCTTGAATCATCTAGGGAACTTGATCAAGGCATGTAGACCAATGGTAGGTCATGTAGGTCTAAATGGAATATAACCAATGCTACTTGATCAAAAGATACTTGATCAAAACATACCTCCTCTACATGTGCATTCACATGTACATGTGTGTGTGGGTGCACATGTACCTATGCATGTGCGTGTGAATGTATGCATGTGTGTAAGTGTGTGTGTACATGGGCGTGTACATGCATGTGTAGGTGCACATGTAGGTGCGTGTAGGTGCACATGTACGTGCACATGTATATGCATGTGTACATGCATGCGTCCGTGTGCATGTATGTGCATGTGTATGTGCACGTGCAAGTGTGCATGCACATGTGGGTTCAGGTGTATGTGTGCATGCACATGCCACATGCACACATGCACATGCATATGGGCATGCACATGCACATGCATATGGGCATGCACATGCACATGCATGCATGGGCATGGGCGTGGGTGTGGGCGTGGGCATGTGCATGCATTTGCACGTGCACATGGGCATGCATGTGGGGATGCACGTGCACATGTGCATGGATGTGCATGTGCACGTGGGCATGGGCATATGCGTGCACATGCACGCAGGCATGTGCATGGGCATGCACGTGGATATGGGCATGCATGTGCACATGCACATGTATGTGTGCATACATGTGTACATGCACATGTACGTGTGCATACATGTGTACATGCACATGTACATGTATCTGTACATGTAGGTGTACATGTATCTATACATGTAGGTGTACATGTATGCATACATATATGTGTACCTGTACATGTATGTGTATCTATACATGTATGTGTACATGTACATGTACATGTATGTGTACATGTACATGTATGTGTACATGTACATGTATGTGTACATGTACATGTACATGTATGTACATGTACATTTAGGTGTAGGTGTAGGTGTAGGTGTATGTGTATGTGTACATGTATGTGTATGTGTATGTGTATGTGCATGTGTAGGTGTGTGTGTATGTGTATGTGTACGTGTATGTGTATGTGTATGTGTACATGTATGTCTACATGTATGTGTATGTGTATGTGTGTGTACATGTATGTGTACATGTAGGTGTAGGTGTATGTGTATGTGTAGGTATAGGTTTAGGTGTATGTGTAGGTGGTGTATGGGTATGTGTACATGTATGTGTATGTGTATGTGTGTGTATGTTATGTGTATGTGCATGTGTATGTGTATGTGTATGTGTATGTGTGTGTATGTGTGTGTCAATGAATTTATATGTGTTTGTGTATTTGTATGCGTCTGTGTATTTGTATGTGTATGTGTATGTGTGTATGTGTATGATGGGTTGCATTTATTCGATCGAATAATAAAAAAAAAACCGAATGTGTTCGTTTTATTCATGATTTTTCGAATAAACATAAAAAAAAATGGACGGATACATTTTCGATCAAAAGTGCTTTCGATCGAAATATTTATCGATCAAAAGCACTTTCGATCAAAAAGTGTTTTCTAGAAGAAAAATATATATTTTTAAATTCGATCGAAAAACTTATTCCGTACGTGCTTCATTGATGTAGAGCTTTAAGCCTGCAATTTTTATCAGAGAGCTTCTTGTTCGATCATTGAGGTATTGTTTTAATTTTTATTTATTGTTTTGTTAATTATATCATGCATATTGTATGATTCGCATATGCGTCTCTTACATATGCTTGATTTTTATTTATATAATTTGTTTTATGTCTTTTAATCATCAATTGTATACATGTTTGACTCGCGCATGTATACATTGATGAAAAGGATTTAAAAATAAACCACTACTGTGATTGTCTGACTCGCTACATCGATTCTTACTCTCACAGGAGTATAGGACATAGCAATAGATCTATTGAGATTGTTTGAATCGCCACCTCTATTCCTACTCTCTCAATGTAGGGACTATTGTGATTGTTGATTCTTTGACTCTTACTCTCACAATAGTCACTTAGATTCTGATGAGAACACTTAGTGTAGGTCACAAGGTGTATAGAAACTATTGTGATTGTTTGATTCTTTAACTCTTACTATCACAATAGTCACTTAGATTCCGATGAGGATACTTAGTGTAGGTCACAAGGTGTATAGAAACTATCGTGATTGTCTGATTCTTTGACTCTTACTATCACAATAGTTATATACAGTTATGTGACAAAACTCATACATAGTATAGCGAATGTATATGAAATATTATAACTGTCTGATTCTTTTGACTTTCTTAATAGTTACATAGATTCACTTCAAGATTATAATTACACTTTCTATTTAATTATAAATCTACTTAATTAACTATGCATATGTCTATCATTTTTGTACACATACTATTGATTTATTTATCCATACACTTACTGATAGTCTATTTTATAATTTTGCACGGATGACAAGTAAAATAAACAAGCATGAGCGAAAATTTTTAGAAGAATTTGTGTGCTCGTACATGTATCAAATGAGCGAAAATTTTTAGAAGAATTTGTGTGCTCGTACATGAAATCACTATAGCCATGGACACTCGTAGTTACAAAGATTTCATTGCGCAATTATCCAGAACATCATTTATTAATATTGAAAACAAATTTGGCAATGTGTCTGGTGGAGCACAGGTCTTAGATGAGCAAATGTCAAAAGAGATTACACGTATCTTTGGACAAATCATCAAAGTAGTAGAGTCATTCACGGTGGATATCACCAATATGCCCAGATTCATCGATAAAATTAAATTTACCAATTTACATTATCAGACTATGAAGAGAGGAAAGCGATTAAAACCGGACATGATTGAACACCTTGTGAGAGCACAGGTAGATCCAAATACAAGAGATGCATATGTGAATATGGGAGATCAAACATCAAATAATCTTTGTTTGCTCCCATATTCCTCTATTCTTTTTGAAGATGCATCTCTTGTGGGGGAAGGACAATATGGAATGACCCATAAAGTCAAGATATCCCACCCGAGATTCAGCAATGAAGTGTTTGTGGCCAAGCTATTCAAATTACATGGTCCTGACATACAAACACGAGAAAATGAAGCCATCAATGAAGACATCAATGAAGCCACGGTGTTATCTATTACGCATAGTGGAATTATTAGTCCACTTGGTTTGGCTAGACACCATAGCAAAAGTCCGTGCCTCATTTTCAAATTTTGGAATGGTGGTACATTGGACATGTGGCTAGAAAGAATGAAGAAGGAATACCTAAACATACCACGAAGCAGAGGTGTGAAGGACACAGAAGGAGATATAACAATGGTGAAAACAAATATTTGGAAGCCGATCAATGGCCTATTATAAACAATATCATTTTTACACACTTGTAATATATCCCATAATGATCTCCATCCAGGCAACATCTTGTTGCATTTTGAAGATCAATAGGCTTACATCGGATTATGTGATTTTGGTAGAGCGACATATTTACCAACCAAAAAGTGTTTTCTAAAGCTACTAATCTAGAAATATCTACTAGAAATGAGCAGATTCGAAAGTATTGGTGGATTGCACCCAAATGCATATCCACTAGTCCTCCACCTTTAATAAGAGTCAAGAGATATTTACAGTTTCGACACTCTTGTTACAACTCCTGAAATATATAGATTTCAATAGTTATCCCATTGATAAGAATGGGATTTACAAGTTCAAGTATGTCTTAGAATTAGCTTCTGACAAAGATGTATAAAAAAGGGTAGACGCACATGAATTGCTTAGAGTATCTGGCATCTATCTCGATATGGTTTAAAGATATCCATGACAGATGGATTACGACCATATTGAAAACGATATGTATTCATTTGAACTATATGGACAAATGAAGCGTTTACATTTGAGTTAAGTGAATTATGTGGAGAAAATGGAGTGCTATCATTTGAGTTATGTGGATTAAATGTTGTGGATTGATCTAACAAATGTGAATTAAATCTTGTGGATTCATTTGAATTATGTGAAATAAACGAAGTGTTTACATTTGAGTTAAGTGGATGAAATGAAGTGTAATCATTTGTATAAAGTGGAGTAACTGTTGTGGTACCATTTGAGTTAAGTGGATGAAATGAAGTGTAATCATTTGTATTAAGTGGAGTAAATGTTGTGGTATCATTTGAGTTAAGTGGTTGAAATAAAGTGTAATCATTTATTGTAAGATGCCACATTGATTTTTCCAAAAAAACAAATTATGTAGGTAATAATGAAATTTTATGTTTAGGATATTTTGATCATGTCTACTAAATTTTGTAGCAATAAGTTTTTACATTCTCTCTCTAGAAAGTTGTCAGATGAAATTTGTGTGTTAAATTTGAGCATAAAGATGAGGGAATATGAAAAGGTGTTGTATGAGAGAAAGGTAGAGTATTCTTAGTAGAAAAACTTTGCGTGATTGAACTTTTTGTAGTTCCTATGTTTTATGTCTCATTTGGTCCCATGAAGATAGGTTAATGAAGAGATTTTTCATGTTTTTTTTCATCTCTCTCTAGAATTTTTGATTTTTTAGGGCCCAAAAGTGAGATCTGGAAGCAGATTTGGACTTGAGGCGTCTCTAACACTATTGTGTAGATTGAAAAACTGCATATTTTTATGTCTCACAAGCTTAAGCTAATTCCTCACTGTTTTTGAGTTACAGAGCTTGGAAAAGTGCCGTTTTCCAACACAAAAAAAAAGAGAAACCTTCATTCATCTTATTCATGTTTGCAGATTTAGAAAACGTACATGGGTATATGGGTTATTTTGGGTGATTTACGTATGTGTGAGTGTGTTGCAGGGATCACCTCTATTTTTGCACGTACGATTCTTGAGGTGGACATGAAAAGTAGATGCATGGGTGGTCTAGAAGTCTTGCATGAGACATGCAAAAAGACACTATCTTGGAGCATGCAAATTCTAAGAGTGCATGACTAGGAAGGCGTGATTGGTTGTGTGCTAGCAAAAAGGTGGAGATCCAAAAAAGACGAAGATGGAGATATAGGGAAGGACGATGGTCGTAGAGTGATCACGATCGTTTTCGTCTTCTGAGATTGCGATTGAGATTTGGATTGGGATTGAGATTGTGATTGTGATTGAGATTGGGATTGAGATCAGCTCGGGGGTGGTCGAGTGGACGAGGCTTCACATTGAAGCTATTTGATAGATTTTGTAACGACATCATAACTACTTGTAAATCTACATAGAAAATAAAATTCTCTCTCTTCTTGTTCTACATATGCTCTGTTTTTTTCTTTGTTATATCTTGTTGTGTCGAAATCTATTATTCGTTGTGAAATTGTGATTGTGATTGAAGATTAGAAGACTTGTTACAAGTGGTATCAGAGCGGAGTTGGATTCCGGGACAAGATGCAGGCTTTGAAGAAAAAGATAGAAGAACAAGAGGAACTTATCCATAGACTGAGTGCAGGGTTACATAAAGAAAGATCCAACAAACAAAAAGAGGGTAATGCAAATGCTTTCATGGACATCCACAATGAAGGTGGTAACGGTGAGGGCACATCGAATGCACGTAGAGCTAGACGACAACGTGAACCTGAAGATGATGATGATGTAGGCAAATCTGCACTTAAGCAAGTGTTTAAAAGAGAAAAATTAAATGAATTTGATGGTGAGAGAAAACTGGAGAGGATCTTGAATGGATCGAGGAACTTGAAGATTTCTTTGATCTACGCATGTTTCATGAGGAATCAAAAGCAAAGGTGGCAATTCTGCATTTACGAAAAGTTGCTAAATTGTGTTGGAAATCATACATGTAGACAAGAACACGTGAAGGTCCGATCCTCTGGAAAGAGTTTTGAGAGCAAGCAGAGAATCGTTATTGTTCTCCACATTATCGGATGGAAAAGAAAATGGAATTCTACTCCTTCAAGCAATATGAGGATGATAGATATAACTTGTCTGTTGAAGAATATAAGGAGAAATTTTTGCATTTGCATAAGTATGCACTAGAAGTTTCTGGAGATGCTCTGAAGAGCAAGTTTATTGAGGGTTTGCGAGAAGAGCTTTGCCATCAAGTAAAGGGGTTCGGATGTGTAGATTTTCTTGATGCGGTTGCAAAAGCAAAAAACTTTGAAAAGATGGAGAAGTTTACTATGAAAACGGCATCCAAATCAAGGTTTATCTCAACAGGACATCGACCCCCAAGACCTACTTCAACAAATCATAATGGACAAAAATCGACTAACTCTACCAATGGTCAAGGAGGAAAAAATAAGCTGAAGCAGATGGATATGCCTAAGAAGCAAGAAGCTATGCATTGACAACGTGATTTTGATTTCTTGGAGCAGGCTAAAAGAGTGGGACTTTGCTTTCGATGTGGAGAAAAAGGGCACCGCACTTTTGAATGTCCAAACAAGGCCATAAACCGTTCTATGCAGGCGAAGATGGCTCATTTACAGGAAGAAGAAGAAGCGGATGATCAAGGCAAGTGTTCTAACCCTGGACTTCAATGCATGACAACTTCTTCTCATTCAAGGGCATCGGTGATTAGGATTATAGGGGACATATCCTCACGTAAGGTTAGTTTCTTGATTGATTCAGGTAGTACAAACTGTTTCCTTTCACTCAAGTTGGTAGAGGCTCTAGGATTGCATATTGAGATGCAGACCAAAAGACCTGTACAGAGGGCTAATGGTAGGATACACTATACTCGAGGCTGTATTCAGAATCTTGATTTTATGTTAGGAGAACATAAATTTTTGGGTACCTTCCATGTAATTGAAATGAGAGGATGTGATGCAATCATCCGAATGGACTGGTTAGTTCATAACAGTGTCATGATTGATTGTGAAACTTTGAAAATAGAAGGGAAGGAACATCGTCTAGTAGGCAAGTGTAATTCAGGTTTTTCTCCTATTTTTTGCATAAAGTTGATTAGGGGTATTCGACAGGGTTGTGAGACACATCTGGTTTATGTACATGATCTGCAGGAGAAGAAATATTTGAATATGTTAGAAAACTTTTAGACGATTATGCCGATGTATTTCCTAATGATCTGCTAGGTATGCCTCCTCCTAGGAAAACTGACCATGCTATAGACCTCTATCCAAGAAGTGAGCCTTATTCTAGAGTACCGTATAGGTTCAATATTGATGAATTGAAAGAGTTGAAGCTCCAACTAGATGATCTATTGAAGAAGGGGTTGATAAGACCTAGTGTTTCACGTTGGGGAGCACCTGTTTTATTTCAGAAAAAGAAAGATGGCTCATACAGACTTTGTATTGACTATAGGGGATTGAAGAAGAAAACCATTAAGAATAAGTATCCACTTCCACACATAGATGAATTGCTGAGTTAATTGAGTGGTGCCACAATATTCACTAAAATTGACTTAAAATCGGGATATCATCAGATCAGAGTAAAGTCCAAGGACACACCCAAAACCGCTTTTAGAACACGATATGGTCATTATGAGTTCACAATTTTGCCTTTTGGATTGACAAATGCTCATGCAACATTTATGTGTTTGATGAATAATGTGTTTCATGAATATCTTGATGAATTTATATTAATCTTTCTTGATGATATTTTTGTGTATTCTAAGGATGATGATGAGCATGCATTACATCTCAGGAAGACTTTACAAAAACTAAGAGAGCATAAACTATATGGTAAGATGAGTAAAAGTTTTTTTGCAAAAGGGGAAGTGAATTATTTGGGGAGAGTTGTGTCTAAGGAAGGGATTCACATAGATCCTGAGAGTGGCCGATGCTTTGAGTCTTAAACCTTTATGCAGTTCAATTTCCATTTTATCCTCTTATTTTGATATTGGAAAAGAATTAAAAGAAAATTTATTTTATGCAGCAATCTTGAAGTTTTTGGGCATGAATCCAGGTTCTATGTTTAGGGGAAATTTCATTTGAAAAACAATGATTTGTATTGTAATTCTCATTTATGTATTTCTTTGGAATTTTTTTTGAAAGAAAAGATTTTGCATGACTGTCACGATGCACCTTTCTCTGCACACCTTGGTTTTTCTAGGACTTATGCGAAAGTGAAAGCTTCATATTTCTGGCCACCTATGAAATATGATATTAAGAGGTATGTGAAAGAATATTTGAGATGTCAACAGGTTAAGGCTGGATATAAAAGGAGTCCTGATATGTTACAACCATTAGATGTGCCTGATCAAAAATGGGAATCCATCTCTATGGATTTCATAACAAAGTTGCTTGTGACCAGAAGTGGGCATGATACCATCTTTGTTGTCATGGACCATCTTACAAAGATGGCACATTTCCTTCCCATGAGGAAAAATGATACAGCTTTGCATGTTGCTAAACTTTTCATAAAAGAAATTTTTAGGTTACATGGTATACCTAAAAGTATAATGTTTGATAGTGATGCAAGATTTACATATAATTTTTGGTAATCAACCTTTCAATCCATAGGAATAGAATTACGCATGAGTACTACATTTCATCCTCAAACTGATGGTGAGACCCAGAGGGTTAATAGGGTGCTTGAGGATATGTTACGTATGTATGTGAATGATAAGCAAAACAATTGGACTGAATATTTGCCTTTGGTTGAGTATGCTTCTAATAGTGCCACAAAATCAGGTTGAAATATCCAAACAGATGCTTGAAAATATGGATTTGGAGCTAAATAAGGTAAGGAAAAACATGAAAGATGCACAAAAACGTCAGAAATTTTATTATGATCTCAAAAAGAGAACCTTGGAATTTAGAACAAATGATCTGGTTTTTTTGAAAGTAAATCCTTCGAAATCAAATCTAGTTTTAGGCAAAGATCATGGATTGTCTCCATGTTATGCCGGTCCTTTTAAAATCTTAAAGAAAATTGGTTCTGTTGCATATTTACTTGATCTACCTAACACTTTGAAAATTTATCCAGTTTTCCATGTTGGATTACTTAAAAGGTATGTTCCTAATGCTGATCACATTTTGCAGGACAAATCTAAGTTGAGGGAAGATGTCACTTTTGAGCTTGAACCAGAAGTTGTAATGGATAGGAGAATAAGACATCTTAGGAATCGTGAAATAGTGAAAATTTTAGTTAAGTGGTTTGCATATCCTATTGAAGATTCAACATGGGTTGGTTTAGATGAGTTTATGGAACATTATCCTTCTTTCCAACTCTAAGGACAAAGTTCTTAAAAGAGGGGGAGAATTGTAAGATGCCACATTGATTTTTCCAAAAAAAAAAATATAGGTAATAATGAAATTTTATGTTTAGGATATTTTGATCATGTTTGCAAAATTTTGTAGCAATAAGTTTTTACATTCTCTCTCTAGAAAGTTGTCGGATGAAATTTGTGTGTTAAATTTGAGCATGAAGATGAAGGAATCTGAAAAAGTGTTGTATGAGAGAAAGGTAGAGTATTCTTAGTAGAAAAACTTAGCCTGATTGAAATTTTTGTAGTTCCTATGTTTTATATCTCATTTGGTCCCATGAAGATAGGTTAATGAAAAGATTTTTCATGTTTTTTCATCTCTCTAGAGTTCTCGATTTTCCAGGGCCCAAAAGTGAGATCTGGAAGCAGATTTGGACCGGAGTGTCTCTAACACTATTGTATAGATTGAAAAACTGAATATTTTTGTGTCTCACATGCTTAAGCCAATTCCTCACTGTTTTTGAGTTACAGGTCTTAGAAAAGTGCTGTTTTCCAACACTTAACAAAAAAAAGAGACTTCATTCATCTTATTCATGTTCGCAGATTTAGAAAACACACATGGGTATATGGGTTATTTTGGGTGATTTACGTATGTGTGAGTGTGTTGCAGGGATCACCTCTATTTTTGCATGTACGATTCTTGAGGTGGACATGAAAAGTAGATGCATGGGTGGCCTAGAAGTCTTGCATGAGACATGCGAAAAGATGCTATCTTGGAGCATGCAGATTCTAAGAGTGCATGACTAAGAAGGCGTGATTGGTCACTCACTGGCAAAAAGGTGGAGATCCAAAAAAGACAAAGATGGAGATATAGGGAAGGAAGGTGGTCGTACATTGATCATGATCGTTTTTGGCTTCTAAGATTGCAATTGAGATTGGGATTGTGATTGTGATTGAGATTGGGATTGAGATCAGCTCGAGGGTGGTCGGGTGAATGAGGCTTCACATTGAAGCTATTTGATAGATTTTGTAATGCACATCAAAACTACTTGTAAATCTACATAGATAATAAAATTCTCTCTCTTCTTGTTCTGCATATGCTCTATTTTTTTCTTCTTTATATCTTGTTGTGCCGAAATCTATTATTTGATGTGGGATTGTGATTGTGATTGAAGATTAGAAGACTTGTTACATTTATAATATATGGATTAAATAATGTGGATTTATTTGAATTATGTGGAGTAAATGAAGTGCTATCATTTGAGGGATATGGATTAAATGTTGTGGACTCATTTAACATATGGGAATTAAATCTTGTGGATTCATTTGAATTATGTGGAATAAATGAAGTGTTTACATTTGAGTTAAGTGGATGAAATGACGTGTAATCATTTGTATTAAGTGGAGTAAATGTTGTGGTATCATCTGAGTCATGTGGATTAAATGTTGTGGATTCATTTAACATATGTGAATTAAATATTGTGGATTCATTTGAATTATGTGGATTCATTTGAATTCTCTTGAGATAAGATTAGTGTTTTTATTTTGCAGAAGTAAAACATGGCAAGAATGCCAGATGTGAATGATGATCTTGATCATACTGAATCTCAAAGGATTTTATATGAGCAAAACGCTCAATTTTCACAATCAGGATTAGCATTTTTATTCCATCAAGATTTAGAGTCAGTGGGATTAGAAGGAGAAGCATTATAAATGAAAGAAGTAAAAAAGCTATGTCCAAATTATTTTGTTCATGATGTTCTCTTTCAGGTTACAAGAAGGGCAAAAGAAACAACACCCTTAAAGCTTTCAGACTTACAACATAAAGGATTAGCAAAAACGCTACTTTGACGCTTTGTGCAAGTTGAGAGATCATTACCGAATAATAATAAAAAAGCATTATATTTTATTCAAAAGGTTTTTCTACAAGATATTCTTTATCGACGTGTAGATTGGGATGATCGTTCGAAGAATGCAAGTATCGATTTGGGTCGTCCTCAAAATCGATCCGAATTTTGTAATCAAGGAAACGAAGGCCCTCTTCCTTGAAAGTGGCCCTACATTTTGCTACTTGAAGAACGTAATCTTATACATGATTTGTCGTCACAAGGGGAAGAATTATACAATGAAGGATTAACAATTCATGCATTATGGAGAACAATAGATTATCAACAAAAGAGGATTGATGATCTAGAAAATCAAGTGAAAAATTTATAAATTTCTGTGGATGCTTATGAGAGAAAATATGGAAGAATCTTAGAGGCATCATCATCTTTTGATCAGTTTACTGCCGATGAGTTATTGAATCAAGAAAACACTGAGTAGGCAAGCTTTTTTTGTAATCAAAGACATGACTTGTGTTCAATTTTGCAATTGAATATAATCATAGTATTCATGTAACAAATGCATATTACAAAACACATATAACAAATCATTTAGCACATGATACACTTAAGCTATTTCTTCGATTTGAATGAACAAAATCATAGGCACTCCAATTACGTTCACAACAAGATTATGCCAAAAATTTTGTTATTGTATTAGACACGTACATTTGGATGCTGCAACTCGATAAGAAGAATACTTCTCTAACCATGCCTCCCAACTTCGATCAACAATCATTTCTACAAGAGCTGGCTTAACTTCTAATAATCCACTGAGCACAATGTAAGCAGTTGCAAATCGTGTGGCACAAAAAATCTGAAGTGCTTTATTGGGAGATTTTGATCGGAAGAGCGAATATGAAAATTGATGCTCTCTAATAAATTTGACCACATGATTTGCATCTAATAAGCTTTATTTAATAAAAGATAATCTACCTATATTTTTCAATAATAAATTTAATGTATGAGTTGCACATGGAATCCAAGTAATGCCTTCATAGTTGTTTTGAATTGTAATTCCAGCACTTCAAAAATTAGAGGCATTATCTGTCACTATCGTAGTCACATTCTTCGGACCACCCATGCACGATATAGCCTGTTCATATACCTTTACAATAAAAGCCGAACTTTTCTCTTTAAGAGAAGTATCAACAACTTCTAAAAACATGTTTCCTTTTGGACATATAACCATGACATTAATCAATGCTTTCTTTTGACAACTTGTCCATCCATCCAATGCTATTGTGCATCCATACATGGGTACATAATCAAGTACTGTTCGCTTTAAAATAGCTTTAGTACTTTTTTTCACTTTATTACATACTCTGTTTGCATTTTGTTATAATCTGGCATGGTGAAACCTTTTTGTGTAGTTGACATCAAAGCATCTTTGAAAATGGGATTACGAATAACATTGAAAGGAATCCCATATGCTAAGAATGCTTGAGTCCATTTAAGATGAAGCTTGAGACAATCTTGCTTTTCAAAAGCTAGATGTATAGTATTTTGTGATTTATTACAGACAAAGCATGGTGACAAAGTATTAGATCTACCATTTTTACTACATTCACCAACTCCACTCTTTTTTGATGCAGTTGGAGAAAATGGAGTACATGTATCTTGGTTATTCTCAAAAACAGTTTGGGAGACTTGAGTAGAAATATCCTGATGATCCTCCACTGTCATCGACGCATCTACTCGTACTTGCTCTGCACTTTGGATACTTCAAAAGTGCTGTGAACTACTCATGCTTTTGAATCTTCTTGATGTGATACCTTGAGATTTACATTTATTTGCATAACTTGCAAAATGTACCCATATATCACTATCTGGATTAGAGCATCCTGCCACATTATTACCTGTACTAAAGAGATGCTCATTTATTCGAGTTGCATTTCCTACATAACGATGCCCACAACATTTGCATTGTATTGTGGATAATGTTTTACCCTCTTGATGAACAATCACATATGACCATTCTTTTCCCTTCCCCATAGTGCTTGCAAATTGATTTATGAAGACTATACCTACAAGAAAAACAATATAAATCAATATCAAATAAGATATTTTGATCAACGTTGAGTCAAAAAATTATGATAAACTTTAATTCTCAATCATACACCCATATACAGATTACAATTACACATACTATTGTGAAGTAAAAACCATTGTTGAGTTAAACAATCACAATAGATTTTAATTTTCAATTATACACACACATACATATACTTACACATACTATTGTGAAATACAATCAATTTTGAGTCAAACAATCACAATATATTTTAAATTCTTGATCATATGCACATACACTTACACATACTATTGTGAAGTAAGAATCAATATTGAGTCAAACAATCACAATAGATTTTTCATTCACAATTATACACTCATATGCATACACATACTCATACACATACATACATATACTATTATGAAGTGATTCTCAATGTTGAATCAAACATAATCTACCGATATCTTTCAATAATAATTTTAATGCCCCACAATAGATTTTAAATTCCTAATCATATGCACATACACTTACACATACTATTGTGAAGTAAGAATCAATGTTGTATCAAACAATCACAATAGTTTTTAAATTCCTAGTCATATGCACAAATATTTACACAAACTATTGTGAAGTAAGAATCAATAGAGTCAAACAATCACAATAGATTTTTCATTCACAATTATACACTCATATGCATACACATACTCATACACACACATACATATACTATTATAAAGTAAAAATCATTATTGAGTCAAACATAATCTACTTACATCTTTCAATAATAAATTTATTGTATCACAATAGATTTTAAATTCCTAATCATATGCACATACACTTACACATATCCTGGTGAAGTATGAATCAATGTTGTATCAGACAACCACAATAGATTTTAAATTCCTAATCATATGCACATACATTTACACATAGTATTGTGAAGTAACATATTGAGTCAAACAATCACAATAGTTTAAATTATTTAATATTTATAGCAAAAAATTATACCTTGTTCTCTCTACGACACTTTAAGTTCGTAAAGAACAAAGTAGTTTGTATGAAAAATGAGTAAGAATCAATCATAATAGATTTTAAATTCACATATATATAGTATTGTGAAGTAAGAATCCATGAGTCAAATAATCACAATAGTTTCAATTATTAATATGGCAAAAATTTATACCTTGTTCTCTCTACGACACTTTAATTTCGTAAAGAAAAAAGTAGCTTTTATGAGAAAATGAGTCTAGTTATACTGTTTTATAAAATATTATTCGATTGAATTTTTTTTTATCAAAAAATTATTGATCGAAAGCGTTTTCGATCGAAAAGGGTCGAATTGCCATGCAAAAACTATTCGGGCATGTCCGAATAAGCTGACGTGTCACGGAATAATTTGGTCGAATAATAAGAGCTTTCCGTAAAATTCTGTAATTATTCACGAATAAATGAATTGTCGAATAACGAATAATGCAACCTAGTGTGTATGTGTCTATGTCTATGCCTGTGTCTATGTCCATGTCTATGTCTGTGTTTGTGTTTGCGTTTGTGTTTATGTCTGTGTTCATGTTGAGAGGGGCATTAAGGAAATGGCCTCTAACACTTCCTCGATGCTCAACTCATAAACAAAGAATGGAATTGAAGATGAGGGACACCAGGCTCCTATAAAATCACTCACATGAAAAACACACACAGCACTGCCAAAGCAGGGGTGGTCCGCGCCGCTTTGTCACACAAATACAATGGCACTCTTAGGGTGGGGGTGATCCACACTACCCTCTTAGTACACTTAAACACAATCAACACAAATGTACTCTTAAGGCAGGAGTGATCCACGTTGCCCTCTTAGTACCAACACACAAACATTACACAAGTACTCTTAAGGCAGGGGTTGTCCACACCGCCCTCTTAGTACCAACACAGAAAACGCAAAACACTCACAAGAAAGATATTCTCAATGACAAGAGGAGCCAAGTGATACCACAATCTTCAATGGGTTTTGGGAATTATGGAGAAGAGGGAAGGAATATGGAGGGAGTAGGGAATGAGAGAAGAAGAGAGGGTGTATTGGATAGCATAAGCAAGGATTCAGGGTAATGGAAATGGAAGGAATTGGAGAAATGAACTTGATTGAAATAGAAAATATTACAAAGACATGGGGGACTTACAAATTAGGAGCTTGTATAGCTCTCTCAATACAATGACATAGGGTAGACTCCTCCTCCTAGGTTTGGAGTGCTCACTACGCCCACAGTATGTACCTGCATACAACTCTTCTTGTTTTGAGGGCACCCAAGGGGGTCCTTTTATAGGCCTTTTGGGAAGATATTTGGAGATGATATTATTTGGGAGAATCTTCTAGATGTGACACTTGTGTGGTGGAAAATACAATATTGACAAAATCCTAGAAGATTTTTGGCCATTTTGAGGTGTTCATCTTATCCCATATGGTCATATCTTTGATTTTTTGATGAAAAATCATAAAAATACTATAAATATCACCTCCATTTCGTGGGAATGAGCCTCAAATCCGAATTTGAGCGTTTGGAATATTTTATGTATGGTTTTGGGCCCAAAACTCATCATATGTGTCCCATTTGTCAAGAATCTTTCTGTAAGACTCAAAAGTCTATGGTGGGGTTTGAGTCTTTGAAAAGTATTTTGGACTCTTTCAAAAGGGAGAGTGGGTCAAGCTTAAGTATTTGAATTTATAAATCTACTTGTCCCACTCCATATTTAACTTGGGATTTGATTCTACCATTCACTGCAGGTAAGGGTAGCTACCTTACTAGGGTGGGGCCCACATTATTCTTGGATTTTTATTTCCTTCAAATACATATATTTATAGTTTCCATGAAGGTTTGAAAAATACAAATACTATAGGGGTACATATCTATACATAAGGTATTATTAAGGAGGGGTTTCAAAAAATATTTCCTCAATGTATGTGTGAGTATGTGTGTGGTTTGTATTCATGTTTGTGTGTATGTGTGTGTGTGTGTCTATGTCTTGGGCTGTGTCTGTGTGTGTGGTTGTGACTGTGGCTATGTCTATGTCTGTCTTTGTGTCTATGTTTGTGTTTGTGTTTGTGTTTGTGTTTGTGTTTGTGTTTGTGTTTGTGTTTGTGTTTGTGTTTGTGTTTGTGTTTGTGTTTGTGTTTGTGTTTGTGTTTGTGTTTGTGTTTGTGTTTGTGTTTGTGTTTGTGTTCGTGTTTGTGTTTGTGTTTGTGTTTGTGTTTGTGTTTGTGTTTGTGTTTGTGTTTGTGTTTGTGTTTGTGTCTGTGTTTGTGTCTGTGTGTGTGTCTGTGTTTGTGTTTGTGCTTGTGTCTGTGTTTGTGTCTGTGTTTGTGTCTGTGTTTGTGTCTGTGTTTGTGTTTGTGTTTGTGTTTGTGTTTGTGTTTGTGTTTGTGTTTGTGTTTGTGTCTGTGTTTGTGTCTGTGTTTGTGTCTGTGTTTGTGTTTGTGTTTGTGCTTGTGTTTGTATCTATGTCTGTGTTTGTGTTTGTGTTTGTGTCTGTGTTAGTGTCTTTGTCTATGTCTATGTCTATGTCTGTATCTGTGTTTGTTTTTGTGTCTCTGTGCATGTATGTGTGTGTCTCTATTGTGTGTTTGCATATGTGTGTGTATGTGTGTGTGTATGTGTCTATGTGCATGTGTGTCTATGGGTGTATGTGTGTGTATGTGTATGTATGTGTGTGAATGCATGTGTGTGTATGTGTATGTGTGTGTATGTGTATGTGTATGTGTACATGTATGTGTATGTGTATGTGTATGTGCTCCATGGCAATAGACACCCCCTATCACCACAGATTGCCCTATCATGATAGACCATTCCTTTCATCGTGATAGACCCCACTCTATTGTGAGAAAATGCCTTTTCAACAAAAAATAGGGTTTTATTTTTGGCAAATTTTATCATTTTTAATGGTTTTTTGGTGTTTTTCAAGAGCTATCAAGCTAAAGTGTGTGTGTGTGTCCATGATTCCCACAAGGGGTCCACGTGCAAAGCAAAGGCTTGGGAGATCCACTTCAGTAAGAGAGAGAGCATCAAACATGACTTGAGGTTGGAAAACTATAAACCCCATCTATCAATTCTAGCCTAGGCTGAGATGCTTAGCTCTAGAAGTAGGAATTAGGGTTACAATAGGAATCCTCCAGGCCCAAGGTATATTAAAGGATCAAGTTCAAAACCATTAAATGATTAAAATCATGACAAAAATCATGAGAATGAGTTTTAACAACTGATGACATCATCCCGATTTTCACCGGCTGCTACAGTTTGAGACTAGTGAGCAGAAAAATCAACATAACTCAAAATGTAGGAATCCAATAGTTATGAAAATTTGTATGGTTATACTAGACAGTAAGCTGAATCCAACAAGCTTTAAATCACTGAATTTGGATAAGTAACCACTGAGAAATGGCTCTGACAAGATGAGTAAAAAAGTCGGGTACCTGACAGAGAAGTGAAGATGCACAGACCCTGTTGACTTCAAATGAACATAACTGAAGATGGCAACATCCAAATGACATGAAAATTTGTGAGCATATAGTAGACTTATAGAGCTAACTTTACCAAGTTAATTCACTGAAAATGATGCACCAAGATCAGAGAAAACATCTCTGCAAGCTGACTGAGAAAACTGAGAGTAATGGCAGTGAGTAGCACTTCACAAGAACATGGAAAGATGAACTCAAATAATCATGAAAATGAAAGTATATTGCTTGTACAATACAATGACTTACTGATACATATGTGTGCCTTGTAATCACACCTTGATATGGCATAAAGCTCAGCTCTTGGAGGTCTTCACATTGGTCTCTCTAACCACGACTAAAACTGCCATCTATTTATAGTTGAGTTTGGGAGGCTAACTTCCCTCAATCACTCTCCAATCAATCAATGATTGATTTGATTCTGTAACTACCACAAATCACAAATTCGTGGCTCCTCTTTTCATTCTTGATCAAGTGGACTCAACCACTTAAGATTCTCTTACTTTTACATTAAGTAAACTCTTCAAAAAATTACAAGAGGTAGTTCACAAGTGAACTTTACATAGTCTTCTTTTTAAAGCTTCTTCTAAGACTTTGTGAGACTCAAGCCAATACTTAGGCTTGTCATAGACTTGCTCCAACATCAGTTCCTATAGCATGGAGAGAACTATGCCTAGTAATAGGGCACCCTATCTAGAGGTGTCTGAAGGGCCCTATAAATCACAATTAGAACACATCCGAATCAACCTATTAGGTGCTCATGTCTATGAGCATGTTTTGGGAAGATCTGTGGTCCAGTTAAGAAACCTAGGGCAACCTATGTCTTAGATCATCTTGTAGTCGAATTCGAGAATGGTTCATACATAAATAAGGAGGGAACTATGCACATTGTTACTAGTCATCCTGATAGAATGCACGACTTTGAAAACATTCTCCTAGAGTTAGAAGTTAGAGATTGACCAAGACGAGATACCAATCACTCCTAAGAAGAAATTTGTATTGACTAGAATAATAGAAATGACCATAATACCTTAGGATAATGCCACCATAGAGCTTTATGTTAATATGGCTATTGAGGATTCTTTTTGAAAACTCAAGTTGCATAAGCCCCATAGCAAGAAGGAGGTTCTTGTGTATGAGTTTAAAGACCCAGATAATCCATGAAAACCCAACTATATGAGTCATGATTCAAACTTATTGTAACTCCCCTCAAACTATAGTAAGTAGACTCATTTTTGGAAAGGCCAAAAGTTTTGCCCTCTCCACAAACACTTTGCAAGTGTTCAACAGGCTAACTGTTCAAAAGTTCAAAGAGAAAAGAAAAGAGAAGGTTCAGAAGTAAGCTTCATACACAACCTTGGGAAAGATAGGTCAGAACAAGGCATGAGTAGACCAAAAAGAGACAAAACTAGAGGACATAGGTCACACAAAGAGGACGATGATCTCCCTCTACCTAGACAAAGAGAACACTTGAGAATGTTGGGACCTTGAAAGTTGTTAAAAACATGAAGAAATACTTTGATGGCATAGGAGATCCATATGATCATGTGGATGAATTCAAGTAGGTGTTGAGAGCGGAACAAGTAGATGAAATATTCACTCAATATGATGCTTTTGTGTTAACCTTGAAGATACAACCCTAGCATGGTTTTAGCATTTCTAACGAGGTATTTACAAAAACATCTTTTAGTTAATGGAAGCTTTTATCACCGAGCTCTCTAAGGGGGAATCAGGTACATGCTTCATCTCTAATTCATAGTTTTAAGCAGACCCCCCCTTCCCCCCAAGAGACGATAAGCTTAGTAGGGTGATGATTCAAGCAATACATAGACAAATGTCTAGTCACAAACCTACCTACACAACCCAAGCAAGTGTCCTTGTTTTTAGATGGTCTCTTGAGCCAAAAGCTACGATTGTATGTGTACCTAAAAGAGCCAAATGCTGCCCTAGACGAGTGTGTGAGAATGTGCATAGATATAGAAGACAACCTAGAAGAGGAGGTAGAATTGTCCAAGATCTATAAAGGGTCATAATGCTTGGCTAGTATCACATCGGAACCTTTATCTTTAGTGGAGGAAATAGCTGAGCTAGTTGCATAAAAGCTAGGAGGAAACTTGGAGAATAGACAAAACCACAAAGTCATAGATATCAAGCATTGCTACACATGTGTTGATGATCATATGTTAAATGATTGCCCCATTGAAACTAGAATGCATTAGCCCAAGGATCATATTAATACACAATAGAGAGGAAGTACACTAACCACATGACACAATATTGTCCTTATAATAAACAAGCAGCCAGACACACCTATCAACATCCATATCAACAACCATATAGGTATAAAAATTAGTATCAACACCCTACTATACGCTACAAGAAAACTACTAGCTACATTATTAGGCACAACCTAGGCCACAACCCATCCTAGGTCAGCAACCACTACCCCCTTCCAATGTAATATCAGTCAAGTATGTTGTGAAATAAAGAGAATCTAGATAGGGATTTGGTCCTAGTCTCCCCATTGATCACATAAAATGATATGAATGCAAATAGTTTTGACTCATCTCATAGCCTGAATGTCCCTACTTGCTATACGAAGTCTCTATAACGTTTTGAGACTTATCAATATGAGATCCAATCAGTTGAGTTGGGAACCTAATTATGCAAATGCTATGTACACCAATTCCAAGCCAAGAACTCAAATGAGACCAATGAGACCACACGCTCCTAGAGGACCTTGATATAGATGCCAAGGAGATCACTTCATATGTGAATGCCAACATCCCCAACCATGAGGTCAACCCCACTATCTTAAAATCCAAGGATCTTTTTGTGAGTGTGGTAAGGAGCATATAATACGTGAATGTCTGAAGAACCCCACTAATGACTCCAAGATTACCTCGATTAATGTGATATGCATAGTGCAAAGCTCACCCACTTTAGTTCCCATTCAACTTGTTACAATGACACAAGCTTTATAGCAATCTAAGCAAGAAAATCAAGAGAAGGACTCAGAATCTAGTGAGAATGGAGAGTCTAGTAAAAGGAACCAATTCATGGAAAGAATTTAGAGAAATAATAAACAAAAATTGGTCCAAGAAATTATTAGATTTAGAAGGTATAATTCTTGTTGATATATTTAGGTAGTGATGTGTGTGAACACTCTAGGACCGCCAGGGCACTTTTTTCCCTCTTTAGGAGGTTTCTTGTATATATGCCTATTGCCCTAATGGGCTACTTATCTTTGTACATTCTCTAGTAATACATTCAATATTGTGTGTTGTGCTCCAAGCTTCTTCTTCTTCCTTGTGTTGTTCACGTGCTTCCGCAGATGTCTAACTCCAACAATTGGTATCAGAGCAGGTCGTCGCTTCATCTAGGGTGCCGTCGATACTCCTCTGGTTGCAATCTCAGAATCGAATGAATTTTGGTGAGCATACTCAACGTGTTTCCGAGATCAAAACGGCTTCGTTTTGTGGTGCCGAAATCGCGATCTGAGCTCGTTTCAGCCTCCAAATGCACTATCATAGCGCTTATGCAGGCTATTTTGTCTTTTTGTGCCAAAGGTAATACCATTTTTGGTTCGCCAGTATAAGAGTCTCAAAGTCTGGTACAGGTCTAGCAGAATTTCTCTGGGCAGTTTTGTTCAACTTTTGAGATACAGTCAATTTTCTGCATCAAGATATTTTAGTCACCGGCCATGGCTGAAAGTAGTGATGTATTTCGTATGTTGGGTGTTGAGGATAAGTGTACCAACTGCCCATTGTGGGCTTATATGATACGACATGTGTTAGTTGCAAAAGGACTCTGGAACATTGTGCAGGGTGTTGAAAAACATCCTATCACACCTGCAACTGTTACAACTGCAAGTACTGAAGGTGATGCAAAAGGTATCAAAGATGATGATATTCTGCATATTCCTATTTGTGCTACGATTTCTGCTACACCTACCGTAGAGCAGATTTGTTGGGATGGCAAAGATGCCCAGGCACATGCATTGATAGCTTTGTCTATCAAACGTGCCATTATTCCTCACATTCGCTCTTGCAGAATAGCTAAGGATGCTTGGGATACACTTACCACATTGTACCAAGCTAGGAATGAGACTCGTGTTGCTTACCTCTGAAAACAACTGGAGAGTGAGCACATGAATGAAGGTGATTCTATGGACAGTTTCCTAACAAAGATCAAAGACTTGAAGGAACGGTTGATTTCTGCTGATGAGGTTATACAAGATAGCTCACTTGTGGAGACCGTTTTGAATGGTCTTCCTGATTCATATCACAATTTTGCTTCTACTCTTCGGTTGATGATGAAAGGAAATCCAAATGCCTTGTCAGAAGGGCAAAGGAAAATGGAGCTCTTCAAGTAGTAAGCAGAAATTTGCTAATTCTGCACAATCAAAGAGGGAAGACAAAGATGAAAAGAAATCAGAAAAGCAGAAATTGTTTTGCAAGTACTGTAAAGGAAATGATCATATCATAAAGAACTGTCCTAAACTGGTTGCAAAAGAGGCAAAAAAAAGGAGGCAGGAATGGTTGTTGCAGAGGCCTCTACTCCAAAAACAGAGTCTGCTAATCTTGTGCAGGAAGAAGAATGGGCGTTTACTATTGTTTGCAATTTTGACCCATCTTCTCATGAGCAGTGCATGTCTGCAGTAGACTCAGATGTTTGGTACTTTGACAGTGGGGCGACCAAACATATTACCTCGCAGTGCAGTTTCTTCTCTTCACTTGAGCCTACCCCTATAGGGAATACTATTACATGCGCCAACAACTCCTCTTATCCTGTTATGGGAGTTGGTAAGATCATTTTGACTATTGCGATGGTAGTTCTTTCACCTTGTCAGATGCTTTGTTTGTGCGAGGGATCAAGAAAAATCTGTTATCAGTTTCGGCATTAGCCAAGATTGGCTTGGTTGTGAAATTTGTTGATGACAAGTGTACAATTCATGATCTATCACATGGTGACGTGATTATTGCTTTTGACATTTTATGCCGTGGGCTGTATAAGCTCATAGACTATGAAAGATCTGTAAATGATTTGGCATGTGCAGTACATGATTCTCAGGCTATGTTAGATGCAAAGCTTTGGCATGCACGCTTTGGTCATCTGAATTTTTCTAGTTTGTTACGCCTGTAGAAATCTGAAATGGTGTCTTCTTTGCCCAAACTTGAGGCACCTGGAAAACATATTTGTGAAGGCTGTATTTTGGGCAAAATGCAACATTCATCCTTTCCAAAAGATGGTTTAGTTTGGGCTACTCAAAAATTGCAGCTTGTACATAGTGATGTCTGTGGTCCTATGCAGACACCTTCTTTTGGAAATTATCTTTACTTCGTGACTTTCATCGATGATTTTTCTAGGCATGCATGGGTATATCCATTGAAGGCAAAGTCTGAAGTGTTCATGTGCTTTAAACAGTTTTTGGTTTTGGCTGAAAATCTGTCAGCATGTAAAATGGGCACCCTCCATTATGATCGAGGTGGGGAATATATGTCTTCTGATTTCAATGCATTTTTGGCTGAACGTGGGATAAAACACCAGTGTACAATGCCGTATAAACCTCAACAGAATGGATTTTTTGAACAAAAGAACATGTCACTCATGGAGATGGCGAGGTGTATGGTCAAGAGTCAGGCTTTACCACAGTTTCTCGCTTGAGGCTATCATGTGTGCAGCATATGTACTTAACGGGTGTCCCACTAAAGCGCTGTAGTCTATCACTCCGTATGAGGCTTGGCATGACCGCAAGTCATCTGTTGCTCTTCTGCGTGTTTTTGGTTGTTTGGCATATGCATTAGTGCCCGAACGACATCGTAGAAAATTGGATGATAAAGCAGTAAAATGTATTTTTTGTTGGGTATAGTTCTGAAAGTAAAGGCTATCATCTATATCATCCATAGACTAAACACATTCTGGTTAGCCGTGATGTTGTTTTTGTGGAAGGTGCTATTTAGCCATTGCTTTCATGTACTAAGAGACATCTATTAGCTCCAAAGACATGTATGATACTTTGCTACCTCTTTTTACAGGTGGACAGTCTAGTGTTGGTCCTAATGAGGCAACTTCTCAACCTTTGCAAGTTTCATGTGATGATGAAGATCATTCCATTTCTGATGCAGATTTACATGATGCACTAGTTGATGAGAGAGCTGATATTGAGCAGGCAAAAACTATGCCAAAATGGCTGGTGTAGACTTTGCGTGACAACAAATTAGATGCACCTCTGTCATATCATACTTGTTCAGGCTCTTATAGTGCCTCTTTTGCATCAGGTTGCTATGCTATGGCTGCATCTAGTCTCTGTGATGAGACTGAGCCTGTTTCGTTTGATGAAGCACAAAATTCAGAAAATTGGATGGCTGCTATGCAATCTGAATATCATGCTATAATGAAGAATGGTACTTGGTCTTTATGTGACTTGCCTCCTGGCAAGAAGGCCATCGAAACTAAGTGGGTATACAAGCTGAAGCATAAACCTGATGGTACAGTTGACAGGTATAAGGCTAGGCTTCTTGCAAAGGGTTATGTACAGGAAAGAGGCATTGATTTTGATGAAACCTTTGCATCTACATGCCGTATGACTACTGTTTGGAGCATCTGTGCACTTGCAACTCATCATGGTTGGAATGTACATCAGTTGGACTTATAAGAACTACATTTCTGAATGGTGACTTGCATGAAGAAGTGTATGTTTTTCAGCCCCATGGCTTTGTGCAGAAAGGGCATGAAAACCAGGTGTGCAAGTTAAAGAAGGCATTATATGGTTTAAAGCAAGCACCACGTGCTTGGTATGAGAAGATACATGGCTATCTGATTGCACATGGTTTTGAGAACAGTCCAACTAAAAGCACCTTATATGTTAAGCATACTAATGATGTGCTTCTGATCATTGTTGTCTATGTTGATGACACACTGCTCACTGGTCCTATTGAGAAGCATATTGCTGATTTTAAGGCTGATTTGCATGCCTCATTTGAGATGTCTGATTTGGGGCATTTGCATCACTATTTGGACATTCAATTTATGCAAGTTGATGGTGGAATGGCTTTGTGTCAAATGAAATATATTGACACATTATTTCAGTGTTTTGGCCTTGAAGACTATAAGCATATTGGAACTCCTATGGAGACAGGTTTACGATTGAGTCTTCATGATGTTGGAGATGCATTTGATGTTGTTCTCTATAAGCAGGCTGTTGGATGCTTGATTTACTTATGCATTACTCGGCCAGATATTCAGTTTGCTATCTCACAGATGAGCAGGTTATGCATTGCCCAGGAGTCAAGCATTGGCAGGCGGTTAAGCGCATCTTTCACTACTTAAGTGGTACTCGACTACTTGGGTTGTTTTATCCCAAGGGGGATCACTCCTACCAGATTTGCATGCATTTTCTGACTCTGATTGGGCTGGTTGCTATGACACTCGTGTGTTCACTAGTGGCTTTTGCTTCATGCTCGGTAGCTCATGTATATTTTGGTTGAGCAAGAAGCATCCTACTATGGCCACTTCTGGTTGTGAGGCTAAGTATAGGGCAGCTTTCACAACGGCTGTTGAGTGTGTGTGGCTCAGAAGCCTTATGGCTGATTTGGGTGTTGGTCAGTCTTCTGCCACCACCATCTTCATTGATAGTTAGAGTGCATTGGCAGTTGTGAGGAACCCTGTGTTCCATGCTCGCACTAAGCACAGTGAGGTGCATTATCATTATGTTAGGGAGAGGTTTTTTGCTGGGGAGATTAGCTTGGCATATGTGCCCACGTAGGAGAACATTGCAGACCTTTTCACGAAGGCTCTGCCAAGGGAGAAGTTTGAAGCTTTCCGCAAAGCTTTGGGCTTACTTCCTTTTGTGGAGTGATTCCACATAGCTTGGCACTTCCTTATACATGAGTGCCAGCTACTTGTTCACTGCATCACTCCCAGGGGGGATTTGTTGATATATTTAGGTAGTGATGTGTGTGAACACTCTAGGAGCGGCAGGGCACTTTTTTCCCTCTTTAGGAGGTTTTTTTTCCCTTGACTTGTATATATGCCTATTGCCCTAATGGGCTACTTATCTTTATACATTCTCTAGTAATACATTCAGTATTGTGTGTTGTGCTCCAAGCTTCTTCTTCTTCCTTGTGCTGTTTTGTCTATTGTGTGTTGTGCTCCAAGCTTCTTCTTCTTCCTTGTATATATGCCTATTGCCCTAATGGGCTACTTATCTTTATACATTCTCTAGTAATACATTCAGTATTGTGTGTTGTGCTCCAAGCTTCTTCTTCTTCACATGCTTCCGTAGATGTCTAACTCCAACAATTCTTGCCACTAGATTCTGATGTTCCTAACTCAAACAGAGTGGAGAATTCCTCCTTCCATTAACAAATACTCAACGGAGTTTTTGGGAAAATTCAAGAAGAAAAGTGGGGTATAGAATAGGTGACTCCCTCACCCATTCAAGAATAGATTATCATCTAGATCGATTCCCTGAAGACATTCCCTCTATATATGGAGAATAGGAAGATGTTCAATTGGAAGAAAGGCTGAAATTTGAGTCCAATTATTTACAAGAATTTCCACAATTCACAGGTCCATGGGAATCAAAGTCGATTCAAATGCAAGCTCCCATGATAATGATAAGAAATGAAGATTTAATCATACTTAAGAAGAATGAGGCTATAAAGAACACTAAAGTGTATTGCCATCTCACTTTAGAAGAACTGTTAAGGGTGAATCCAAATCTATGGAAACACATAGTGAATCAAGGACCAGAATGGGCTAGTATCATTCATAGGCTGAATCTAGTAGGAAAATCCCAGAGATCCCATTAGACAAGATAGGAAATATGAGCGAAGGAGAAGATGAAAACACTTATCTCCCTATCACTTATCAAGGATATATGAATAAGGCAATCCTAGACTCAAGTGCAGAGTTGCCATTGTCACCACATCCTTATGGAAACGTTGGGACTAACTAGCTTTAAAATCCATGCAAATGAAACTTCAGATGGTAGATGGAAACATATAAAAGCCATTAAGATTGTTTGAAAAAGTCACTCTCACCACTTGTGGTGTAGAGTTTGAACATACCTTTGCTTAAGAAATGATATTAGGTAGACCCTTTATGAGACAATTGCAAATAGTACAGGATTGGGGAACCAATTCTTTGTAGTTATAGTATTTAGGGGTAACTACCAAGTTTAACCTCAAGGATTACTCTCATAGAGATGTACCACCTTTACAATGGAATCCCATCAACAAAACACGAGGACAGGGAGCCAATACACATTATAGGTTTCGATCCTTCATGGATGCATGATGATACTCACTTATGGATGTGTAAATTTGTGAAAGGAGAGGAGAGATGATTAAAGGCTAGAGACATAGAAGCATAAAAAAATCATAGAAAAATTCAAGTCCCAATCTATGTGCCTATGTTTGGGCTAAAATCTTAGTGATGATGGACATACCGACAAATGGTGGACTGCCCATTGTGATGATGAGGGTTATGATATTTTAGTATTCATGTGTTAGCCGATAGTTGAATAATGTGAGCCTACTATGGACATATGCAAAGATGATAATGACAAGGACCTAGAATCCATCTTAATGGATCCAATTTATGAGTCAAATGAATAACATTTGTACTTGATATCCTTTACTACATCATTGAGGGCTATCATCAGCTCTCCATACAATGTGGGTGACCTCTTCAACCCTTGAAGACTATTCTCAATTTTCTACATTTATGCTCTAAATTTTCTCTCCTATTATATATTTGCATATTCTAATCCTGCAATATAGCGAGAAAACGATTGAGTTTGTTGTAACCTATAATCGAAGCAAATGCTTGTGTTATCTCCACTTAGATCAAAGATGACTAAACATGTGCATTCTTTTAAGTGTAGCTCAAAGTATTGTTTTTCTCTTATTGTTCTTGAATATGTATGTGGTAAATGGGTCAAGAGAGCAAATGAAGAAGTGCTAAAAACAAAGACATTCTTCTTCTTCTCTTCAATTTGGTAAGGGCTAGGAAGAAAATAGCCAAGACTACTGGAGATTGACATATGGGAGCCCGTGAAGGGAATGTTTTGAATAAAAAAGGGAGATCTGGAGAGAAGTATAATGTGGGAGTGCCAATATTTTGTTTTTATTCATCAAAGAAAAAGATTAAACATGTTTCAAAATGGATCACTTTCTTTTTTTTTTTCATAAGAGGAAGTTCAAGTGAGGGCTAGTCTCCCTAGCTTGAATTAATTAAACAAGCCAAATGCACAGTGAAGGGGCATAGTTTGGGATACCCCACATCCCACAAGGTAGGGGTAGAATGGCCCCAAAGGGCAATAATGGAGGCATCCAGGGTACAACAGGAAAGCTATGTTTTAGATAGAGTTACATAGAAGGTTAATGAACTTTTCATTGCTCTCATGGGTAGTCAAGTTACTTTTGATCTTGCTATTACCAAGAAGAAAATCTATGGTGTCTGAAGGGAGGGGACTTCTTAAAATTACATATTGATCTTCCTAACATGCCTAGGGATTTATCAATCGACCATTCTTTTGGATGGTCCTCAAAGTTGGCGGAACATCCTTCTTTCCATATCTTCCAAAGTGAAGAGGTAATTGCAATAGATTGGTGGGAAAAATTATGCATACATGTAGTGTGGTGTATAGACCTTCATGTAGACTCAAGAAATCCCAAAAGGCATGGAGTATGAGGCGTTTATAAGCTCTCCAAAGAAAACTTTCCCTCACTTTCTAAAAAAACCTAGTACTTAAATTCAATAAATTCTCATTTTGGGGGAAGGAAAAGTAGGTGTTTTAGGCATGCATTGAAGGGGCAAAGCATGCATATTCAGAGTATGGCATATGGATGTCCTTGCGAAAACATTAGATTCATGAAATGGATGAATTAAGGAGATACTTTCCATCCTCAAAAACCCCCTTTCCACTCTTTTTGGACTAAATTTTATGAGTGAATTCTAGCAAATATCCACTTTTGGGAGCAAGAAAAGGTATAGCTTAAGAGGATTGCCATGGAAAAAATGATAAAGAAATGAAGTATGATATAAGTACCATCATGAGGAATTGGAAAAATTAAGAAAAAATCATATTAGAAAAGAATTAGAAGCTTGCCAAAACCTCCCATTTACCATCTTGCAAGAACGTAAAAAACTCTTTGTTTATGCCTCTTTTGGGGAGAAAATTAAGATATGAGAAAAGAGGTTTGATAATGTGAAAAATATGTTAACGTATCTTTATATGATACTCTCTCATGATCTGTAGATAAATTTAAGGTTTGCGTGATGGAAGAGAGCCTCTAGGCACTTGAAGAATCACACTTTCTCTCTTTTTCCAACGCTTCCACCTGTTGATTAATTTGGCATGTCATACTTGTAGAGGCCATATCTTGGTCTAGGAAACTCCAAATTGGATGTAGTTTGGTTTATTTCAAAGAGCATAAGATCTATCTTCTGAATATTTTCTAGCTCTGTGTAGGTGTAAAAATTTTGATGATTTTTACAACTCGAAGGCGTTATCTTGCAAACCAGGAAGGTGTTTGAAGTGATTTCTCTTTGAGGCATTTACACATGATGTATATTACATTTCATGATTTTCTAAAGGTCTTTAAAAGTCCTTTCAAGTCTTCCGATAGATTACTTATGCATTTTTGGACATATTTGCATTACTTTTTGTGATTATTTGACCATGTTCCATATTTTGGGAAGTGATCTGACACCATCGAACATTGGAAAATTTATTTTAGGGCCTCGCAAGAGAAAGTTGTTGAAGAATCACTCACGAATTTGACATAGAGACAAACATAAAAGACAAAGAAAGATAAAGAGAAGCAAAATCAAAGTATTTAGAAAATCAAAGCCTTAGTGAAGGGACAAATTCACGACCGTAATGTACAGCGTAGAAACTTCCAGAATTAAAGTTTGTTAGAGTTTGTTACATCGGATCAAAAATGTATATAAAGAGAGATGAAAACAAAAAAAAAGTGTGAGTGCGAGTAAGAAAGTGCGTGAGTAGAGCGCGTCGTTTGAATAGAGCACATATAGAGATCAAGAATAGGTTTAGAAGACGCCAGAGATCGCGTATGTAAAGATGAATAACAGAAACCTGAAATGTCAGGTTTTCATCTGAGAGAGATGGTAAGAAGAAACTACTCAGTGTAGGAGAGTTTCTATAGCTTGAGCAAGAAGAGGCCAAGCTAGTTTGTACTCATCTTCTCTAATAGAAAACACATGTTCATGTGGAAGCTTGCGTGCATTCTTCGTATGTGAAGAATTCTGAGTATTTTCGTGTTACGGTATAAAGTTAGTTAACAGTTACAGTTCTCACAGTAAACGAATGTTTCGGTCAGTTATAGTTCTTTCAGTAAACGTGTTTTCCGATAGAACAATGAAGTATATCTCGTAGAATAAATTAAAGTTTTGTATGAGAGATAGCTTACCTTGTAGCTAGACATCTCTACTATCAGTTCATCAAAGATTTCGGTGAAATGGATATGTACACACAATACAAAGTCTAACAGGAAAGAGACATTCTGAACCGGTGAAGTTTTTCCTTAAACTTCAGAAAGAGTTTATTCAGTGAAGGAAGTTCACGCATCACTTCCTTACTTCATGTATATTCACTTGCAGTAATTACAAATAGAATTGCGGTTGATTCCGGTAAGATTCCGGTATAATTATGGTGTCAGTCTGTTGACAATCCGTTGAAGTTCCGGTTGAATTTCAATGAATTCAAAATACAGTCTTATATGTTTGAGTGGCAGTAACCTTGCTAAGCTACTGTTGATTATGGAGGTGTTCTAATATTGCTCTAGCTTAGCATCCTTTCGGTGGCGTGGCGAATTCCGCAGGCTTCACAAGGTTCGAGCCTTTGCCGTGTCGTCATCCATCAGTGGTATCAGAGCCGAGTAACCACATCAGTGGTATCAGAGCAAGTTAACCACAACACGTGGTATCAGAGCCAACAAAGATTCTGAAGAGCAGAAAGATTCTCAAAGAGCAAAGGAAAGTGAAGATACAAGAGAATTCGAAGAACCTTCATAAAGAAAGAAGAAACAAGAAGATTATGGCATATCATGTTTCAATTGACAAATTGGACAAAGATAATTATCCCGCTTGGGTAATGCGCATGGAAGCCTTACTTATGAGTAAGAACTTAATGATGTATGTGACCGGAGAAGAAAAGAAGCCGAGCTTTGAAGACAGTAGACAACCAAAGGAAGAAGAATTAGAAGCCTTGAAGCTGTGGCAGAAGAAAGATGCAACAGCAAGAGCTTACATTTATAATACAGTTACAGACCATCTACTACCGCACATTAGAGGTCTGGAGAAAGCGGAGGACATATGGAGTGCGTTGGAAGATCATTTCCAAAATACTATGAAAGCTAGGAAGGCTAGCTTATGGTCCGAATTCACAATGTTCAAAAAGAATTCGAATCAAAGCATTAGTGACTATGTTACTAAGATGAAGGATCTAGCAGATAGTCTTGGATCCATAAATGAAGATATCAAAGATCACAGATTGATAGCGCAACTGCTCACAGGTTTGAGAGGAGATGAAAGGTGGAAACCTTTCGTACTCTCAACTGAACTTTCTTTAAATCATTTTGTACCAGATTTAAATCAGCTGCTTGGTTTGATGCTCACATATGAGCAAGACCTGAAAGGAGATGCAGATAAAGGACAAAGTTCTACAATGTACATGAAGAACAAGAAGAAAGGAGATAAAGGTAAGTCAAAAGATGAAGAAGAGTCGAGTTCTCAGGCTTATTATGCAAGAGGTAAAGGCACCGGTAGAGGAAGAGCAAGATTTTTGGAAGAGGAAGAGGTAGTCAGAATATCAACAAGAAGGCATGCTGGATTTGTGGATTAAGCAATCATCTGGCTCATGATTGTTGGCACAATCAACAAGGATCAAATCAAAATCAAAACAGTAATAACAGAGGCAGAAGCGGAAGATATCAGAGTAATTTTCAAAGAGGTAGACAGAATCAAAGAGGAGGCTATGGTAGAGGTGGAGCAAGAAGTTGGGGATAGAATCAATCCTACAACACCACCTACAACAACTACGCAAATGACACACAGAATGAAAGTCATACATCATTGATGATGAACTCAATCGGCACATCAGATAACGAAGATCTAAAGGTATTTTACATTGATTCTGGATGTTCTAATCATTTGTCAGGAAATATAAAACTGATATCAGAATTGGAAAAAGGTAGTTCCAGTCATACTGTTCAAACAGGTGACAATACGACACATAGTGTACATTCAATTGGAAAAGTAAAATGTAAGAGTGGAGAAGATTTGTTAACAAATGTTTTGTATGTTCCGATAATACCAAAAATTTTGATTAGCATAGGACAGATAGTTGAGAAAGGTTTTCAGGTCAGATTTACAAATGAAGGAGTATTTGTAGAAGATCCCGAGAATGGATATCACCAGATCATCTTTGGTAAGAAAGAAGGCAGACTCTTTACTTTAAGAGTACAAGGGAACATTGGTCAAGCGTTGCTCACACATGGTGAAAAGGTGATTACGGAACTTGATCTCTGGCATAAGAGATTAGGTCATTTTAATGAGAGAGGAATAAAAGCTATGATTTCAAATCAGTCAGTACTGGGATAACCGAATGTACAGAACCAACATATGATTCATAAGTGTGAAGCATGTCAGATGGGAAAAGCCCACAGGTTACCTTTCCAGAAGAAAGGATTCAAACATGATGAAGTACTTGAACTCATTCATACAGATATATGGGGTCCAACAAAAGAAGGATCAATCAGTGGCTCAAGGTACTATGTTCTATTCGTTGATGATGCTACAAGATGGATAACGTTATATGTTTTGAAGGAAAGATCAGAAGTATTTGAAACCTTCAAGCATTTTCATGCATATGTTGAAAGACTCACAAGTCGAAAGATTAAGAGACTAAGATCTGATGGAGGGGGAGAATACTTCTCCCGAGAGTTCAATGACTATCTTTGGAAGGATTAAGAGAGAAATAACCTGCAGGTATACACCACAACAAAATGGTGTAGCAGAAAGAAGGAACTGAACTCTAGTTGAGTTTGCACGAGCTATGCTAAAAGAAAAAGATTGTCCAAATTATCTTTGGGCTGAAGCTATAAATACAGCTACATACTTGGTAAACAGATTACCGTGTACAGTTTTAGATGGAATGACCCCTTATGAAGCTTGGTGGGGGAAGAAACCAACACTTGATCATTGCAAAGTGTTTGGATCAGTAGCTTATGCTTATGTACCATCACAACTCAGACATAAGCTTGAACCAAAAGCAGAGAAAATATGTGTTCGTCGGATATGATGAAAAGCAGATGGGCTACAGGTTATGGAGTCCTCTAACAAAACAGTTTACTGTTTCCAGAGATGTTACATTTGATGAACAGAGAAGTTGGTATGCAGATCAAAGTCATACAATGGAAGAATTCGAAGAAGAGGTAAGAAGAAAAGAGAAAGGAAAATCCATTGTGCAGGTGAATAGAGATGAAGACTATATGCAAGCAAGTACGTCCAGAAATGGATTAACAAGAAGGAATGAAGAAATTCCTATACTTGATGAAGAAGTGTATTCAGACACTTATGAGGAATGTGAACCAAGAAGGTCAAGCAGGACTAGAAGACAACCAGAAAGGTATTCCTATGATACTTCGTATATAACTCAGAAAGATTATGCATATATGGTCGAAGATGATGAAGAACCTCAGAACTATGATGAAGCTAAAAGGCAAGAAGCAATGGAAGAAGAGTTCAGCGCACTCGAGGAGAACAAGACATGGGAACTTGTTCCTAAACCAAATGGTAAGAAAGTAATTGGAAATAAATGGGTTTTCAAAGTTAAGAAACTTGCAGATGGAAGGATAGCCAGATACAAAGCTAGACTGGTTATCAAGGGCTATGCTCAAATGCATGGCATAGATTATGATGAGACGTTTAGTCCGGTGGCAAGGATGTCAACCATAAGGACAGTGATTGCTATAGCAGCATCAAAAGGATGGAAGCTAAGTCAGCTGGATATCAAGAATGCATTTCTGAATGGATATATATCAGATGAAGTCTATATGGAACAACCTGAAGGGTTTGTAAGTTCCAGATACCCAAATTTTGTTTGCAGATTAAGAAAAGCACTTTACGGACTGAAGCAAGCTCCAAGAGCTTGGAATTACAGACTTGTGAAATATCTCAATGAACTTGGATACCAAAGTTCAAAGGCAGATGCAAGTCTACTCATCAAAAGAACAGAAGAAGGTATGATCTACATTTGTATTTATGTAGATGACATTATAATCACAGGTACGTCAGATGAAGGAATTAAAGAAGTAAAGAGATTACTTGAAAAGGAGTTTAAGATCAGTGATCTAGGAAAGTTATCATACTTTCTTGGAATGGAAATCACATACACAGATCATGGTGTATATGTTTCGCAAGAAAGGTATCTCCTAAACTTATTGAAGAAGTTTAATATGGAGAATTGCAGAGAAGCTTCAACACCACTTGAAGTAAATCATAAACTCAGAAAATATAGTGGAGCAGAGTTTAAAGATATGAGAAAGTATCAGTCGTTAGTGGGAAGTCTAATTTACGCTACACTAACATGACCGGATCTTAGTTATGCAGTGGGAGTTCTCTCACAGTTCATGCATTGTCCGAAGGATCAACATTGGGTTGCAGGCTAGAGAGTTCTTAGATATATCAAAAGAACTATAAAGGAAGGATTATATTATCCTTTTACATCAGATATAAAGTTGAGATCATTCAGTGACTCAGACTGGGCAGGAAGTCAAGATGATAGAAGATCAACACATGGGTATATGATATACCTAGGAGATAAGCTAGTAAGCTGGTGTTCGAAGAAACAACACACAGTGGCTTTATCGTCAATAGAAGAAGAATATAAAGGACTTGTAGAAGCAGCTAAATAAGTGATATGGATGCAGACCTTGTTCAAAAGCATGGGTATTGATCAAGGTATACCTATCATACATGGAGATAATATGAGCTCGTTGTATCTTGCAGCAAATCTAGTATTTCATGCAAGAACAAAGCACATAGAAATTCAGTATCATTTCCTGAGGGAAAAGGTAATGGAGAAGGAGATAGAAATAATATACACTCCAACAAAAGATCAGATTGCAGATATTTTGACAAAGAGCTTGGATGGAACAAAGACAAGTAGATTCAAAGAAATGGAAGGTATAAAAGAAAGGAAAATATATGAAAGACAAGAAGAGTCAAATTAGTGATTGAGGGGGAGCTGTTGAAGAATCACTCACGAATTTGACATACAGACAGACATAAAAGACAAAGAAAGATAAAGAGAAGCAGAATCAAAGTATTCAGAAAATCAAAGCCTTAGTGAAGGGACAAATTCACGACCGTAATGTACAGCGTAGAAACTTCCAGAATTAAAGTTTGTTAGAGTTTGTTACACCGGATCAAAACTATATATAAAGAGAGACGAAAACAGAAAAAAAGTGTGAGTGCGAGTAAGAAAGTGCGTGAGTAAAGCGCGTCATTTGAATAGAGCGCATATAGAGATCAAGAATAGGTTTAGAAGATGCCAGAGATCGCGTATGTAAAGATGAATAACAGAAACCTGAAATGTCAGGTATTCATCTGAGAGAGATGGTAAGAAGAAACTACTCAGTGTAGGAGAGTTTCTATAGCTTGAGCAAGAAGAGGCAAGACTAGTTTGTACTCATCTTCTCTAATAGAAAACACATGTTCATGTGGAAGCTTGCGTGCATTCTTCGTATGTGAAGAAATCTGAGTATTTTCGTGTTACGGTATAAAGTTAGTTAACAGTTACAGTTCTCACAGTAAACGAATGTTTCGGTCAGTTATAGTTCTTTCAGTAAACGTGTTTTCGGTAGAACAACGAAGTATATCTTGCAGAATAAATTAAGTTTTGTATGAGAGATAGCTTACCTTGTAGCTAGACATCTCTACTATCAGCTCATCAAAGATTTCGGTGAAATGGATATGTACACACATTACAAAGTCTAACCGGAAAGAGACATTCTGAACCGGTGAAGTTTTTCCTTAAACTTCAGAAAGGGTTCATTCAGTGAAGGAAGTTCACGCATCACTTCCTTACTTCATGTATATTCACTTGAAGTAATTACAAATAGAATTGCGGTTGATTCCGGTAAGATTCGATATAATTACGGTGTCAGTCTGGTGACAGTCCGGTGAAGTTCCGGTTGAATTTTAGAGAATTCAAAATACAGGCTTATATGTTTGAGTGGCAGTAACCTTGCTAAGCTACTGTTGATTATGGAGGTGTTCTAATATCGCTCTAGCTTAGCATCCTTTCGGTGGTGCGGCGAATTCCGCAGGCTTGACAAGGTTTGAGCCTTTGCCATGTTGTCATCCATCAAAAGTGTAGAGTTCTTGAAGCTCATCAAAAAGCTTGGTGCATTCAATTATGACATCAAACCATTTTAGGGACATATTGCTTATATCTTTAGGCATTATGGTTTATGTTTTGTCATGTTCGCATACACATGCATGGATGTGTGGTTGAATGATCATTGTTAAGTTTAAGAGATGGGCATTGCTAGGTAAAAACTTTGTTTGATAATTTTTAGGGAATGTAATTGCAAGAAGTTAAGAGAATATGCAACAAGGATGTTGTTGCAATCATGTTGTGTTTTTTGAAGGTTATGGAGCTTGATGCTTTAGTATATGGATTGTATAGACATGGGCTTGCAAAGCTCTATGTTATTTTCTATGGCCTCTATGCCATATGCTTGCAAATATTTATGCTTATGATATGGTAAAAAAAATTAAGAGCTCCATTTCCTTGGGAAAAGGCCTTTTCATGGTGTCATATATGCACTTATCTTTAGGCAGACCCTCATGGCATGGTAACATGCATCCATTGCAAACATCAATAAGCTATGATAATGCTTTTAAGCATGAACCTTATGGACTTATCACCATCAAAGCTTCATAGTTAAGGAAAGTTCATTAGTAATTGGATTCCAAGAAATAATCCTTATGGACTTAAATAATAGGATTGGTAAGGGGAAGGAGATACACCTTCACCATTAGGAATGTGTGCAAGCAATCCTATAAATTTTTAGAAGTTTCATAGATGATTAATATATATATATATATATATATATACATACATACATACATACATACATACATACATACATACATACATACATACATACATACATACATACATACATACATACATACATACATACATACATACATACATACATACATACATACATACATACATACATACATACACACACATACACACACACATATACACACACACACACACATATATATATATATACACACACACACACACACACACACACACATATATATATATATATATATATATATATATATATATATATATATATATATATATATATATATATATATATATATATATATATATATATATATATATATATATATATATATATATATATATATATATATATATATATATATCAATGTACTGAAGGTTTATATACCTTCAAGGGAGTCTCAGGACATGATTAAGAATCTATGGGGTATCATGAGCTATACCCAAAGAGTGACTAGTTTCACTATTGCACATCACTTGAGCAAACTAGTGAAGCGATTACTTTGTTAAACTACTAAGGAAACCAAATAAAAGGGATCATAAAGATGGGTTTCAAGAGAGAGCATCAATGGGTCCCAATGTGATTCAAGTGATGCTTAACAACACCATAGTTTTGGCACTAGCCCTATGGTTTAGAGCATAGATCCATCTTTGAGAAATATTTGGGGTACCCAACACACACACACACACACACACACACACACACACACACACACACACACACATATATATATATATATATATATATATATATATATATATATATATATATATATATATATATATATATATATATATATATATATATATATATATATATATATATATATATATATATATATTGGGATCTATAGAAAGGTACTTAGGATGAGTCTCGGAACATAGGAACTAGTTAGTTTGGAATATAAAGAAATCACTATCATAGCTTGACTAGAACAAGACTATAACAGTTTTAGGACATGGATTCATTAGAGTCCACCCCCATTATATGTATGGAATTTACATAGGTTTGATGATAAACCAAGAATTTATTGGATACTATGATCTAGACATTTCATTTTTCTATCTAGGATTCTTGATATGTGATCTAGAATGATGGATTTGCATAGATCACAAGGTGGTTTAGATTAAACTATTACTTTTGAACACATTCAAGGTTAGGAAGACCTAGAATGGCATGAAGGCAAGTCTATCATTTTAGCTCTAGAAGGATTTGGAGTCATTTTATATGGCACTTTTGTTGGAATTTGAGGTCTGCAAAAGCAGTCGAACAACAAAAGGAAGAAGAAGAAGAAGCTTGGAGCACAACACACAAGATGGAATGTATTACCAAGAGAATGTACAAAGATAAGTCACCCATTAGGGTTATAGGTGTATATACAAGCAAGGGGGAAAAAACCTCCTAAAGAGGGAAAAAAGTGCCTCAATGGTCCTATTGTGTTCACACACATCCCTACCAAAATATATCAACAAATCCCCCCTGGGAGTGATGCCATGAACAAGGAGCTAGCACTCATGTATAGGGAAGTACCGAGCTATATGGAATGAATCCACAAAAGGAAGTAAGCCCAAAGCTTTGCAGAAAGCCTCAAACTTCTCCTAGGCAGAGCCCCTTTGTGAAAAGGTCTGCAATGTTCTCCTATGTGGGCACATATGCCAAACTGATCTCTCCAACACAAAACCTCTCCATAACATAATGACACTATACCTCAATGTGCTTAGTGCAAGCATAGAACACAAGATTCCTCAAATCTGCCAATGTGCTCTAGCTGTTAGTGAAGATGGTGGTGGTAGAAGACTGACCAACACCCAAATCAGCCATAAGGCATCTAAGCCATATGTAGGGAAAGATGGATGGATCCTCTAGAAGATTGAGTAGGTGCTGCTAATCCTGCTTTGCACCAGCCCTTAGTGACTCCAGATATGATTAGTAGACACCCTTAGCTTCCAAATGATACCAAGAGATCATATATGTACTTTGCAAATGATGTGTGTAGTGATCAAATCAAAACAGACTACTTGATACTTCACAAATCCAAGAAAACTTGCTATTTTGGTATTGACACCTGCTCAGAGTTATGCTCAGTATGACCAGGACACTTACAATTGGCAAAATTCCTTCTAGAGATATTCTATTAGCTTAGTAAGCTACCATTTGCAAGTGAAATCATTCAAAATGATAAACTATGCCAAGAGAAATCACTTTAGCAAAATTATGGACACTCCTGACTTTTTAGGAAGTATGTAGACAAATACCAGTGAGCACTTCGACCGCGATTTCTCAAAATTGGCTGAAACAAGTTACTTCAAACTTTGTATGCTTGTAGTATGCTTTGAGCTGAATCTACCAAGCTTTGAACTACTTGATTTGGTGGAGTAGACACTGAGATATGCCTCTTTGAAGTTGACAGACTTGATGGGGTAACTCAGAGAATCCCAGAAATGATGAATGTAAAGACTTGTATTAATTCACAATGATGTACAACCTCATTGGCATCATAAGTATAGCCCAATGAGTTTGAGTGTTGTGGGCTATGGTGTAGCACTCACACACACTCAATGATAGTGTAATGAATCTCGGATGTACACACCCTCTGCCCGCGAGTTTTTCTTCTCACTTTTATATGAGTTGGAGGTTGATTTGAATTTCAAATTCAAATCTAAGGCTCCCTATAATCACTCCTCTAAAAGTAGGGAGATATTCTCTCAACTCATACCATCTAATTCCACGAATCTATTAGGTAAGTGATTACATAAGAATGTCAAGTCATTTAGACTTTTACAAGAGGTAGAAAAGTAATAACTCATAAGCTAGTGTTTCTATGCTACTTGCTTCATGTGAAATCTTCTTCAAGGATTCCAAGCCAAATGTGTAGGCTTGATTTGCACCAACAGCTCCCCCTCAAGCCAAACACTTTGGCTTAAGTCTTCATCTTCAATCTTCAATCACATCCTGCAATCCAATCATGGATTTGAATCTGCATAATTTGTTTGCATCCAAAGCTTTAGTGAGTAAATCTGCACATTGCATATTAGTAGACACATAGGTCAACTGAATGTCCTTGCTTAGCAACTTCTCTCTCACATAGTGGTAATGAACCTCTATGTGTTTTGTTCTAGCATGATATATTGGATTAGCTGCAAGGTGAAGAGAGCTTGTGTTGTCTCCAAAAATAATTGGGGGCCTACTGTATAGGCCTAGCTCTGTATACAAAAGCTTTAACCAAGTAGCTTCTTGAGTGGCATTGGCTAGCCCTCTATACTCTGCTTCAGTGGATGACAATGCCACTGTTGGTTGTTTCTTGGCTGACCAAGAAATAGGTTTATCACCTGCAAAAGATAAGTATCCTGATGTGCTCCTCCTATCATCCTTGCATCCTGCCCAATCTGCATCTGAATACACTTTAATGTCAATGTCTGATGTATAAGGAAAGTACAAACCATGGTTTTGAGTTCCCTTTAGATACTTCAAGATCTTCTTTGCAGCCTCAAGGTGAGGTACTCTTGGTTTGTGCATGAATTGACTTAGCACACTAACTCCATATGCTATGTCAATTCTAGTCAAGGTAGCATAATTCAAACTACCTACCATACTTTGATATCCTGTAATGTCTTGGACTTCATCCCCTTCATGAGCACTTAGCTTTAGGTTGACTTCCATTGGAGTACTAGAGACTTTAGCATCCTGCAAGTCAAATTTCTTTAACATATCCTGCACATACTTCTTTTGAGTGATATATATACCTGAATTAGTATAAACCAATTCAAGTCCTAGAAAGTATTTCAATAATCCAAGATCATTGATCTTGAACTCCTTCATCATCTGGTTTTTTATGCTTCTGATTCCTTGGACATCATTACCTGTAATGATGATGTCATCAACATAAACACAGAGATAGATTACCTCTGAATTGCTTCTTTTGATAAACAATGAAGTGTCTGCCTTGCTCATAGTAAACCCTTGGTCTTGGAGGTATGTTGTCAACCTGTAGTTCCATGCTCTAGGTGCCTGCTTCAACCCATATAGAGCCTTCTTCAATTTACAAACATAATTTACCTTTTTTGGATCTTCATAGCCAGGTGGTTGTGACATGTAGACTTCTTCAGATATCCATCCATTCAAGAAAGCATTCTTGACATCTAATTGGTACATGTTCCAATTCTTGGATGCAGCTACACTCACCAATACTCTGATTGTTGGCATCTTAGCCACAGGAGAAAATGTCTCCTCATAATCAATGCCTAGGGTTTGTGCAAAACCCTTGGCTACCAACCTAGCTTTGTACCTGTTGATTGTACCATCAGAGTTCCTCTTTAATTTGTAGATCCATCTGGATCCTATCACCTTCATAGAGTCCTTCTTGGGTACCAAGTCCCATGTGTCACTCTCCTTGAGAGCTTCTATTTCTTCATCCATAGCTCCTTTCCATTCTGGTTTGGTGATTGCCTCTTCATATGAACCTGGTTCTTCACTTAACAAGTCCTTTGCAAGATAAATTGAATGCTTAGTTACAAGAGATGTATCATACCCATATCTTATAGGCTTCTTACTTTCTCTTTGAGATCTCCTCATTGCTTGAGTTGAAGATTCTGGTATATCCTCAAGCTTCTTCATCTTTAACTTGCCTTTGGACTTCCATGCCTTGAATTCTTCAAGATTGATTGTGTCATCATCTTTTGAACTTGAGTCTTCCTTTTGGATTGGTTCTTCCTTTGAAAGTTTTGGAAACTCCTCTTCCAAATCATAGGGTAGACTAACCTTTCTGCATTCATTTTCATACCATGAGTCATTCTCATCAAAGATGACATCTCTGCTTACCTTGAACCCTTTATTGGTTGGGTTGTAGAATCTGTACCCTTTTTGATTCAAGTCATAACCAATGAAAATACATTTTTCTGCTTTAGGGTCTAGCTTTCCCCTTACCTGTGAGGGAATATGCACATATGCTACACAACCAAAGATTTTGCAATGACCCAATGATGGTCTCTTACCATGCCAAGCTTCATAAGGTGTCATTCCATCAAGTGACTTTGATGGCAACCTGTTTATGAGATAGGTGGCAGTAGATACACTCTCTGCCCAAAGATAATTTGGCAACTTCTTTTCATTAAGCATGGACCTGGCTGTTTCAACTATAAGTCTATTCCTTCTTTCAGCTACCCCATTTTGTTCAGGTGAGTACCTTGTGGTTATCTCCCTTTTGATGCCTCTTTCCTGCAAGAAGTCCTCAAACTCATTTGAGAAGTATTCACCTCCTCCATCTGACCTTAGCTTCTTCAAGTTCCTTCCTGTTTGATTTTCAACTAGTGCAAGATATCTTTTGAAACAATTAAACACTTCATCCTTGTGCTTCATAAAGTATAACACAGTCCATCTGCTATAATCATCAATGAAAGACACATAGTACCTTGATCCTGAAATGGAGGGATCCTTGCTAGGTCCCCAAACATCTGTGTGCACCAAGTCTAGGTAGTCTTCATGCATAAAACCTTTCCTTGTATAAGGTAACCTGTGAGACTTACCAAATTGACAAGCACCACACTTGTAAATCATGTGTTGCTTGGATACATTAGGTATCCCAAGCACACATTGATCCCTGCTCATTTGCTTTAAGGTCCTTTCACCTATGTGACCTAATCTCTTGTGCCATATTTCTAATTCTGAAAGTGTTTGATCCTTGTAATTGTATAAGGCAATGTTTTTGGTGTCTTCTAACTCAAAAGTAAATAATCTACCTGTTTTTTCTCCCTTGGCTATCCTTTTGAATCCATGTCTTGGGTCCTCCACATATGCTCCATGTTGAGTGAATCTGACCTGCAAACCTTTCTCCACAATTTGACCAACACTCATTAAGTTTTTTGTAATAGTTGGTACATAAAGTACCCTGCTCAATAGGTTCTGGTTACCATCACAAGTTTTTACATTTCCAATCTTTACTACAGAATGCTTAGTATCATCACCTGTTTGTACTTGATGTTTGCCCTTGGGTTCCTCAAGATCAGAGAGTAGTGCCACATTGCCAGCTACATGATTAGAACACCCTGAATCAATATAAAACAGATGATCATCATTGATACCTGACTTGGAAGTCATATTCATGATCAATAGGGAGTCATCTTGCTCCTCTGTGTAGTTGTTGTAGTCTTTCCTATTTCTGAATCCTCCTTGGTAGTTACCATTATGGTTGTTGTTGTAATTGTTGTTGTAGTTATTGTTGTAGCCATTGTAGCCTTGGTGTTGGTTGAACCTTCCTCTTCCTTGAGAGTATCCACCTCTTTGATAGCCTCTTCCTCTCTGATTTTTGTAGTTTTTGTAGCACTCATCTGTGGTGTGATTAGACAGTCCACAAATGTTACATGGTGATGAATTGTAGGGTCTCCCCCTACCTTGCTTACCTCCTCTGCCCCTGCCTCTTGAAGATCTACCTCTCCCTGCATAGTTGGCTTGGGAGGTAGACCCTTCATCCTCTTGCTTTTTACCTTTACTTTTGTCTTTAACCTTTTTATCAGTATATAGGGCAGAAGGAGTGTTACCTTTAGATGTATCTCCAACCTTTGTGAACTTTGCTTCATGTGTGAATAGTTGGCCCTTCAGAGTTGTGAGATCTGGGGTATGCATATCCATGTAGAGATCCATTGCAGTGGTGAAACTTTCCCACTTATCATCTGCCTTTAGTCCATTGGTTACTTGCCTTACTATTTGTTCCTCTTCAATCTCCTCTCCTATGCTTGCTAATTAGTCTGCCACATCCTTGATCTTGGTCACAAATTCTGAGACTGATTGCTTTGGTTGCTTCCTAAGGGTTGTGAATTCAATCCACAATTGATTCTTTCTGGCCCTTGTATTAGATGAAAAGTATGATGACAAGGTTTCCCAAGTTTCTTGGGAAGTCTTACAATTCTTGATGTGAGGTAAAAGGAAATCAGATATAGAGTTAAGAAGATAAGACCTTGCCAATGCATCTTTTGCACACCATGTATTAAGCCTTTCTTGTTCTTCCTTGGTGGGTAGACCCCTTGCTTTGAATGAGGGCAATTCCTCATCTCCTGAAATGAATCCAAATAGACTTCTTCCTTGTAGATAGGTCTTCATCCTCAGAGACCAAGCTTGATAATTGTTCCTGTCCAATTTATCAATGAACGAAGGAAAACCATCTCCCATGTTACCTTGTTTGCTCTGATACCAATGTAGGGAAAGATGGATGGATCCTCTAGAAGATTGAGTAGGTGCTGCTAATCTTGCTTTGCACCAGCCCTTAGTGACTCCAGATATGATTAGTAGAGACGCTTAGCTTCCAAATGATACCAAGAGATCATATATGTACTTTGCAAATGATGTGTGTAGTGATCAAATCAAAACAGACTACTTGATACTTCAGAAATCCAAGAAAACTTGCTATTTTGGTATTGACACCTGCTCAGAGTTATGCTCAGTATGACCAGTACACTTACAATTGGAAAAATTCCTTCTAGAGATATTCTATTAGCTTAGTAAGCTACCATTTGCAAGTGAAATCATTCAAAATGATAAACTATGCAAGGAGAAATCACTTTAGCAAAATTATGGACACTCCCGACTTTTTAGGAAGTATGTAGACAAATACTAGTGAGCACTTCGACCGTGATTTCTCGAAATTGGCTGAACCAAGTTACTTCAAACTTTGTATGATTGTAGTATGCTTTGAGCTGAATCTACCAAGCTTTGAATCACTTGATTTGGTGGAGTAGACACTGAGATATGCCTCTTTGAAGTTGACAGACTTGATGGGGTAACTCAGAGAATCACAGAGATGATGAATGTAAAGACTTGTATTAATTCACAATGATGTACAACCTCATTGGCATCATAAGTGTAGCCTAATGAGTTTGAGTGTTGTGGGCTATGGTGTAGCACTCACACACACTCAATGATAGTGTAATGAATCTCAGATGTACACACCCTCTGCCAGGGAGTTTTTCTTCTCACTTTTATATGAGTTGGAGGTTGATTTGAATTTCAAATTCAAATCTAAGGCTCCTTATAATCACTCCTCTAAAAGTAGGGAGATATTCTCTCAACTCATACCATCTAATTCCACGAATCTATTAGGTAAGTGATTACATAAGAATGTCAAGTCATTTAGACTTTTACAAGAGGTAGAAAAGTAATAACTCATAAGCTAGTGTTTCTATGCTACTTGCTTCATGTGAAATCTTCTTCAAGGATTCCAAGCCAAATGTGTAGGCTTGATTTGCACCAACACCATAGATAGCCAACAATCACTGTGAAAGCTACCCTATACTCTGCCTCACAACTAGAAGTGGCCATAGTAGACTGCTTCTTGCTCAACCAAGGTATGCATGAGCTACCAGGCATGAAGTAAAAATCATTGGTGGACACACAAGTGTCATAACAACCAACCCAGTTAAAGTAAAAAAAAGCATGTAAATATGATGGTAGTGATCCCCCCTTGGGATAAAACAATCCAAGTAGTCGGCTGCCACTCAAGTAGGAAAAGGTGTGCTTAACTACTTGCCAATGCTTGACACTTGGGCAATGCATAAACCTGCTCATCTGTGAGACAACAAATTGAATATCTCACTGAGTAATGCGTAAGTAAATCAAGCATCCAATAGCCTGATGACAGAGAACAACATCAAATGCATCTCCAACATCATGAAGACTCAATCATAAACCTATTTCCATAGGATCTACAACATGTTTGTAATCTTCAAGGTCAAAATGCTGTAATAATGTGTCAATATATTTTTTTTGTCACAAAGCTATTCTACCATCAACTTGCATAAACTAAATGCCCAAATAATGATGCAAATGCCCCAAATCTGGCATCTCAAATGAGGCATGCAAATCAGCCTTAAAATCAGAAATATGCTTCTCATTAGGACCAGTGAGCAGCATATCATCAACATAGACAACAATGATCAGAAGCACATCATTTGCATGCTTAGCATATAAGGTGCTCTCAGTTGGTCTGTTATCAAAACCATTTGCAATCAAGTAGGCATTTATCTTTTCATACTAAGCACGTGGTGCTTGCTTCAAACCATATAATGCTTTTTTCAACTTGCATACTTTGTTTTCATGCCCTTGTGCACAAAACCACGGGGCTAAAAAACATACACTTCTTCATGCAAGTCACCATTCAGAAATGCAGTTTTAATGTCCAATTGATGTAAGTGTCTCATCAAAATCAGTGTCTCTTTCTTGAGCATAACCTTTTGCAACAAGCCTAGCCTTATACTTGTCATCTCTTCTGTCAGGCTTACACTCGAGCTTGTATACCCACTTAGTGCCAGCGACCTTCTTGCCAAGAGGCAAGTCATATAAATTCCAGATATCATTTTCATAATAGAATCATATTCTGATTGCATAGTAGCCATCCAATTTTTTGAATTTTGTGCTTCATCAAATGAAACATGCTCATTCTCATCACAAAGACTAGAGGGAACCATAGCATAGAAATCTTATGCAAAAGAAGTACTATGAGAGCCTAAACAAGTATGATATGATAGAGGTGCATATAATTTGCTATCCCACAAAGTTTGCTCCAGCCATTTAGGCATAGATTTTGCCTCCTATATATCAGAGTTGTCATCAACAAGTGCATCATGTAGATCTACATGAGAAATGGAATGATTTACATCATCATGTGAAATTTGCAAAGGTTGATAAATTTCCTCATTTGGACCAGTACTAGACTCTCCACCTATAAAAAGAGGCATCAAAATGTCATACACATCTTTGGAGCTAGCTGCTATCTCCTTAGTACATGAAACTAATGGATGAATTGCATCTTCCACAAAAACAACATCACAGCTAACCAAAATGCATTTAGTCTATGGATGATACAGATGATAGCCTTTACTTTCTGAACTGTAGCCAACAAAAATACGTCTCACTGCTTTATCATCCAATTTCTTGCATTGTTGTTCAGGCATTAATATACATGCTAGACAAACAAAGACACGCAAGTGAGCAATAGATGGCTTGCAACCATGCCAAGCCTCATATGGAGTGATAGACCAAAATGCTTTAGTGGGACACCTGTTAAGTACATATGTTGCACACATAACGGCCTCAAGCCAAAAATTATGTGGTAAAGCTTGACTCTTGACCATACACCTTGCCATCTCCATGAGTGACCTATTTTTCCTTTCAACAAATCCATTCTATTGAGGTGTATATGACACTATACACTGATATCTTATCCCACGTTCAGCTAGAAATGCATTAAAGTTAGAAGACATATATCCCCCCCTCAATAAGAACAGAGGGTTCCCATTTCATCAGTAGCAATCAACAGCTCCTTGAAATCTTTGATCTTTGTCAAAAAACTATCCATGGAATCTCCTTCTTTCATGTGCTCACTCTCCTTTTTTTTTTTCAGGTAAGCAACACGAGCCTCATTCCTTGCGTGGTATAAAGTGATAAGTGTATCCCAAGCATCCTTTGCTATTTTGCAAGAGCGAATGTGGGGAATAATGGTAGATTTAATAGACAAGGCTATCAATGCATGTGCTTGAGCACCTTTGCCATCCCAATGAAGTTGCTCTACAGTAGGTGTAGCACGAACTGTAGCACGAATAGGAACCTAAAGAATATGACCATCTTCAACACCATCTGTATCACCTTTAGTAATTGTATTTGCAAGTGTAATAGGATTTCAACACCATGCACAATATTCCATAGTCCTTTTGCAACCAATACATGAGGCATCACATGTGCCCATAATGGGTAATTGGTACCATCCAACTTATCCTCAACAACCAACATACGGAATACATCACTACTTTCATCCATCACCATTGACTAAAATGACCCGATGTAGAAAAATGACTGTTTCTCAAAAAGTTGAACAAAAACTACCCTATCAAGTTCTACTAAACATGTAGCATACTTTGAGAAGCTTATACTGACAAACTAAAACTTGTGTATATCTTTGGCACAAAAAAACAAAATTGCCTGTATAGGCACTACGATAATGCATTTAGAGGGCAAAACAAGCTCAGATTGCAATTTTGACACCATAGAGTGAAGCAATTTTAACTTCTAATCACCTTAGTATGCTCATTGATTTTCATGTGATTTTGAGAATATGACGAGAGGGGTGTCGACGAAACCCTAGATGAAGTGACGACTTGCTCTGATACCAATTGTTGGAGTTTGAGGTATGTAGATGCACATGAACAAAATAAGGAAGAACAAGAAGCCTCGAGCACAACACACAATACTGAATGTATTACCAAGAGAATGTACAAAGATAAGTGACTCGTTAGGGTTATAGGTGTATATACAAACCGAGCAAACAAAAACCTCCTAGAGAAGGAAAAAAGTGCCTCCACAAAGATAAGTGACCCGTTAGGGTTATAGGTGTATATACAAATCGGGGGAAAAAAAACCTCCTAGAGAGGGAAAAAAGTGCCTCGGTGGTCCTAGTGTGTTCACACATATCACTACCGAAATATATCAACAAATTTGTTCTATATTTCAGAGGATTCTATGGTTTATTATCTCCTTTGTCTATGGTTGAGCCTTTACAACTTGGGATTTTATACTTTCTTTCATACTATTACTCCATAGAGGATATATCATATGCACTCATGTCATTCAGATGATGTTATATATCATTACGGGATGATTTCTTGGAAGTTGGGTATACATTGGAGATAGTAGGTACCACATAGATGGTTTCCCACCTTTAAGATGATCTTCTATTAGGCTTCTTAAAGGGAAGGATATGGGGAAGCAACACACGTAGATGACCATGTACATAGAGTACATGGGGTTCAAGGGAGTCAGAGCACTTTCCTCTATAATACAAACATTTCATATACATTTTTGAGGACAAAAATGGTTTTATGAGGAAGGAAATGTCACATCATATGGTTTATGGGCATGAATCATCCATAAGGCTTAGATGAGTAGGATGCCATGTGGAACCCATATAGGCACTTGCCATCTTGGGAGATAGATGAAAAGTGTGAGTCAAACGATGTATTCTTGAGCTAGCTTAGGCAATGGTTGGGAGAAGAACAAAAAGAAAGTCTGTGTGAGTCGAACTGTTGTACAAACTCAGTAGGCTGGATTTGTGACAAAAAAGAAGTGTAATTTTGCTAGAGTTCCAAAGAGGTGGAAGCCTACATCCATGCATGTTGCAAGACATTGTAGACATGCATGCATAGACACAATACAAAATCTAAAAACACAGAGAAATAGAGATGCATAGTAGACACTACAACATATGAGGGGCATACCGATGCTGCTTATATTGACAGTCACTCTTGGCATCAGTATAAACATTGGAAAAGGTCACTTGAAGATACCGACGGTCAAGTGACCGTCAGTATGATCGTTTTAAATGGATCGTTGGTGTGTCCCATAGCCGTCGGTATAAGCATCGGTATGGGCGTCAATAATTTACTGGGAGTTACCGATGCTCATACAGGCGCCCATATTGAGGCCGACTTTTAAACATATCGAGAACTCGAGAGCAAAACTTCACATTTTTGCACGTGTTTGAGTACTGTTTGTCTTCTGTCGAACTTGCGTGTGCAAAATGAATTGCGAACTGCATTGTCTTGTGCACACACACACACACACAGATCTCTCTCTCTACACACAGACACACTCTCTCTCAATTTAGATCTCCCATCTTGGTAAGTGGTGCGCTACTGTTAGCCTTTGTCTTTCTCTATGCTTTAGGTCTTATAATTTCTCTTCTCTTTGATTTTGCAAAAGTTCTTTGGCGTCGATTGTTTGGAATTCGACGATAGATGACATACATTATGCTTTGACGACAACGATCCAAAAGAGGGACATACTTGTAAGTGATTGTTTTATTGTCTATTGATAGAGAGAGAAAGAGAGAGAGATGAGAGAGAGATAGAGAGAGAAAGACAGAGAGGAGAGAGAGAGAGAGAGAGAGAGAGAGAGAGAGAGAGAGAGAGAGAGAGATAAAGAGAGAGAGAGTGAGAGATAAAGAATGATGAAAAAAAGGAAGATAGAGATAGGAAAATAGAGCATACACACACACACATACGCACACATCTACACATTTACACATGCATACATACACACATACAAATATACACACATGCATACATACACACACATGCATACACACATACATACACACATACATACACACATATATACAGATATGCGTACATACACATACAGACACACATATACACACATACATACACACACACACATACATACACACATATACACACATGCATGCATACATACACACACATATACACACATGCATGCATACACACATGCATGCATACACACATATACACATATACACACATGCATACATACACACACACATGCATACACATACATACATACACACACACATATACACATATGCATACACACATACATACACACATATACACACATGCATGTATACATACACACACATACACATATACATACATGCATGCATACATACACACACATACACATATACACACATGCATACATACACATAGGAAAATAGAGCATACATACACACATATACACACACATACACACACACATCTACACATTTACACATGCATACATACACACATACATGTACACATATGCATGCTTACATACACACACATATACACACATGAATGCTTACATACACACACATATACACACATGCATGCATACACACACATACATACACACATGCATGCATACATACACACACATACACATATACACACATGCATGCACACATACACTCACATACACATATACACACATGCATACATACACACACACATGTACACACATGCATACATACACACACATGCATACACACATACATACACACACATATATACACATTTGCATACATACACATACACACATACATATACACACACATAAGCTAGTGTTTTAATTAAATATATAAATTTTTGATTTTGAAGTTTTTTTTACATCAAATATATAAAAATAGGATTAGGGTTTTTACGCTATTTACACATACATACACATACACATATAATACATATATACATGTATATACACCTACATACATAAATATATATATTTTAGGTCTAGATATTTAAGATTAGGGTTTTAGGGTTTAGGCATACATATAACTCAATTACATTTATATTAAGAAAAAATATAGAAAAAAATAAGAAAAAATCTGAATATATAAATAAACATATATATAAAATAGGATTAGGGTTTTAGGATTAGGGGTTTAGATTTTTATAGGTGTTTAAGTATTTCGGTTTTCGTATTTTAGGTTTAAGTCTAAGTCTTTTTTATTCGGGTTTTAGGGTTTTAATACCTACATAACATATATACACACATACACATACACATACACATATAATACATATATACATGTATATACACATGCGTACAAAAATATACATATTTTAAGTCTAGATCTTTAAGATTAGGGTTTTAGCAGATGGCCATATTGTGGCAGATGGCTTCTTTGGATCCAGAGGAGAGAATGGCATGTCCTTGCACTTAGTGCAAGTATCAAATTTATTGGAAACAATGGATTTATACTGCACATGTTACAGAGTATGGATCCTTTGATAGGAGTCGACTAGAAAACCTACGCTACCATTCACATGGTCCCCCAGGTGAGTAGATGGACCCAAACGACATTGCACCAGTAACCTCTCGTGGATAAAAGAGAACAAAGAAGGACTTAGATGTACAAGCAAATACTAATAATATTACACAGAATGAACATATGGAAGAGATGATCGAAGCATTTTATGAGATGGACGAAGATCATGATGGTGGAGAAGATGTCGAGAGTTTCATGGACACAACAGAATTTCCACGATCAGAAGTCGATGAAGAATATGAAAACATGCGAAGACTAGCTCGTTTACCACTTTACAATGGAGCAAAGATATTTGTACTATGTGCATCACTCGCGATGCTCAATCTGAAATCCATTTATGGATGGTCAGATAGTAGTGTCACTGAATTGTTCAGGTAAGTGGAAAACAAATTGGCTTTCATTGTTGTATAAAAAAAGCTTTATTTACTAATATCATTTTAATTGATTATTGCAGGCTTCTTAAAGATCAATTTTTTATAGAGGGCAATGACATGCCTCCAATATGTGGAGATGCAAAAAAACTTTTACAGTCCATTGGAATGGATTATACTAAAATTCATGCTTGTTCGAATGATTGCATCCTCTTTTGGAATGAGTATGAGCATCTCCACGTATGTCCAAAGTGTGGAGCAAATAGATTTGGAGAAGTCCTTGTAGGCGAATCAATCCCCGCAAAGGTTCTTCGCCACTTTCCTATCATTCCATGAATTAAGAACATGTTTGGATGCAAATCTATAGCTGAGTTAATGTCATGGCATACAAAGAGCAGGTCTACATATGGTGTAATGCGAGTGCCTGCTGACTCTGATGCTTGGAAGCACATATATAGTAAGTGGCCAGAGTTTGCTAGTGAGCCTTGGTCCATACATCTAGGCCTAGCTATGGATGGAGTGAATCCATTTGGTTTACGCAGTTCTTCATGGAGCACATGGCTTGTATGTTTGGTCAATTATAACATCCCACCATGGCTAGCCACAAAGAAAGTTCATTTATTATTAGCTCTTATTGTACCAGGTAAGTATAAGGTAAAAAACATGGATGTATATCTTGCACCACTTGTGGAAGAACTGCGCATTTTATGGGATGGGATTACTGTGCGTGACATGTCTCAACCTATAAGAAGACGAGACGTGCGAGTGCAAGGCATACTTATGTGGATGATGCATGATTGGCCTGGTTATGGTGAATGTTCAGGTTTATCGATTTTGGGTTACCATGCTTGTCCCTTATGCAGACCACGACTCGAAGCACGCTATTCCAAAGCACTACGTAAAACTGTCTATGAAGGACACCATATATATTTTCCTGATGGACATGTTTTACGTGAAGGACAAATTGGTCGACAAGCGCAATGCCAAATGAAAGCTAGCACGTCCAGAGGGTAGCATGGCAGAGGGATGTCTTGTACAAGAGACTCTTGTATTCATAACTGAGTTTCTACGTATGTCGGATCCCAAAATGCCTCGCTTATGGAGCGATGATGAAGATGTTCGTCTCGTAGGCGATGAACCACAAGGTAAAGGATTGCAAAGAAAAATGGATGCAGCTTTTAGAGAGAAGGCAATGAAGTTTTGCATAGTGAACTCTGAGCCTATGTAGAAGTGGTTAGAAAGGTATGAGCTTGCCAAGGAAATCAACGCAAAGGAAAGATCTCAGTTTCGAAGAAATCGTTCCACTCAATTTTTGCCTCTTCCAAAAAGTCTTCGACCTCTTCCACCTTTTCCAACGAGCAGATGGCTAGATACAATGGTTTCATAAACAAAGGCAACGGGTGAACATATCTCTGAAGAAGAAGAAGAAGAACTCGCAAAGGGATGTGATTGGGAGTATACTAAATATGGTGCACTATGGTCTCATGGACGACACTTTTGGATCGTACAAATCGATAAAAATAGGTCTACTTTTGATAGTGGGGTGATGGTGAAATTTTTGCAAAAAAGTAGAGTGAGTGCAAGAGATGATAATGCTCAAGAAGGCTAGCTAGATTATTGTGGTGTGATTCAAGATATCTTGAAACTATCTTTTAGGAAGTTTGATTATTTTGTTTTTGATGTGAAATGGTTCAAAGTAGTCACCTTTGGAAGAAACACAATAGTGAGGCGGGATAAAAACGGTTTGCTTCAAGTCGACTCCACAAAATTATGGATGAATGAAAGGGATACATTTGTACTTCCTGAACACTGTGAGCAAGTTGTTTTTATACCACATTCAAAAGAACCAAAGTGGTTATTTGTTTTACAAGTCGCCCCACGTAGTAGACAAATTTGTGAGAACATAGATGTAGAAGAAAGTCCATCTGTACTGGACTCAGAGATTCATTCGATAGTCGAGGAAGAAGAGATCATTGTTCGAGAAGAAGAGGTCATTGAAGAAGAGGTCATTATTCGAGAAGACGAAGCAATAGATGATGATCAGGAAGAAACCAGCATAGCAAGCGATTTAGAAACCATCAATATAGAGATAGATATTCTCGGTGCATCGGATCTTCAAGAGGATGCTGGATTGGAGGATTTTTGAATAAAACACTTGTACGTACTAATTTTTGTTTTATTTTTTCTGTTTATTCTCTATATTACCTTTATTATCACATGCTAATTATTTGAGTTTTTTTGTTACAGAGCACGATGGGAGATAGTCCTCCCGTCACTGCACATTCCATGAAAGAGGAGCAGTTTTTAGAGTTCATCTCTCAGGTAACTCCCCCGTATATGGCGGCTGTATCACAGTATTGGATCGCTCGTGGTAGCACTCCTCCCGGCCTCACTCATGGCGGCCTCACTCCTGGCGGCCTCACTCCTGGCGGCCTCACTCCTGGCGGCCTCACTCCTGGCGGCCTCACTCCTGGCGGCCTCACTCCCGCTGGTGTCACTCCCATCGGTATCACTCCTGCCGGTGTCACTCCTGTGGGTGGTGCTACTCCCGCATGAGGTATGTCTCCTAGCTTTGTGACTCCACCACGACCATCTTTTCAGCCATCTCCTACTGGGTCTAGTAGTAGACATGTGCATTCGACACCTGAGCGTGATACAGGTTCTGGCCCGTCTCGTAGGTCGAGGTCATGCTCTGGAGCAGGAGGTTCTAGGAGTGGATCTATAGGTAGGTCTGGAGGAGGCAGCTGTTGTGGAGGCACTGCGACAGATGTTGTGTCACCCACTTCTACTCCTAGGACGAGTACCTCAGATGTAGGTACGCCATGCAGTACACCACGTACACCTTGGGCTGCTCATGACCATGATGACTCCAAGGTGTATAGTATCCGAGATGGTTGATGGATGGGACTGGCAAAGCAATGCATGCACATATACGATAGCTTTGCTCCATACAGTTTGGACACTCCATCATGCTGAAATGGAGTGAACATGATAAATATTGGAAGAATTATATCACACAAACGATTTATCAAGAGTTTTGACCAGCCAATGGACAGTCTCTTATCAGTTCAGAGTGGATTCTGCACATCGCACGTGAGGTTATGTCCCATTGACGATCCAAGGCTCGTGATGGTTTCAGAGCAGGCTTACCAAAGCTTGTATGGTTAGATGCTGAGGAGTGGGATGTGATTCGCGATGAGCAACAACAGACTCCTGACCGATATCGCCAGTAGCTAGATGCCGTAGCCACACGTTTAGATACGGTTGGACCGTCACATTTGGGCAGCGATGGATATGACACGATGCATCATGAGTTTGTAAGTACCATTTCATTTATTGAATTTATTTGTGTTAAGTTTCTCATGTATGTTCCTCTAATGTTTTGTATATTTGTTGCAGGAGCTGGCAATGGGTCATCTTCCAACACGAACGGAGGAGGCTTACGGATGTCATCACGGATTGACTGCACTATTGGAGGAGTTAGAGGGACGCGATGCGATCGTTTCATGGGAGCATTTGCAATGAGATGATTAATGTATAAACTTGGTTTTTACTTGTTGTTTGTAATTTCATGTGAATTTATCTCATTCCATTAATGTTCTTTGTTGCAGGACTGTTGATATGGAACGTTCTTTGCATGTGTATGGCAGTGGCACACCAAAATTTTGTATCTGATTTTTATATGGCAATGCATTGCTTTGCCACATTTTGTAAAAGCGTCATATATGACAGTGGTTTGCCACACTCTTGTACATGCTTCATTTATGAAATATATGACTTTTTTTGTACATGGTTCATGGTTCATTCTGATTATCTCTTTTGTGTCCAATAATATCTGTTTTATGAAATCATATTTCGGTTGACATTAGAGTACACATCACATGTACTCGGTTTTTTTGGGTAGAGTGTAGTGTCTTTTGTTAAGCAACATCATGGTAATGTTGTTGTAGCAAAAGACAACACACTATGCCCAAAAAAAAAAATGCAGATATGGTCGTCGGTATACGCAATGGTACTCCCAGTAATGTCATCAGAATAAGCGTCGGTACACCCAGTGAGTGACGGTACACCTAGTAGAGGCATCGGTATGGGCGTCGGTAATACCGATGTTTATACCGATGCCCATACCAATGCTTATACCGATGCCTATACTGACACCCATACCAGCGCTATAGTACCGATGTGCATACCGACAGCTACAATGACGTCACAACAAAAATAGGCACGTTCATTTCCCTCGGTAAAAACCTCGGTATACGATCGATCTGTTGTAGTGAGATGACATAGTACACACTATTGGGTACAATCCCCCCCCACACTCTATTGGATGATTCTCAAAAATGCATGCATTTATATTTTTTTACTACGGCCAAATGTAAAAGTCACAATGAGGGTGGGCACTTCGAAAAGTAGACATTTGAGCGAAAAGTTACTAACTTTTATGATGAGCCTTAGCTTTTATTTACAAAAGTCATGTTCTTAAATGATCCTTATTCAAACCACTATTTTTATAACTATCTAGAAACAACCCTCTATGTGGGTCTTTTATTTACAAAATATATAGAAAATATAGTTTCTCTATTTATGTCGAGATGGATTTAATAAATACATGCCCATTCATGCCCTCACAAACCTTCATCTACTAAATCAAAACACAAAGCACATTAAAATCTTGATAAATTTAACTCCAAAATTCAACATTCCATAAAAACATGCCCTCAATTGAAAAAGCAATTGAATTTAGTTGATAAGAAAGAAAATAGACATGGATGCCTAGTCGTGTGTCCCTTTAATGAGAAAAACAAAGCATTTGGCATCTAAAATCACATGCATGCAAGTTTGAAGAGTTAAATTATTGTGATTGTGAATGATATGCAAAAATTAAGTGATCATAATGGGGAATCAATGAAGTCGTATGGATCCACTAAGATTCTTCAATAGAGTAATTTTTTATATCTTACCAAATATCTATGATATAGAGTACCTGTATGTGCAGTGGTTCTGTCATGATCGACTATTTTCTCAAGAATTGAGATTTCATATTCTTCTTCAAGCAAAGGAGGATAATCAAGAATAGGAGTGAGTGGTAGAGTTCATTGAAATGGCTTTAATAAACGAATATGAAAAGAGTTATGTATATTGAAATAAGATGGTATGTCTAATCTAAACAAATTTTCATTAATATTTTGAATAATGTGAAATGGTCTATAATAGTGTTGTGCAACTTTAACTTTAGGATGTTGTAGAATATTTTTCAAATATTTTTTAATGATATGTAACCACAATAAATCATTTTCATTAATTTTTTGGATAGATGTTTCTTATTAACATTCTGAGTATAACTATCTTGACTTCCCTTAATGTGCTTGTGAACTTTGTGAAGTATAGAAACGTGACCTTGAGCAATAGAAATAGCCTAGGATTATCAGTTTGAGTGAGTGACATGGGAATGTGAAGCTTTTTACCATATATAATTTCAAAAGGTGTATGACCAATAGTAGTATGTGTTGTCTTATTGTAAGAAAATTGAAGTAATGGTAATTTCTCATCCTAACTAGTTGGATTATCTAGTGAATAACTGCACAATAAATCAATAATAGTGCTATTTGTGGCTTCACTTTGCCCATTACTTTCAAGATGTAATGTGAAACTAAAATCTATTCTGAAACCCAAAATGTTGAAATAATACAACCCAAAAATGATTGCAAAAATGAGCATCATGATCAGACAACATCACTTTTGGAAAACCATGATGTGGGAAAATTCTTTTAGTAAACAAATTAGTAGCTTCAGGTGCAAAGAAGGCATTTTTACATGGAATAAAATATACATGTTTATTAAACCTATCAACAATTGTTCAAATCATGTCATTATGGGATGAAACCATAGAAAGGCCACTAATAATAGAAATATGCTCCCATGGTTCATTGAGAAAAGGTGGTGGCATTAAAAATCCAAATGCTTTATCATGATGACATTTAATATGATGGCACACGATGCATTGAGAAATATAATGGGAAACATCTTTTTCTATATTCAACCAAAAGGAGAAATCTTTATGACTAAAAAATGTGCTTTGTATGCCTTGATTGTTGATATATTTTGGCAGTGATGTGTGTGAACACACTTAAGACTGTGGAGGAACTTTTTCCCTCTTTAGGAGGCTTTTTTCCCCTGGCTTGTATATACAGCTATAGCCCTAACAATTCATTTATCTTTGTACATTCACTTGGTAATACATTAAGTATTGTGTGTTGTGCTCCATACTTCTTCTTCTTCCTTGTGATGTTCGTGTGAAACTGTAGACCTTAAACTCCAACAATTGGTATCATGTGAGGTCACGGCTTCATCTAGGGCATCATCAACACCCCTTCAATACAGTCTCATAGTTCCACAAAAATTGGTGAGCATACTCAGGGTAATCAGGAGTCCAAATCAGCTTCATTGTGCAGTGTTGAAATTTTGATCTAAGCTAATTTTGGCCTCCAAATGCACTATTGCAATGCTTATGTAGGTAGTTTTGTCCTTTTGTTCCAAACATATATACAAGTTTTGGTTCGACGGTACAAGTGCTTGAAGTTTGTTACAGGTATAACAGAGCTCGACAAGGTACTTTTGTTCAAATTGTTGAGATACAATCATTTTCTTCATCAAGGTATTTTAGTAAGTGGCCATGGTTGAAAGTAATGATGTATTCGATATGTTGGCTATTGAGGACAAGTTGGATGGTAGCAATCGCCCATTATGGCCATATATTATGCATCATGTATTGGTCGCAAAAGGACTATAGAATATTGTGCAAGGTGTTGGAAAACAACCTACTACACTTGCAAATAAAGTTATTGAAGGTGATGCAGATGGCTTGAAGATGATGATCTTTGAATTCTTGTTTGTGCTATAGTTCCTATTGCACCTACTGTAGAGAAACTTTGTTGGGATGGTAGAGATTCTTAGGCTGATGCATTGATAGCTTTGTTTTTCAAATGTGCCATTATCCCTCATATTTGCTCTTGCAAAAATAGCAAAGGATGCCTGGGATACACTTAACACTTTGTACCATGCAAGAAATGAAGCTCGTGTTTCTTACCTCCAAAAATAGTTGGAGAGTGATCATATGAATGAAGTAGGTTCTATGGACAAATTTTTGACAAAGATCAAAGATTTGAAAGAGCAGTTGATTTCTGTAGATCAAGTCTTACTAGATAGTTCACTAGTGGACACTTTTCTTAATGGTCTTGCTGATTCATATCAGAGTTTTGCTTCTACTCTTTGGTTGATGATGAAAGGATGTCCAAATGACTTAAACTTTGAGGCATTAGTCTCTATTTTATTGAAGGAATATCAGTCTAGGCAGAATAGGTCTGTTACGCATGTTGTAGATCAAGCTTTCTTGGTTTGTCACAAGGGCAAAGGTAAATGGAGCTCATCTACTATTAAGCAAAGGCAAAGAAGAAAGATGCTGGAATGGTTGATGCAGAGGCCTCTACAACTAAAATAGAGTAGCAACCAAACATATTACCTTGCAATGCAGTTTCTTTAGTTCACTTGAGCTTGCCCCTACACATAATATTGTCACATGCACTAATAAATCTTCTTATCCTGTAATGGGATTTAGTAAGATCATTTTGAACACCACTAATGGTAGTTCTTTAACATTGTAAAATGCATTGTTTGTGCGAGGGATCAAGAAAAATCTATTGTCAATTTCATCACTAGCCAAGATTGGCTTGGCCATCAAATTTGTTGATGATAGATGTACAATTCATGATCTATCAAATGGAAATGTTATTATTGCTTCTAACATTTTATTTTGTGGGCTGTATAGGCTCATAAACTATGCAAAATCTATCAATGACTCAACATGTCTAGTTCAAGATTCTTAGGCTATCTTAGATGCAAATCTTTGGCATGCATGCTTTGGTCATCTAAATTATGCTAGTTTGATACACTTGTAGAAATCGGATATGGTGTCTTCTCTACCCAAACTTGAGGCACCTTGTAAACATGTATGTGACTGCTATATTTTGGGAAAAATACAACATTCTTCCTCAACTAAGATGGTTCAGTTAGAGTTTCTCATAAATTGAAGCTTGTTCATAGTGATGTTTGTGGTTCTATGCAGACACCTTCATTTGGGAACTACTTTTACTTTGTGACTTTAATTGATGATTTTTTTGTGCATGCATGGGTTTATCCATTAAAAACAAAGTCCCACGTGTTTGTGTGCTTAAAATAGTTTTTGGTTATAATTGAAAACCTATCAACATGTGAATTGGGCACCCTCTTTTTTGATTGGGGAGGGGGGATACATGTCTTCTAAATTTTATGCATTTCTCGCTAAACGTGGGATAAAACATCAATGTACAGTGCCGGATACACCTCAACAAAATGGAGTTGCTAAATGAAAGAATAGGCCTCTCATGGAGAATGCGAGGTGTATGATCAAAAGTTAGGCTTTACCACATAGCTTTTTGCTTGAGGCTCTTATGTGTGTAGCATATGTACTTAACAAGTTGCCCATCAAAGCACTACAATTTATTACTCCATATGAGGCTTGGCATTGTTGCAAGCCACATCTTGCTCATCTGCATGTCTTTGGTTATTTGGAATATGCATTAGTGTTTAAACAATAATGCAAGAAATTGGATGATAAAGTAGTGAAATGTATTCTTGTTGGGTACAGTTTTGAAAGCAAAGGCCCTCGTCTGTATAATCCACAGGCTAAACACATTTTGGTTAGTTGTGATGTTGTTTTTGTGGAAGATTCAATTCAGCCATTACTTTCATGTACTAAGGAAACATTAATTAGCTCCAAAGATGCGTATGACACTTTGCTTCCTCTTTTTATAGGTGGATGGTCAAGTATGGGTCCAAATGAGGCAATTTCTCAGGTTTACAAGTTTCACATGATGATGCATATCATTCCATTTTTTATGCAAATTTACATGATGCACTTGTTGATGAGAATGTTAATATAGAGGAGGCAAAAACTATGCCCAAATGGCTGGTATAGATTTTGCATTATAGCAAATTAGATTCACCTTTGTCATATCATACTCGTTCAAGTTCTCATAGTGCATTTTTTGCATGAGATTTCTATGCAATAGCTACCTCTAGTCTTTGTGATGAGAATGAACCTATTTCTTTTGATGAAGCATGAAATTTCAAAAAGTTGGATGGCTATTATGCAATCAGAATATGATGCTATTATGAAGAATGGTACTAGGTCTTTATGTGATTTTCCTTGAAGCAAAAAGGCCATTGGCACTAAATGCATATACAAGTTGAAGTGTAAGCCTGATGGAATAGTTGACAGGTATAAAACTAAGCTTGTTGCAAAAAGGTTATGCTCAAGAGAGAGGCATTGATTTTGATGAAACCTTTGCTCCCACATGCCGAATGACCACTGTTCGTAGCATTTGTGCACTTGGAGCTCATCATGGTTGGAATCTGCATTATTTGGACATTAAAACTACATTTTTGAATGTGGAATCACATGAACAAGTGTAAGTATTTCAACCCCATGACTTTGTGCAAAAAGGGCATGAAAACAAAGTGTGTAGGTTGAAAAAGACATTATATGGTTTGAAGCAAGCACCACCTGCTTGGTATGAAAAGATACATGCCTACTTGATTGCACATGGTTTTGAGAATTGTACAACTGAGAGCACCTTATATGTTAAGCGTGCAAATGATGTGCTTCTGATCATTACTGTCCATGTTGATGACATGCTGCTCACTAGTACTAATGAGAAGCTTATTGCTGATTTTAAGACCGATTTGCATGTCTCTTTTGAGATGTCAGATTTGGAACATTTGCATCATTAATTGGGCATTCAATATATGCAAGTTGATTGTCCAATAGTTTTGTGTCAAAAATAAAAATATTGACATGTTATCGCAACATTTTGGCCTTGAAGACGGTATACCTATTGCCACTCCTATGGGAATAGGTTTCTAGTTGAGACTTCATGATGTTAGAGATCCATTTGATGTTGTTAATTTACTTATGCATAACTCAAATTGATATTTAGTTTTCCATATCTCAGATGATTAGGTTTATGCATTGCCCATGTATCAAGCATTGGCAAGTGGTTAAACACATCTTTTGCTACTGTTGGATGCTTAATTTAGTTATGCATAATAGCTTGATATTTAATTTTCCATATCTTAGATGAACAGGTTTATGCATTGCCCATGTATCAAGCATTGGCAAGTGGTTAAGTGCATCTTTTGCTACCTGAGTAAAACCCGACTACTTGGATTATTTTATCCCAAGGGAGGATCACTATTGTCAGATTTACACGCTTTTTTTGACTCTGATTGTGTTGGATACTATGAGAATCATGTGTCCAATAGTGGTTTTTGCTTCATGCTTGATAGCTCATGCATATCTTGCTCGAGCAAGAAGCAGCCTACTATGGCCACTTCTAGTTGTGAGACTGAGTATAGGGTAGCTTTCACAATGACTATTGAGTGTGTCTAGATTAAAAACCTTTTGGTTGATTTGGGTGTTGTTTAGTCTTCTTTCACCACCATCTTCATTGACACTCAGAGCGCATTGGTAGTTGTAGGGAACCCTGTGTTCCATGCTCACACAAAGCACATTGAGGTGCATTATCATTAGGTTAGGGAGAGGATCTCTATTGGGGAGATTAGCTTAGCAAATGTGCCCACATAGGATAACATTACATATCTTTTCACAAAGGCTCTACCTCAGAAGAAGTTTGAAGCTTTATGCAAAGCTTTGGGCTTACTTCCTTTTGTAGATTTCTCTCTTTCCACATAGCTTGACACTTCCTTATACACCACTGCAAGCTCCTCATTCATCACATCACTTTTAGGGGGATTTGTTAATATATTTTGGCAATGATGTGTGTGAACACACTTAGGACCATCGGGGCACTTTTTTTCCTCTTTTGGAGGTTTCTTTTGCCTGGCTTGTATATATGCCTATAACCCTTATAGGTCATTTGTGTTTGTACATTCACTTTGTAAAACATTTAATTATTGTGTGTTGTGCCCCAATTTCTTCTTCTTCCTTGTACTATTATTATGCAATTGCACACCTCAAATCCAACACCAATGTCCAATATAAGGTGGTTCATGCACCTTTTTTATAAAAAAATCTTCAAACTCCTAAGTGATGCATAATTTCTGTTAAAAGTACGAAAAAACCATTGTGAAAATAATAATGATCATCAGTTGAAGATGCAGATTTATTGAAAGAATTCCATGCACATGAAAAATATAGATCTGAAGCATAATTAGGAATCATCCTAAATGCAATCTTATAAATATTAGTATGCATCATAACCAAATTTAATGTCAATCTTCCTAAAGACATGGGCTCCTCAAAGTTTGTGTATGTGTATGTGTGTGTATGTGTATGTGCATGTATATATGTATGTGTATGTGTATGTGTACGTGTATGTGCATGTGTATGTGTATGTGTATGTGTATGTGTATATGTATGTGTATGTGTACGTGTACCTATGCATGTATGTGTACATGTACATGAAAGTGTATATTTGTGTACGTGTATGTGAAAGTGTATATGTACATGTATGTGTATGTGTTTGTGTACATGTATGTGTACCTCCACATATACGTGTACATGTATGTGTATGCATATGTGTATGTGTACACATATGTATGTGAATGTGTATGTGTATGTGTATGTGTATATTTCTATGTATATGGATGTGGATGTGGATGTGGATGTGTATGTGTATGTCTATGTGTATGTGTATGTGTAATTATGTGTATGTGTATGTGAATGTGCATGTGCATACACATGTGCATGTGTATGTGTATGTATATGTGTATGTGTATTTGTATTTGTATGTGTATGTGTATGTGTATGTGTATGTGTATGTGTGTGTATGTGTATCTGTATTGGCCTGGACTTCATAAGGACGTCCTAGAGTATGTGCTTAAGTTCACCAAATGCCAAGTCAATAAAGCTGAGAGGTTGAGGATTGGAGGACTACTCCACCCATTGGATATTCCCAATGGGAGGTGGGAGAGTATCTCCATGGAATTTATATTAGGATTACCTAAGACACAGAGAGGGCATGACTCGGTCAGGGTAATTGTGGATAAGTTAACCAAAATGGCTAGGTTTATTCCGACACGAACTACAGTGAAGACACCAAAGTTGGCTAGACTTTTTGTAGAAAACCTATACCGGTTATATGGTCTTCCCTTAGACATAGTTTCTGATCGGGATAGGAAGTTTACTAGCCACTTTTGGAGAGCAGTTTGTGAAAGGTTGGACACAAAACCTAGCATGAGTACGGTTGAGCATCCACAGTCCGATGGGCAAACAGAGAGGTTTAACCAAATCCTAGAGGATACGCTTCGAGCATATGTGAATGAAAGGCAAACTAATTGGGAAGAGTACTTACCTATAGTAGAGTTTGCATATAATAGTGCCAAACACTCTTCCACTGGGCATAGTCCATTTATGCTTATGTATGGGTTTCAACCAAGAGCTCCTTATGGAGTAAGATTGCAGAATGAAAAAGTTCAAGTTGCAAAGGATTTCTTGGAAGAGATGAACGATATGCTTAGGCTTGCTAAGGACAACATTAGGAGAGCTTAGGATAGGGCTAGAGCCTATGCTGACCCTCAAAGGAGAGACATCAACTTTGAGGTAGGAGAGTAGGTCTATCTTGGAGTTCCATCTAGGTCTGAAACCATGAAGATGGGACCCTGTCCAAAACTATCTCCTAGTATTGTGGACCTTTCCAAATACTTAAGAGAATAGGAAAGATGGCTTACCAGCTCCAACTTCAAGAGAATAGTCAAATCCATCCAGTTTTTCATGTTAGCCGGCTTAAGAAAAGGCTGGGTGAATCTGACAACCTCATTCTAGACAGTGAGGTAGTAGAGCCTATTTCTGTTCAATCTATTCCACATGAGCCTGAGAGCATACTACAAACTCGAGAGAAATGGACAAGAAGTTACTTGTATAAAGAATGTGTAGTAAAGTGGAAAGATAGTTCAGAAGATAGTGCCACATGGGAGCAGGTTAGCACCCTTCAAAGACGGTTTCCCAGTTTTAGATTACCTTCCCAAGGGTCTTCTTAAGGGGAAGGATGCGGGGAAACAACACGGAGATATGACCATGTATTTCTATACATGCGGATATAGTGGGAGTGGTATTTCTATTATTTTTCTCTCTTCTATCAGACTGTTAGACGGCCGCCGAATAAGGACAAATGTACTAAGACAGGCATCTTAAATGTAAAAGAACCTTTTGGGAAACGCACAGGTAACTAAAGATTCGCGCACTCTTGTAACAAAATCTTCTATATAAGGAAATGAAAAAAGAGTGGCTGAGAGCCAGTTTTGGGGAATTGTAGGCATACTGTTTGTAGTATGTATGTCATTGAAGAGTGAACTCTACTCTGTTCTTTTCTGTTCTGTTCTATGCTCCGCCTAGTCATTTACTCGCACCGTAGTGCAGAGTTACGAATTGGTAATCTTGTGTTACGAACCTGTTCGGTAATGGTTGAGTGTGTCTCTGAGTGTTATTGAGTTGTAGCGTGTTGTTTGTCACTTAGTATGCGGAACGAGGAACTGTGAAAGTAGCCCCGAACTGTCGCGTGTTAACATTTTTTTTGTAAGTAACCAAGTCCGATGCAGTAGTCTATGATTCACTGTTGATTCCGTTCACAGGAAGACTAGCATCTGCACTGGTTGAGTGCGAGTAGGACATTGTTAAGTCTGTGACGAGTCGATTGTTGTCAGGAAGTTTGTTGCTCTAGGTTGGCATACGATGAGCTGCATAACTTCAGGGTATATATATATGTGTTTGGTATACCTGTCCGTACGTATTAGATGATCTTCGTTTACTGAACTAGATTCTGCTACTGGGCACCAGACACCGGACTACTACTCAGATCACTAAAGCAGGATTAGTTCGGGAATTCTAAGTCCATTACACCGAACAGTCATCAGTCGTTCAGAGCTGTGCACTGAGCTAAGACACGAGAAAGCAATTATGATTGTGTAATGAGTTGGGAAAATAGCACAGGGCCTCTGTCTAACAGACCCCTACCACTCCCAAGGACCCACGCGACTAAGAGGTAATTTAATGATAGGAAAGATTCGGAAACGTCTGAACTTGAAAGTGTTTTGAGTCTGAAGTTGGAAGTTTAACGACTAACATTTGGCGCCGTCTGTGGGAAAGTGGCATTAGATTGCCAGTTGTCTGTGAAAAAACTAGCATTAAAGTGCCAGCTCTTTGTCAGAATCAAACATCCCATTTATCGTTCGATTGACTGATAGTAGCAACAGAGCCAAATTGTTGTAAACTGCTCAGATATTGTTACTGCGCAATGATACATGCCGGTTACTCGGTCTGGCGGAACGTATCCTAAGAACCATAAGGCTGGAGCACGTAAAGTGCTAAAGACAACCCTAGGAGAATAAGGTATAACGCGGTCTAACCCAGTGGTCAAGCAAGTTAAGGACGTTAGAATTAATTCCGGTCATATTCCGGTGGAACGATCAACGCCTTTGGTACATTCTGGTGCTACTTCGACCCAGCCTATCGAAGATATAGTAATTCCAGAATCTACCAAGACGCCGCTGGAAACCAGTTTAACAATCTTGGATAAAGATTCAGAGTTATTCACGATCAGAAATACCCTAGGAAAAGAAATCGGTAAAAGCGGAAAAACACTGCATTCTGGCACAATTTCAGTTCATTCCGGTGATATTCCGGTGATAGAAACACCAACTGTAGGCCAAGGCTTAGCATTTTTGAATCCTCAGCCCGACCAGCGTGCTTGGAAGAAAGATTTCGGATATTGGATATCCAGAAGGAAGGAAAACAGTTCGAAGCAGAAATTCGACGCATTCTAAGTAAAAACAGCACACCGGAAGGCACACCATCCGGCGATACAAGCTCCGATAGTTCATCCAATCAACTTCCAGATACAGAAGGAGGGCCTAATATACTCACAATGAACGGACAACAACAACAACAACAGTTATGTCAGCCAAGGCCGCCTCCAACAGGAGTAACATACACGAAATTCGGTGGATTCCCAGGAGATGATCCGGACGCTCACGTACGTACTTTTGAAATAAGTTATGCAGTTCTTAACCATCCACCGGATCAGGCATATAAGGCCATTGTTTTTCAATCTACACTGGTCAACGAAGCAGCTAGATGGCTTACGGAATACGATATTAATCATTTCGGTACCTATGACGCAGTACGAGATGCTTTTCTGCAACGATTCAGGCTAAAGAAGAATCCCGCCGAAATCTTTGAGTATTTAGAGAACAACAGACAGAAGGCAAATCAGACTATCCAGGAGTATGCTACACTCTTTAGAACACACTTACGACAGATACCACAAGCCCACGCTAACTTACCTAATGATGTCATCACTCAGTGGTTCATCAATGGCTTAACCCCACAACTAAAGCAGGTCATGATCATAAGATGTGTCGGAGCTATGACGCTGGATGCAGTCATTGCCATGGCTCTGCAACTGGAATCCAAAGTTGGTGGATTTATAGAAGATCTGGAGTGGTTAAAAACAAACAAAAATACGGCTGAAGATATAACCAGACAAGTTTACTGCGTCACATGCAAAAATTCAGGTCATACTAATGCCAATTGTGCACTAAATCAAACGTTCTGCGCTATCTGCAACACTGCCGGACACACCACCGGAAACTGTGTCTACAATGCCAAAATACAGGGAACAGCAACAGTCAATACTGTTATTCAAGAACATGGACAGCCAGCGAATCACTATGTACCTCCGCAACTGAGAAACATCAACCACAAGGATATCGGAACTACCGAGGACAGAGGAACAACAATTATAATGCAAACCGCTGGCAGAACGGACCACCACCGGAAAATCCCAATTTACCACCGCCGCGCTGTCATTTTTGTGGTGAATTCGGGCACATTAGAAGATTTTGCAAAGATGCAGCTGAGTATGATCAAAGGAAGAAGGAGCGACAAAACCCAATGGCCAACATGGTACAAATCACACCGGTAGACACACAGACTGCTACAGTCCAGACCCGATCCGGTAAACAATTGCAGTCGGCAGCAGAAATATTCGAACCTGGGATACGAGAACAACATAGGATGTATAATAAGGCTAGTCACTGGACCGCAACAGAACCACCAGTGTTTCCAGAACCTATTTCGGTGACCCAGGCTTCGTCGACAAAGGAAGGAACACAACAAAAGGAAGCAGCAGCAGAGCCATCATCAGCAGTAGACACGACCGCAGATACTTCTGCATCGGCAGAGACCTCAAGTTCATTGTATACACACACACACACACACACACACACACACACACACACACACACACATATATATATATATATATATATATATATATATATATATATATATATATATATATATGTGTGTGTGTGTGTGTGTGTGTATGTGTGTATGTGTGTATATGTATATTCATATGTATATGTATATGTATATGTATATGTATATGTATATGTATATGTATATGTATATGTATATGTATATGTATATGTATATGTATATGTATATGTATATGTATACATATATGTATATGTATACATATATGTATATGTATATGTATACGTATATGTATACGTATATGTATACGTATATGTATACATATATGTATACGTATATGTATACGTATATGTATACATATATGTATACGTATATGTATACATATATGTATGCATATATGTAAGCGTATATGTATACGTATACATATATGTATACGTATACATATATGTATATGTATATTTATATGTATAAGTATATGTATATGTATATGTATATGCATATTCATATTCATATGTATATGTATATGTATATGTATATGTATATGCATATGCATATGCATATGCATATGTATATGTATATGTATATGCATATGTATATGTATATGTATATGTATATGTATATTTATATGTATATGTATTGATGGAGTATATCCACTCCTATTTGCAACAGAAGATTGGTAGGGCCCTTCTTAAGACCAATCTGTTCACTACCATAGTCCCCCAAAACTTGAGATGCTCTTTAGAATAGAGGACTACACCTATGAAATTTTGCGTAGTGAAGGTATACTCTCTAAGCTTTTCAATAAGCCATAGATCACACAATTTTGAAAACTTGAGCTATGTCAAAGGTCTTGCACAATACTGACTAGAAATTTTCCAAACAAGTATCTTGTACCTATGTGTACCTCCACACACATATACTTGGAAATATGAATAGATAGAATAGTGAGTTTTTAAGCTTAATATACATAAATACAATGAATACTCTACACTAATTTTATTGTAAGAAGAAAGCTTACAAGAATAGTAACAAGATGAGCTATCTTGCTCATGAAACAAATAAGTACACAATTAGATATAGGTGATAAAAAATCTCCGCCTAAGAGAGAATTTGAGCCAGCAGGGGGTAGCTTATGCCTAGATTATATACTCCTAATGGGAGCCTAAAAGTTCACAAATGATGTTAGAGAACATGAATTCCAATCTCTTGCTTATATAATGCTCCAAACTTGCTATACAATTCTTTATGTAAAGAAACCCGTCGGCGGTGATACTTTGCCGCCTTGAAAAATATGTATATAAACATACTTTTTCTAATGAAAAATTTGAGAGACGCGTTTATTCTAGTCATATCAGCTCTACGTCTACTCCATATGCTGATCCTCTCTCTTTGGGCCATCATCGATACCCATGCAGTGTTACGCTTCATTCTTAAGTTCACAGTGTTCTTCATACTGTGTAACTTATTTTATACTTGCGGATCACATACTGATGTGATTGAGAACTCTGTCCATGAGTATTCATTTTACATACGAATTGCTGAAGTTGAATTGTGTGCTGTTCACATAATATTATTTTGTTTGAGAATATGATCTGTGAGTTGGGGTACATGCATACTATATTTATTCAATCTGCTATCTCGTATAACTTCATCTATGCTCAGCAGACATTACGCTATTATTTGTTTGAATATCTCATCAATCGTTAGTCATTCTTAGAACGATATGTTCATTGATGCTGCTGCTAGGGAATGTACATCGTTATTCAAACTGATGAATTCTATGAGGAGTAAAATTTACGTTTGTGATGCAATTATATGCTGATTGATTTATGTATTCACAGGTGCATTCATGATGATACTAAAGTCAAATACTTCAGACAAGTTTTACACTTATGATTCATCTGCTTCTTAGGCTTCATACTTAGTATGTTGCAAAAGCTCTCAATGCCTATGTGCATAATCATTAGTGCACAAATTTATTTATGCACATTGTTTTATTATACAAATGATTATCTGAGTACAATGTCATATCATTGCTACAATCACAGTCAATTCATCATTGGCAGCACTCTGATTGACCTACATATGAAGTTTGGGTTCTTAATAGAAGAGCGCATAGTTTCATATCATACAGAGCATTTATTGTGGGCTATAAAATAATCACGGTCATGCTGCACTAAAACTGTCTGAGCACATGTTATATTTCATCGATTTCAGTTTCGAATAATTTATGTGTAATCTACAAGTTGCACTTATATCTTATATACTTTATTCGCTGTAAGTGTACTCTCAGAGTATGATATTTGCATATAAAAACCAATGAGTTCACTTCACATATGAAAAAGATGTATTTTAACTCAATATGCTACGTCAAGAAGTTCATTACACATGATGAAAGGATGTTCATATGTATACTCCTTTGCTACCGATCCACATGACTCTCTATACTCTAGAATTTATTGAAGCCTCATTCTCTTTTCTCATGACCAGTTTTTATGAGATTAATACATGGGGCATTCTCTATCCACGTTTTCGCATTATATTTCCTTCTTCCCATAGTGGTATCAGAGCCATCAGAAGCTATCCCAAGCCTTTCATAGTTATTGCCAAATCTTTATCAAAGCTACCTTCTTCTGAACTACTCATAGCATGCTTGAGTTCACGACATGTTTATGGCAACATATGGAAATGATCACATTTCTTTATGAATAAAGAAACTTTTTACATGTACCAAAGATCAACGACTATACCAGAAGCATTATACATGGTGTGCTTAATGCGATCATCACAAGTCATGCGTTCTAGTTCCGGGTGCAGAATCTCTTCAGTAACCACATTGGTCCCTGGAGTAGCAGTTCTACTTCAGATGGTAGAAGAGTTGGAAGGATCCAATCGATCTAGATGATAGATCAATTTGCTTTGGAAGAAGGCATCCAAGGTCTATTAAGTAAGAAGCTTGGGAGATACATTTTCAAACTACATCAAAGGCTTATGCTGTGTGCTACATTTGATCTACATGGTATCTACTCAAGATGGACAAAACAATGTTACAAGTGGAAACATCTTGGCATTTTCTACTAAAGCCATTTATGTGCAGGCTCATATACTCATACTCATGTTCTCTTCATTGAGAACGTCAAGTCTATTGGTATACTTATAACTTGAGTAGATTATGCTTATGCTCATGTGCATTTTTTGGAATTAGTTGTATTCACTTCTGTACTCGCTTACGCAATAGACTTTATGATCATTCAAGTGGACTTGTAAGAAGTTATGAATACATGACATGGTTGTCAAGAGTTCACTTTAGGCCTTGTTGGCAGCAGTCAAGACACCCAAGGACTCACAAGACAAGGAAGTCAAAGAAGGGAGCCAGAGCGGAGAGAGGGCACAAACATACAAAGTAGTCAACGAAGATCTGGCAAATAGGCCATCCAAATTTTCCAACCAAACCTCATTTGAACAGTGATTTTCATCACTACCTTAACCTTGTAAATACCGTTTTTGGATAGTTTCGACTCCATTTTTTGCATGCCAAGGAGTCCTTGAGCTTGAGGAGCATTAGAAGTACCTATCTATCAATTTTCATATTTTTTAGACTCCATTTGAGCCCTCAAATAGGCCCTAGAACCTAATTTTTAACTAGGCCGGACACTAGGTCTGGACATGACCAAAACTAGTCAAAAACTATAAAAAGAGCTAGAGAGCTCATTTTTGAGGTTAGCTTGTTGTAGAATTGAACTTGTAAGAGCACTTTTGAGTAATCTAAAGAACTCCATTGTCTATCTCTCTTTGTTCTTGCCGTGTGTGCACGTGTGTGTGTATGTGTGTGCATGTTGGTGTGCTTCTCACTCACACATTTGTGCCTTCACTTGCTCGAGGTCTTCATACCATCCTCATGTCTTCCTGGATTGACATTAAAGGAGGTGCTACTCATCACTGAGCTACAGGCCTCAAACTACTCTTTCATTGTATACCACATTTGCTGTGTATAAGACACGAGAAGGTTACATCTATGAAGCATTGTGGAATCTCATGAATAACTTCATAGCTATTCAACGCATTTATCTTTTCCTTTCATACACAAGAAGAGTGTGAAGCAATTGGTCTTGATTCCATGTTAATGGAAATGATGTACTATCTTTTTCAAAAGCAAGATGTGATGTAGGTCACTTCACTTGCAAGTCAACCATGCAAGGAAACAAAGATATCTCAAGCTCTCTATCTATTCAAGGCTACAAAGGTTTTATGGTGTACATGCATTGATTCAAAAAGGCAATGGCAAAGGTCGTGAAGGAGTGTCTTGAAGAATCAGCATCAAAGGAGGCTAGCAACATCAAAGCTATGAAGAAAGCATAGGATGAAGAAGGGAACCTCAAGATTTAACATTTAAAGATCATTCTCAAGGAAGGCTTGGTACTCAAAGCTCAAGGCAAGAATCATCATCAAACACAAATGATTTTAAAGTGAAGATATCATGAAGATTTATACAATACACAAGGCCCAATGATCGAGATTGGAATTCAAAAGCTACTACTTGTAAAGCTCCTAAAAATTGAAACTATTTCCTCCAAAGACTTCATTTCAACAATCAAGAAGGCATCATTCATTAGAAGCATTCATTGGTAATGTATATTAATTTGGTTTCTTCCTTGATAGTATTCATCTTCTAAGATCCAAGTGCACTTAAAATCAATTAGGACCAATGCTCATACATGTTCTATCTTGGAGATACCTATCCTCTAGCATTAAAACACTTCCGATATCATATCATAGATTTCTCCCATTGTCCATTGAATCTCTATCACACACTAGTGGTTCAAAAGAAGACCACATATATCTCTTATTCATTGATATGTTCCTCTGAAGCTCCATATTGAGATATGTACACAAAATCAAGAAGCTTGTATTTGTAGTCAAGTGCTACTCAAGCACATATCCATCAAAGAAGATTGTATTTGCAGCCACGTGCTTTCTAAGCACTCCTCCATTATTGAACAAGAGGGATTGAAAGAAGAATATTCAAGTGATCGAGGCAAAGACCGTGGATGTCACAACGCAAGAAGCTCATCATGAAGCTCACCTCTCCATATCAATTGGAAGAAGTAAAAATCAAACAATAGCAAGAAGAAGAAAGTGCATTCAATGCACTCAAAGTAAAGACTTCCTCACCATAGGAAGATGAAGAATGTGCATTCAACGCACACAAAGATGAAGAAGAAGAGTTCCTCACAAAATGAAGAAAAGGAAGGTGTATTCAACACACCTAGACAAAGGTAAAAACATTACTCTACTCTACTTGTAGAGACATAAGCATTTTATATGTGCTATCGTAAGTCAATTTGACTTGAATACAAATTTGTATGGACTCTCATTTATAAAGAGTCACTCAAAGGTTGCATATTATCATCACACATTACATCCCTATTAAAAGCTAGTAAAAGCATTCAAATCCCCTCATCACCAACCATTGTAAAACACAAATAGTTGAGCACATTACAAGTGGTGTGAGCACTTGTTTCTACACATAGAAGGTGAAATCAAAATGGAGATTAATCAAGAAACTGGGATCTTGGTTAAAACTTCATTTCCTTATGTAAAAAAAGTCATCAAACAGGTGAAGGAATAGAATCACTCTAGAGCTAGAGCAATGCTCGCTCCAAGATGAGTGAGGGAAAACCACAACCTCTGAACTTTGCATGTGAACAAAGTTAAGTTGTTATACACAAATGGCAAAAGCCATAGATAAAGCACCTTGTAGCTTTGTAACTTGTTTGAAACTTCCATTATGTATTATGATCAAATGGTCATCATTATGAAATAAAGAGCTCATGTATCAAGCTCTTATGTAAAGCTTACACATTTTGAAGAAAACCATGCAAAAGGGTTTTCAAATTGAAGGGGAGATGCTCTTGAAGAAAGATTCATCATCAACATACGACAAAGCTGACTACACTCTCGAAGGAAGAATCGACCTCAAAAGAAACAATCAACCAAAATGAAGCTACTCTTGAAGCAAGGATCGACTACATGGAGCAAAGAACTACATCAATGGATGATGTCAATTCATGAAGAATGCATCAACAACAAGGGAAGAAAGAAATCTACTACATAAAGATTAAAGGCAAGGACACCACAAAATATAGAAGAACTTTGAAGACTATAAAGTCACTTCAAATAAGTAGAAAGCTATTACTTGGAAGTCAATGAGAAAAGGACATCGACTTTCATGGAAGAAAGGAAAACTAGTACACGGAGGACGAATCAACATATGAAAAGGTTCAAAGATCAATGTCATCTTAAGGAGCTATTACTTCGACAACAAGAAGACTACATCAACATTGGCTAATTGATTGGTACTAAATTTCTTCAAGAAGACTACATCTACATCAATATGAAGAAAAATCAACTATGAAGACATATGAAGCAAAGGAGAAAGGAGGAAAACAAAATCAAACTTAGAAGAAGTCAAGGCAAAAGAAAGATCAGATCAAGGGGGAGATGAAAAGAGGTAAAGCAAAGCAAACAGAGAGAGAAGACAACATATATGAAGCATTGAATTTGAAGATTGAAGGGGAGCTGTTGGAACAAGCAATCTACAAATTCATTGCTCATAATTTCTCTTCGGTTGGCATCTTCATAGGAAATAGTTTGTCAACGATTTTTGCATATAACTCTACTCTTAGAGTTTTTCATATGACATAGTTCATAGTTTTTCTTTCATCTAAAAGAAAGCAAAAACAAAAGGTAAAATCCACACGCATAAGCAACTTGCGTGATACTCCTTAATGTAAGGAAATCAAAATTAAGTAGGTATTTCTTTATGGAAAGAAACCCATCGGCGGTGATACTTTGCCGCCTTGAAAAATATGTATATAAACATACTTTTTCTAATGAAAAAATCGAGAGACACGTTTATTCTAGTCATATCAGTTCTACATCTACTCCATATGCTGATCCTCTCTCTTTGAGCCATCATCGATACCCATGCAGTGTTACGCTTCATTCTTAAGTTCACAGTGTTCTTCATACTATGTAACTTATTTTATACTTGCGGATCACATACTGATGTGATTGAGAACTCTGTCCATGAGTATTCATTTTACATATGAACCGCTGAAGTTGAATTGCGTGTTGTTCACATAATATTATATTATTGTTTGGGAATATGATTTGCGACTTGGAGTACATGCATACTATATTTATTCAATCTGCTATCTCGTATAACTTCATCTATGCTCACCAGACATTATGCTATTATTTGTTTGAATATCTCATCAATTGTTAGTCATTCTCAGAACGATATGTTCATTGATGCTGCTGCTAGGGAACGTACATCGTTATTCAAACTGATGAATTCTATGAGCAGTAAATATTACGTTTGTGATGCAACTATATGTTGATTGATTTATGTATTCACAGGTGCATTAATGATGATACTAAAGTCAAATACGTCAGACAATTTTTACACTTATCATTCATCTGCTTCTTATGCTTCATACTTAGTATGTTGCAAAAGCTCTCAACACCTATGTGCATAATCATCAATGCACAAATTTATTTATGCGCATTGTTTTATTATACAAATGATTATCTGAGTACAATGTCATATCATTGCTAAAGTCACAGTCAATTCATCATCGGCAGCACTCTGATTGACCTACGTATGAAGTTCGGGTTCTTAATAGAAGAGCGCATAGTTTCATATCATACAGAGCATTTATTGTGGGCTATAAAATAATCACGGTCATGCCGCACTAAAACTATCTGAGCAATTGTTATATTTCATTGATTTCAGTTTTGAATAATTTATGTGTAATTTGCAAGTTACACTTATATCCTGTATACTTTATTCGCTATAATCTCAGAGTATGATATCTGCATATAAAAACCAGTGAGTTCACTTCACATATGAAAAAGATGTATTTTAACTCAATATGCTACGTCAAGAAGTTCATTACACATGATGAAAGGATGTTCATATGTATACTCCTTTGCTACCGATCCACATGAC
>CM035424.1:134075931-134450931 GCA_020310875.1 Ceratopteris richardii
AGATAGATAGATAGATAGATAGATAGATAGATAGATAGATAGATAGATAGATAGATAGATAGATAGATAGATAGATAGATAGATAGATAGATAGATAGATAGGTAGATAGATAGATATATAGATAGATAGATAGATAGATAGATAGATAGATAGATAGATAGATAGATAGATAGATAGATAGATAGATAGGCAGACACATAGATAGATATTTGGAAGCATTGGAGAGAGAATTTCAAAGCAAATTTGCAGGGATCAAAGTGTTCTTGGGATTCCGAATGTGACCAAGCAGCATATGATCTTCAAATGTGGAGATTACCAATTCGATAAAGCTCATAGGCAACCATTTATCGAGAAAGGATACATTCATGAAGATTAATTGGAGCTTGTACACACTGATGTGTGGGGTCCTAGCAAAGATCCATCCATCTCACGATCAAGGTGTTATGTCTCCTTTATTGATTATTACAGTAGGTGGAGAGTTCTTTATTTTATGAAGCATAAGGATGAGTTGTTTACATGTTTTAAGAAATACTTTGCATTAGTGGAAAACCAAACAGAGAGAAGCTTGAAGAGAATGAGGTCTGATGGAGGTGGTGAGTACTTCTCACATGATTTTGATTTTTTCCTATAGGATAGAGGCATAAAGAGGGAAGTAACAACTAGATATACTCCTGAATTGAATGGAGTGGCAGAGAGAAGGAACGGGTTAATTGTTGAGGTAGTTAGGTCTATGTTAAATGAGAAAAAAATACCAAATTACTTGTGGGAAGAGGTAGTTTCTACAGATACCTATTTGGTTATCAGGCTTCCATCCAAGTCATTGGATGGTATGACACCATATGAAGCTTGGAATGGTAGGAGAGCCTCATTGGATCATTGCAAGATATTTGGGTGCATTGCCTATGCACACATCCCATCACAAATCAGAGGGAAACTTGACCCTAAGGCTGAGAAGTGCATATTCATTGGGAATGATCAAAATCAAAAGGGCTATATAATTTATAATCCCACTAACAAGGCACTCATAGTTATTAGGGATGTAGTCTTTGATGAGAATAACTCTTGGTTTGAAGATGATTGCAGGAAATTTAAACTACCATATGACTTGGAAAATGATTTTCCAACCATAACTCAAGAAGACCAACACCAAGTAGAGGACATCAACTCAGAAGATGAGGAATATGTTGATTTCAAAGCTTGGAAGTCAAGAGGCAAGTGCAAACGCAAGCAATTAGAGGATCTACCTGAGTCTCCCAATCAATCGTTAAGAAGGTCACAAAGAGAAAGTAAGAAGCCCATAAGGTATGAATATGATACATCCTTAGTCACAAAGCACTCTGTGTACATAACCAAAGATTCAATGGCAGAGGAGCCTTCTTCATTTGAAGAGGCTAAGAAGAAGAAAGATGGGATAGAGGCCATGTAGGAAGAAGTGGAAGCATTGCACGAGAATCACACTTGAGACCTAGTTCTCAAGAAACCAGACATGAAGGTAATTGGTTCAAGGTGGATATATAAAGTTAAAAAGAACTCTGATGGTTCTATAAACAAGTACAAGGCAAGACTAGTGGCAAAAGGGTTTTCCCAAACACATGGAGTAGATTATGAAGAAACATCTTCACCTATGGCAAAGATGCCAACAATCACGGTATTGGTAAGTCTTACTACATCCAAAAAATGGAATTTATATCAGTTAGATGTCAAGAATGCTTTTTGTAATGGTTGGATATCAGAAGAAGTGTATATGGCACAACCACCAAGATTTGAAGATGAGGAAAAATCAGGCTATGTATGCAAGCTAAGAAAAGCACTCTATGGTCTCAAGCAAGCTCCTAGAGCTTGGAACCATAGACTTGTTACCTATTCGAAAGATCAAGGCTTTGCAGCAAGCAAAGCACACTCTTCTTTGTTTGTGAAGAAGAATAAGACAAAGATCACCTACTTGTGTGTCTATGTAGCTGATATCATTATTACATGTAATGATTATGAAGGAATCAAGCAAGTCAAGTCTCAATTGATGAAGGAATTCAAAATCCGTGATCTAGGAAGCTAACCTATTTCCTTGGCTTAGAACTTGTGTATACAAATTCATGTATATTCATCAGACAAAGGAAGTACATAAATGATATGTTGGTCAAATTTAAAATGGAGAACACTAAAGATGCACGTATTCCTATGGAGATCTATCATAAGCTAAGTTCACATGAAGGTGAACCACTTGACGATATTACAGGGTATCAATAACTTGTGGGTAGTCTTAATTATGCTACCTTAACAAGAGTGGATATTGCATATGCTATGAGTACATTGAGTCAATTCATGCATGTACCAAGGAAGGCCACACATGGAAGCTGCAAAGAGGGTGCTTAAGTACGTAAATATAGATTTGGAGATATATTCTCGTACTCCAACTATATTTGGAGATAATATTATCTCACTTCATTTGGCTCCTAATTGTTGGGAGAGATGGTTGGATGCACTCAAGAGATTGAGTTGAAGCTGCTAGACCTGCTTTGCTTCAGCCCTCCAAAATTTGCTTCAGATATGCTTAGTAGACTCCTTGAGCTTCCAAATGATACCAAAATATGCTATATGTACTTTGGAAAAAGTTTGAGTACTGACTGGATCAAAACAGATAAGTTTGTAAATCACAAAGCTCAAAAACTTTCTATTTTTGTCATGATACCTGCTCAGTCTTTTACTCAGTATGACCAGCACACTTACAATTGGCAAAATTCCTTCTAGAGATATTCTATTAGCTTAGTAAGCTACCATTTGCAAGTGGAATGAGATAAAATGATAGACTATACTCAGAGAAATCACTTAAGCAAAGTTAGGAACACTCCCGACTTTTTAGGAGCTCTATAGAAAGATACCAGAGATCACTTCGAGTGCGATTTCTCCCAGATGGCTGATCCAATGATCTTCAACTTTTGTAGGCGTGTAGATGACTTTGTTCTGGTTCCAACAAGCCTTGAATCACTTGATTTGGTTTAGTAGATCCTGAGATATGCCCCTTTGAAGTTGACAGACTTGGAGATGATGACTCAGAGAAAACAGAGATAATGAATGTAATGATATGTATTAATTCAAATTGATGTACATTCCCATTGACATGATAAAACATTGTCAAATGGTACTCAGAGGTGTAGGCTATGAAGAAGTCCTCACACACTCTAATTTTGATACAAAATTGCCTCGGGATATGAGCTGAAGTACCCGCGACTTTTGCATTACATCTTTTATAGAAGTTGAGTTGAGATTTGAATTTGAATTCAAATTCAAATCTCCTATAATCAATCCTCTAAAAGTAGGGAGATATTCTCTCTACTAAACCATCCTCTTTTCCACGAATCCAATCAAGTAGGTAAGTGATTAAAGTGATTACATGTAAATGCCAAGTCATATAGACTTTTACACTGAGTAAAATGTAATAACACATAGGCAAGTGTTTCTATGGTTCTTGCTACATGTGAGTTCTCCTTCCAAGGATGCAAGCCAAATGTGAAGGCTTGATTTGCACCAACAGCTCCCCCTCAAGTCAAACATTTTTGGCTTAAGTCTTCATTTTTAGTCTTCAATCACATCCTGCAATCCAATCATGGATTTGAATCTGCATAGTTTGTTTCCATCCAATGCTTTAGTGAGTAAATCTGCACATTGCATATTAGTGGACACATAAGTCAACTGAATCTCTTTGCTTAGTAGCTTCTCTCTCACATAGTGGTAATGAACCTCTATGTGTTTGGTTCTAGCATGATATATTGGATTAGCTGCAAGGTGAAGAGAGCTTGTGTTATCTCCAAAGATGATTGGAGGTCTAGTGTACAGACCTAACTCTGTATACAAAAGCTTTAACCAGATAGCTTCTTGAGTGGCATTGGCAAGCCCTCTATACTCTGCTTCAGTGGATGACAAAGCCACTGTAGGTTGCTTCTTGGCTGACCAAGAAATAGGTTTATCTCCTGCAAAACAAATGTAACCTGATGTGCTTCTCCTATCATCCTTGCATCCTGCCCAATCTGCATCTGAATATACTTTAATGTCAATATCTCATGTATAAAGAAAGTACAAACCATGATTTTGAGTTCCTTTCAAATACTTCAAGATCTTCTTTGCTGCCTCTAGGTGAGGTACCCTTGGTTTGTGCATGAATTGGCTTAGCACACTAACTCCATATGCTATGTCAATTCTTATCAAGGTAGCATAATTCAAACTACCTACCATGCTTTGATATCCTGTAATGTCTTGTATTTCATCCCCTTCATGAGCACTTAGCTTTAGGTTGACCTCCATTGGAGTAGTTGAGACTTTAGCATCCTGCAAGCCAAACCTCTTGACCATATCTTGTACATACTTCTTTTGAGTGATATATATACCTGAGTTGGTGTAGACAAACTCAAGACCTAAGAAGTACTTCAATAATCCAAGATCATTAATCTTGAACTCTTTCATCATCTGTCCTTTGATGTGTCTAATCTCATTTACATCATTACCTGTAATGATGATGTCATCAACATAAACACACAAGTAGATTACCTCTGTACTACTTCTCTTTATGAATAGAGAACTGTTTGCTTTACTCATCACAAATCCTTGGTCTTGGAGGTAGGTTGTCAACCTGTAATTCCATGCTCTAGGTGCCTGTTTCAGTCCATATAGAGCCTTCTTCAATTTACGCACATAATTTACCTTCTTGGGATCTTCATAGCCAGGTGGTTGTGACATGTAGACTTCTTCAGATATCCATCCATTCAAGAAAGCATTCTTGACATCTAATTGGTACATATTCCAATTCTTGGATGCAGCTACACTCACCAATATTCTGATAGTTGGCATCTTAGCCACAGGAGAAAATGTCTCCTCATAATCAATGCCTTGGGTTTGTGCAAAACCCTTGGCTACCAACCTAGCTTTGTACCTGTTTATTGTTCCATCAGAATTTCTCTTTAGTTTGTAGATCCATCTGGATCCTATCACCTTCATAGAGTCCTTCTTGGGTACCAAGTCCCAAGTATCACTCTCCTTGAGAGCTTCCATTTCTTCATCCATAGCTTCTTTCCATTCTGGTTTGGTGATTGCTTCTTCATAGGTACCTGGTTCTTCATTCAACAAATCCTTTGCAAGATATACAGAATGTTTAGTTACAAGTGATGTGTCATACCCATATCTGATAGGCTTCTTACTTTCTCTCTGAGATCTCCTCATTGCTTGAGTTGAGGATTCTGGTATATCCTCTAGCTTCTTCATCTTCATCTTTCCTTTAGACTTCCACGCCTTGAATTCCTCAAGGTTAATTGTATCATCATCATCTGAGCTTGAGTCTTCTTTCTGGATTGGTTCCTCCTTGGTGAGCCTTGGGAAGTCTTCTTCCATATCATAGGGTAGACTAACCTTCCTGCATTCATTCTCATACGATGAGTCATTCTCATCAAAGATGACATCTCTGCTTACCTTGAAGCCTTTGTTTGTTGGGTTGTAGAATCTGTATCCCTTTTGGTTTAAATCATAACCAATGAAGATACATTTTTCAGCTTTAGGGTCTAGCTTTCCCCTTACCTGTGAGGGAATATGCACATATGCTACACAACCAAAGATTTTGCAATGATCCAGAGAAGGTCTCTTACCATGCCAAGCTTCATATGGTGTCATGCCATCAAGTGATTTGGATGGCAACCGATTTATGAGATAGGTGGCAGTGGATACACCTTCTGCCCAAAGATAATTTGGCAACTTCTTTTCATTAAGCATAGACCTAGCTGTTTCTACAATGAGTCTATTCCTTCTTTCAGCTACCGCATTTTGTTCAGGTGAGTACCTTGTAGTTATTTCCCTTTTGATGCCTCTTTCCTGCAAGAATTCTTCAAACTCATTTGAGAAGTACTCTCCTCCTCCATTTGACCTTAGTCTTTTCAAGCTTCTTCCTGTTTGGTTTTCAACAAGTGCAAGATACTTCTTAAAACAATTAAACACTTCATCTTTATGTTTCATAAAGTATAAGATAGTCCACCTGCTATAGTCATCAATGAAGGACACATAATACTTTGATCCTGAAATGGAAGGGTCCTTGCTAGGTCCCCAAACATCTGTGTGTACCAAGTCTAGGTAGTCTTTATGCATGAAACCTTTCCTTGAATAGGGCAACCTGTGAGACTTACCAAACTGACATGCTCCACACTTGTAAATCATGTGTTGCTTGGACACATTAGGTATCCCAAGCACACATTGATCCCTGCACATTTGCTTTAGGGTTCTTTCACCTATGTGACCTAACCTCTTGTGCCATATCTCTAACTTTGAAAGTGTTTGATCCTTGTAATTATATAAAGCAATGTTCTTGGTGTCTTCTAGCTCAAAAGTAAACAATCTACCTGATTTCTCCCCCTTGGCTATCCTTCTGAATCCATGTCTTGGGTCCTCCACATATGCTCCATGTTGAGTGAATCTGACCTGCAAACCTTTCTCTACAATCTGACCAACACTCATTAGATTCTTGGTGATGGTTGGTACATAGAGTACCCTACTCAATAGATTCTGGTTACCATCACATGTCTTTACATTTCCAATTTTTACAACAAAATGTTTAGTATCATCACCTATCTGTACCTGATGTTTGCCCTTGGGTTCTTCCAAATCAGAGAGTAGTGCCACATTGCCAGCTACATGGTTAGAACATCCTGAGTCAATATAAAATAAATGATCATCATTTGTACATGCCTTGGAGGTCATATTCATGATCAATAGGGAGTCATCTTGCTCCTCTGTGTAGTTGTTATAATCCCTTCTATTTTTGAATCCACCTTGATAGTTACCATTGTGGTTGTGGTTGTAATTGTTGTTGTATGGATTGTTGTATCCATTGTAGACTTGGTGTTGGTTGAACCTGCCTCTACCTTGAGAGTATCCACCTCTTGAGTAGCCTCTTCCTCTCTGATTCTTGTAGTTCTTGTAGCATTCATCTGTGGTATGATTGGACAATCCACAAATGTTGCATGGTGATGAGTTGTAGGGTCTCCCCCTACCTGACTTACCTCCTCTGCCTCTTCCTCTTGAGGATCTACCTCTCCCTGCATAGTTTGCTTGGGAGGTAGAACCTTCTTCATCAACCTTCTTACTTTTACCTTTATCTTTAACCTTCTTATCAGTATATAGAGCAGAGGGGTTGTTACCTTTTGATTGATCTCCTGCCTTTGTAAACTTTGCTTCATGTGTGAATAGTTGGCCCATAAGTGTTGTGAGATCTGGGGTATGTATGTCCATGTAGAGATCCATTGCAGTGGTGAAGCTTTCCCACTTATCATCTGCCTTGAGTCCATTTGTTACTTGCCTGACTATTTGCTCCTCTTCAATCTCCTCTCCAATACTTGCTAATTGGTCTGCCACATCTTTAATCTTGGTCACATACTCTGAGACTGACTGCTTGGGCTGCTTCCTAAGAGTTGTGAACTCAATCCACAGTTGATTCTTCCTGGCTCTTGTGTTGGAAGAGAAATATGTTGACAAGGTTTCCCAAGTTTCTTGGGAAGTCTTACAGTTCCTTATATGAGGTAAAAGGAAATCAGATATAGAGTTAAGAAGGTAAGACCTTGCCAAAGCATCTTTTGCACACCATTGGTTGAGCCTCTCTTGTTCATCCTTGGTGGGTAGTCCTCTAGCTTTGAATGAGGGCAATTCCTCATCTCCTGATATGTATCCAAATAAGCTTCTACCTTGTAGATAGGTCTTCATCCTTAGAGACCAAGCTTGGTAATTGTTCCTGTCCAATTTGTCAATGAATGAAGGAAAACCATCTCCCATGTTTACCTTGTTTGCTCTGATACCACTGTTGGGAGAGATGGTTGGATGCACTCAAGAGATTGAGTTGAAGCTGCTAGACTTGATCAAAACAAATAAGTTTGTAAATCACAAAGCTCAAAAACTTTCTATTTTTGTCATGATACCTGCTCAGTCTTTTACTCAGTATGACCAGCACACTTACAATCGGCAAAATTCCTTCTAGAGATATTCTATTAGCTTAGTAAGCTACCATTTTCAAGTGGAATGAGATAAAATGATAGACTATACTCAGAGAAATCACTTAAGCAAAGTTAGGAACACTCCCGACTTTTTAGGAGCTCTGCAGAAAGATACCAGAGATCAGTTCGAGTGCGATTTCTCCCCGATGGCTGATCCAACGATCTTCAAATTTTGTAGGCCTGTAGATGACTTTGTGCTGGTTCCAACAAGCCTTGAATCACTTGATTTGGTTCAGTAGATCCTGAGATATGCCCCTTTGAAGTTGACAGACTTGGAGATGATGACTCAGAGAAAACAGAGATAATGAATGTAATGATATGTATTAATTCACATTGATGTACATTCCCATTGACATGATAAAACATTGCCAAATGGTACTCAGAGGTGTAGGCTATGAAGAAGTCCTCACACACTCTAATGTTGATACAAAATTGCCTCGAGATATGAGTTGAAGTACCTGCGACTTTTGCATTACATCTTTTATAGAAGTTGAGTTGAGATTTGAATTTGAATTCAAATTCAAATCTCCTATAATCACTCCTCTAAATGTAGGGAGATATTCTCTCTACTAAACCATCCTCTTTTCCACGAATCCAATCAAGTAGGTAAGTGATTAAAGTGATTACATGTAAATGCCAAGTCATATAGACTTTTACACTGAGTAAAATGTAATAACACATAGGCAAGTGTTTCTATGGTTCTTGCTACATGTAAGACCTCCTTCCAAGGATGCAAGCCAAATGTGAAGGCTTGATTTGCACCAACACTAATCCTATGTACCATGCTAGGACTAAACACAATGAGGTACATTATCATTATGTTAGAGAAAAATTTCTAAGCAAGGACATTTACTTAGCATATGTATCAACTCATTTGCAATGTGCAGATTTACTTACTAAAGCATTGGATGGAACAAAGTTGAACAGAGTCAAGTTGATGATTGGACTGCAAGAGATCAAGGAGAAATGAAGAACAAGCATGTTAGGCTTGAGGGGGAGCTGTTGGTGCAATTAAGCCCAAGCCTACATACTTGATGTATACACATTAGCTTGATGTATTAGCATATCAGTTGACAAAGCTTCATATGTACTACCTCTTGTAACTTTGAGTGTAATTACTCTTAGTAAATGTGATGTAAGCCCATGAGGAGTTAGGAGGCATATATCTCGTATCCATTTGTTAGCTGAAGTCAAGTGAGAATCTATCCTATACTTTAGGATCACTTTTAGGTGAGCATTTGAATTTGAGTTCAAGTGCTTGCCTCCAAAAATGCTATAAAAGATGAGATGTAGATCCCTCATGTTATGTCAAGGTTCAGAGATCATTCCTTTGTACTTTCATTGTGAAGAGGTGCTCATACTATAACTCTCTCATCCTACACTCATTCAGCAATGCCTTACTGCCACTGATCTTGTAATTGACAATGAGTTAATCCATACATGTTCATTACTTCCTACTCTCATATCTCTGTCATACTCTATTAGAATAGTGATCTTGTATGAATTGGTTCTCACTATCTGGTGCATCATTTTGTATGATTAAACACATGGCATCTTCACAATACTATCTACTTTACTCCTACAAAGTTTTGTCTACATTGGTTCACTCAATCGTCAGATATTAATCAAAGATTGCTCAATGGTTTGTGACTCCGTAAGCCCGTAAAAGTCGGGAGTGTTGCTCTACTTGCTAAACATAATTCTTTGCACATGGTTCATCATTTTAGATGATTCCACTCATGAATGATATTTTATTAAAAGCTTATTAAAATTCCCCATGAGGAATTTTGCTAATTGCTATTATACATAGAGAATTAAGTGAAACACGCACTAGGTGTCTCAACCAAAATAGTATGTTTTGTGCATTGGATCATATGCCTACCTATTTGTTTTGATTCTATCATTTTTTCATCATCTTCCAAGCAACATATATGATCCTTCATGCTTATTAGATAGCTAAGGAGGCCCACAACACTATCCAGCCATCAATTGTAGCAGGTGTGAAGCAGGATTTAGCTACACCATCTCATCTCTTGTGATTATCCACCATCTCTCTCAACAGATAGATAACTAGATAGATACGTAAACATATAGATAGATAGGTACGTAGATGGATATAAATATTAATGGACAGATAGATAGATAGATATAAATATTAATAGACAGATAGATAGATAGATAGATAGATATATATATTAATAGGTAGATAGATTGATAGATAGACAGACAGATGGATAGATAGATAGATAGATAGATAGATAGATAGATAGATAGATAGATAGATAGATAGATAGATAGATAGATAGACAGATAGATAGATAGATTGATAGATAGACAGACAGATAGATAGATTGATAGATAGACAGATAGATAGATAGATAGATAGATAGATAGATAGATAGATAGATAGATAGATAGATAGATAGATAGATAGATGGATAGATAGATAGATAGATAGATAGATAGATAGATAGATAGATAGATAGATAGATAGATAGATAGATAGAGAGATAGATAGATAGATAGATAGATAGATAGATAGATAGTTAGATAGATAGATAGATAGATAGATAGATAGATAGATAGATAGATAGATAGATAGATAGATAGATAGATAGATAGATAGATAGATAGATAGATAGATAGATAGATAGATAGATAGATAGATAGATAGATAGATAGATAGATAGATAGATAGATTGATAGATAGATGGATAGATGGATATATAGATAGATAGTGTTAACCGGTTACGAGAATAAATCAACTATTGGGTTCTTGGGATGGTCAGGGGTCTGTATTACAGAGACCCTATGTGTATTTTCCCAAATGAAACATTCACTTCACAGAGTTATTCATCACTTTACTTTGACTATCCACCGATAACTTGTACTTAGCAATTTCATCACCCAACTATCTAACATTATAGAGAATATGTCACCGTGATAAAGTATGTTCTTCAGTTATTCAAAATGATAAGGATTCTTCACCAATAATTGATGCGCAAACACAACTAAATTCATATCCTCATCAATCAAGTATTACACAAACAAGATCACCGGAATGACTTAGGAATCAAAACGATAAAAGTTCAATACACTAGTGTAAGTAAAAACTTGCGCTATAAATGACCCATATGCACACCGGCGAGATCCATGGTCCGACATCGTGCTTCTTTGTACATCTGCTTTTGCACACTTTCATTATCAAAGAGTCAGAAATGTTACGCTACATCCTTTCGATGTGCATCCTTTGCAATTACATTTTCCAATAATTAAAATTTTATTCCGATGGCCTAACATTGGCACGCACAGTTGACTGGAACCTAGAAATTGTTAATTACAAAAAGTAACTAAGAATCATCAACGATGCCCTCAATATACATAGCGATAAATAATTTAAAAGTTCCCAAAAATTTCTACTTCAAGGACTCTAACATCTCCTAGAGAACGCGCAGTTCTAGCAAATGAGCATCTATGCACACTGAACTAGAAGCAATGAATTGTGCTAATAAAACTTCACTTTGGTTATGCAAAAAAGCCTCTTGTAGATAGAATTCATTGGCATTGGCGGTATCTCTGCGTAACTTGGCATCAACAATCTCTGTATCTACTCGTGAAAGATGATCCTACTGAATACCGAGTTGCTTTTCTCAACAATCCAACTCCTCCTGCTGAAACTGCATTGTCTCGAAAAAATCTTGATGCTCCTTAATCACTTCGATCTCTTTCTTTAACTTAACAGTACGACCAATCTCTTCATCTAATACTTGAACTTTTTGGAACAATTCTTCTGTAACCTTCCTTAGTTCTCCTTCACCATGTAGTACCTTGTTAGAGAGTACTTTAGAAGCTTGTTCGATTTTGGCAAGGTGGGTGTGAGTATTAGCCAACTCACAATCGAGAGCGGTCATTGCATCATCTTTATCAACCAATGCATGCTTGAGAAGAGAGATATCCACATCTTTAGCCTCAATAACCTCATCCTTAGCTTGAACCTATTCTAGTAATAAACATGCAGGCACTCGAGCCACCAAAATCTCTTCCTGTAATGGAGCAATATCAGCCTCTAACACATCAACCTTTGATTGATATTCAGTATGCGGGGACTCTTGGGCATCATGCAATTGAGCGGGGAGTTGCTTGGATAAGTGAAGAAGGAAGTCATCGATCTGGGCTAATTGTGCAAATGCATCCAGTATTCAAAAAGTTGATAATGGTTGAGAATGTTTTCCAGAAACTATAGCAGAAGATGAAGGGGGAGAATAATCAGGTGAAGAGGGTACATGGCAAGAGTGGGATATCACCACAGAGTGATTAGGGGATGAAGAGTGTACCAGGGGACTGGGGGGTAAAGGAGCCCAAGAAGGTGAAGGAGGAGGGTTTATCGAATTTTTTCTATTGTTACCGTCAGCCATGGAATTCGGTGGAGATGGAGGCATAGTGGAATTAACTATGTTCGGTTGGGCTTCCGGGTGGACAAGGGATTCAGCTAACACTTCTTCCATGGTTTGATGGGTGTTTTCAACAACCGTATCCTTTGGCGCTATGTCTAGGATGACCTCTTGTTGCTTGTCTCCTGTCTCATTGTATTGAACATCTTCCATAATAGTGTCTTCAATGGTTTTGTCCTTAGGCAAGGGTGGGGCTGAAAATGCATGTAGGGATGAAGCTATGTCCTGAAGGAGTACCTTACTAGGAGAGGCATGAACTTGGATCTGAGAAGGGCTGACCTTCCTGTGTTTCTCCCAGAAAAATTGAAAAAGGTATTCTTTGTCATCGTCAAAGCCCATGACGTGCTCAGACTCCTCGGGCAATAACAAATTACCCCTCGAATGGTTTGAAACAGGGTTCACGACGGGGAGGAGGAATGAAAGAAGGTGAGGCAAATGGGTGCGGATACATTCACCTTTGGCTAACTTATGCATAACTGTTTGGCACTCGTGATGGATGCACTGAAAAAAGAGTAATGCCCAATTGACAGGTTCACGGGTGGTAGCATTGATCAAAGAATAGAAAGGTCAAGATATACCGTAAGTTTGTTTTTGGGGGTTGAGGGCCGTCATCAAAAATTGTAATGCCGAACATTCAGCCTCGGGTCGGCACACGATGGCCAACTCATTGGAGGATTGTTGAGGAAATAACTGCTTTAGTGTTGCCAATGGTAGAAGAGGAACTTCAATACGACCTTCGTGTGGCAGATGAAACATTTCGGCCATAGTGTTGAGGGTAACCACCATGCCCAGGTTTACGCAAGTAATAGGCCAACAGGATTCCGTTGGGGTGATATCTGCAATGGCCGCAATTATTGGAGCAAAGTAGGGATGAAATTCTACCGAATGCCAGGGCAACTCAGTGAACGCTAGTAAACCGTGAGGACAAAGGAATTCCATCAGGTCGGGCGAAAGGCCGGCATGGAAGCTGGCGATGTTTGCAAGAGCTTCCATGGCACAGCAAGTAAGCAAAATGCACAGACTATAGAATGCACAATGAAAAGAGCACAAGAACACAATAAAGAAAAAGAGTATGAAGATAGCGGTTAAGTAGAGAACATAGGGTGACATCATGGGTGTAGAACATAATCATCACAAGTGGAGGGAAACATGCGTGGATCATTACTACGAAAGTGCATTAATAGATTCCTAATCGTGGAGGATGACAGCGAACCACGGGTAATTAATAAAAAATAGGAGGATTGCGGTGGTATGGTCAACCAAAAAGCGCGTAATGTAGACATTGAGTCAAAGATACCGAAACAAATGTAATCCTAATGAAGTAAGTAAAACATACAAAAAGTGAGGGAGAAGTGGATGGCATACAATATGAACAGAGCCTAGATCCATTGATGGGTTTAGGGAGTAGAGTGCCAGCCAATGTAGATAACTGAAAAGTAGCCGGACCAATCTGTTCTGCAATACGGTAGGGACTGAACCAACGAAGCTTGAACTTTCCAATCCAATGATTAGACTTGGCATTGTAAAAAAGAACCAATTGCACGACTATAAAGATAGGAGACTTGAGGAATCGATCATGGGTTTTGGCTTGGTGCAATTGAACTTCCTGAAGAACCAAAAAGCTTTCCTGACATTGTTCATCCAAAGAAAGTAAAACATCCAACCAAAAAGGGAAAGAATCTTTGGGCAATAACTTGTGCTCCAATGCCACTTGTAAGCTGGGTACAACCAATTCCATAGGTGCAATCGCCTTAAGACCATAGGCCAGTTTAAAAGAGGTACTTCCAGTAGGGACTTTATAGGTAGTTCGATAAGCCCATAAGACCAAAGGAAGAAATTGATCCCATCTTTCCGTGCACTCCAAAACAAGTTTCTTCAACATATTAAGAAGAGTTTTATTAGGACTTTCCGCCAATCCATTCATGCGAGGATAATAAGGGGAACTGAATTTATGGACAATACTGAAGGTTTGGGTTAAAACTTGCATAAATGTATTAGCAAAATGAGTGCCTTGATCAAAAAAAATCTCCAAAGGGATCCCATAACGAGGAAAAACATCACGAAATAACCATTTAGTGACTGCTAGAGTAGTTGTTGATCGTAGTGCCCAAACTTCGGCCCAACGAGTAGCATAATCAGTACACGTAAGGATGTAACAATGATTTGTAACAATAACAAGAGGCGTAATAGGACCAATAAAATCCAATCCCCACTTTTGAAAGGGCTTAAGGAGAAGGATAGGCTGAAGTGGAAAATGATGCCATTGTAAGGGTTGTCCAGTATGTTGGTAGGCATCACACTTTTGAACATAAGCACCAATATCGCAATGCATTGTGGGCCACCATAATCCACTATGCAAAATTTTCCGGTACATAAGGTCTACCAAAGAATGGCCACCGAAAGGAGTGGAATGAGCGATTGCGATTATCGGAGAAACTTCATGGGGAGGAATACATCATAAGAGTGCGTGAGATGGATCTATATAATACAATTTTCCCACCATGATGCGAAATCGGCAACTATACATGGCCAATTTATGACGAGATGATGTTGAAGTAGTATTTGGAGGACATCCGCTGGTTAGAAAAATCATAAGGGCGTCATAATATGAAGGTGACACAAGTAATGCCTGGGAATCATCGTGAACTGAGTGATTCACATAGATGGCTAGAGTGGTATCATCAATGCCACTGGGAGGCTCACTAGAATCTAGTCGAGAAAGGAAATCTGCAAGGGCATGTGCTGATCTCGGGTGATGCACAACCTCATAATCAAATTCTTGAAGCCACAACACCCATCGAGCTAATTTTCCACCTAAATGTTGTTGTCGTACAAGATAGACCAAGGCCACATGATCCACATGGAAGGTAAATTTGTGTCCCAGCAGATAGTGCCAGAATTTTTTCACCAGATAGACTAGACCAAGGCATTCCCATTCACTAACGGAATAATTTCATACAGCAGCTGTCAAACGGCACATAATAAACAGGACGAAACCACTTATCATGTTGCTGCATTAACACACTGCCGATGGCAACATCAGAAGCATCCACAAAGACATGGAAAGGAAGTTGCCAATTAGGAGGTTGTAAAATAGGAGCTTGTGTAAGAAGAGTTTTTAGTCGATCAAAAGCCAGTTGACATTCCTGCGTCCACACAAATTGTCGAGGGTTATTGGTAATCAAACAATTAAGCGGTATAGCCACATGAGCGAGCAACCGGAGATGTCAACCATGCCATTGTATTTGACCAAGGAATCACATAACTTTCTTTGGAGTCGTAGGAGAAGGTGCATTCAACACCACACAAACTTTATCAAGGTCCACTTGAATTCCCTATTGTGAAATAACATGACCTAGTAGCTTGCCACAAGAAACTGAAAAGACGGATTTATTGGGATTTAAACAAAGACAAAACTTCTGACACTTGGAAAAGTAGCATCTGAGGCGGTAGAGGTGAGCTGATGTATCACTAGATAATGAAAAAATATCCAAATACACCCGCATAAATGTAGTTAAGTAGGGAGAAAAGATTTCTTGCATGCATCAGTGAAAGGTGCTCGGAGCATTGCATAGAGCGAACCACATCACCGTACAAGCATATACTCCCCAATTCATAATAAAGGTAGTCTTTGGAATATCCATTTCAGCCATGCATACCTGATTGTAGCCACTATAACCATCCAAAAAAGAGTACATTTCTCGTCTTGCAACATCATCTAGCACAGTATCCAAGAAAGGTAGTTGAAAGGGATTGGGTAACGTCGTCACATTCATATTTTGGTAGTCCATACAGATGCATAATTGCTTGTTTTTCTTTGGGACGATGACAATAGGAGAGATCCATTCAGCTTGCTCAATGGGAACAATAAAAACTACTTTCAACAGCTCATCCAGTTCACCTTTCACTTGCGCAACATAATTGGGATTCATTCGGTAACTCTCTTATTTAATTGGCCAAGCATCCGATTTCAGCATCACACGGTGTTGGTAGATACAAGGATCCAATCCCTTCATATCGCAATAGTCCCAAGAAAATACATCAGCAAATTCCTTCAGCAACTATAGTAAGTCATCTTGAAAAGTCTCAGGTAATCTGGCCTTAATATTGACCGGGTGCGGGCTAAACTCGTCGCCCAAATTCCAAGTGTTTAGTTGATCTTTCGGTACATAAAACTATCGGGTATGGAAATATCTTCAGGCGGGGGTGTAACTGTTGAATATCAGTAGCATCCAAAACCTCATCCGCAATTGGTTCCACTTCTTTAGTGATAGGGACTATCGTACAAGCGGCCGGAGTCCAATTATCCATTATGGCTTGTAAATCAATTTTACCTAGTGCTGACAAATCCTAGTTAGCATTTAGAAAAGCTTCTTCCTCGTCATCCGAAAGGCCATCCAACATATGCATGGGTTCTGCCATTGCTTAAGTTCGTCTGCAGACCAATCTTGTAACACTTTTGCCTGTTTCAACCAGGGCCTCCTGAATAATAAGTTGTAATCTAGGCTTGGTTTAGGTAATTCCAAGACAAGTCATTTTGAACACTCCTGCGTGTAGGGTAATGGGTATATCATGCACCAAACCCACTAGATGTACCCGAGATTGATCAGCCATTCTTACAAAGAACTAGATGGGTTCAATCTGAGTCCATCCTAACTTCTTACAGAGTGTGGCTATAGCAATATTAACCCCGGAGCCTCCGTCAATTAATACTTGTAAAATTTTATGCTTTTTATACCATACCATAATTAAAGGAACAACATGATCCACCGTAGAATCAGTTTTCGGGCTCATGGTTGGCTGTATCAAGTCTGGTGTGTCTTCTAGCTATAATTGGATCGGGTCCATCTCTTTTGGTGAGGTATTCTGTACTCTCTCCTAGACCACCAATACCGGAGCTAGAAAGAGAGTTGGTTCTTGACTTGCCCACATGCTAGCTTTAGTAAACACCACTGTTGTTCTCGAATTCCTGGTTCGAAAATTTCAATAGCGGGGTGCAACTTCTTATCGGATCGTGTTTGAACTGCTATGACTTGTGTACCTATCGGTGAGATGTATACCATATTTGCCATTGGATGTTGTCGTTCTTTTCTTCGCTTACCATATTCGGATGCTTCTTTACAATACCTGCGGATATGTCCAATTTCTCCACAAAAATTGCATCTTGGTGGTGGGAGATGCACTTTCACCAGATTGTCCTGAATTCCAAAGAGGCTGTCCAAAATTCTTTGGTCGTGGTACTCTATAATTTTTGTAAGTTTGAAAAGATGTATTTCTCAAATGCGGTGGTAGGTAGTGGGCAGACGGTTGTCCCTACTCCTGCATTATGGCATTTACGATCGGTTTGGTCTGTACTTTTGCATTTTACGAGCAAGCTTCGATAGAATGACTCGTCGTATTACAAATAGCACAATACATTTGATTTAGTGCACAAGCTGAAGTAGTATTCCCCGGGTTCTTACATTTGGTGCACTATACTTGTTTCAATGAATGATCATTCGTACTCTTGGAGGCTTTCAACCAATCGAGATCTGCGATAAAACACCAACATTATGTTCTAACTGTAATGCCATAGCAATGACTACATCCAAGGTCATACCGCCCACACATTGAATAATCATTACTTGTTTGAGTTGGGGGTTCAATCATATCGAGAATATGTATCTAGGTTAAGGAAAGCCTTGTATGGCTTGAAGCAAGCTCTAAGAGCTTCGAATCATAGACTTGCCACTTACCTGCAATGTAAAGGTTTTATGGTAACCAAGGTAGATCCTTCCCTCTTCCTTAAGAAGAACCATTAAGAGGTCATATAACTTTGTGTATATATGGATGAAATAATCATTATAGGTAATGATGTAGATGGAGTCAAGAGAATCAAAGCTTAGATGAAAGAAGAGTTCAAGATTAGTGATCTTGGACTTCTCACATACATCCTAGGTTTGGAAGTAGTATATGTAGAGGAAGGCATGTTCCTGACTCGTAGAAAGTACATTGGAGATATGCTTACAAAATTCAAAAATATAGATCTCATGCTCTTTTTCCTTGAAGACTAGGCAAGTTCAAAAGATGATAGGAGAAGCACTTCAGGCATCTTACTTTTCCATTTACTAAATTGATTCCATGGTCTTCTAGAAGCAACCTAAAGTTGCTCTTTAATTAATAGAAGCTAAATATAGAGGACTTGCAAATGCTACTCAAGATGCTATGTGGATTAGGACCTTATATTCGGATTTAGGGTTGAATACTTCTACTTGACACATATTTGGAGACAACATTAGTTCATTACATCTTGCTGCTAACCCTATCTAACATGCCAAGACCAAGCATATAGAAGTTGATTATCATTATGTGAGAGAAAAGATCATGATTAAGGAGATACAATTCTCATATGTATCTGTTGCTACATTTAGCAAGCCTAAGTGCTTCGCTAAATATTCACGACTACTCATCAATTCATGTACCTCACATGGAGGACCACATATGAACACGTTCTTATCAATAAAGGTGTATTTACCTTTGGATAATGTAAAAGCAAGAGAATATGGAATCTCATGAATTTAGGGAGCTTAACCCATGACACATAAGGTAGAAAGAATAAATTTGAACCATCCTAAAGTGTAGGAACACTTTTAGGTGAGGGAAATTCAAAATTCAAACTCACTTGATGAGTATAAATAGAAGTGATTTAGTCATTGGGTAGTAAAGCCATTCTGATAGCTATTGACCTACATCTTTCAATGTACCTTGAACTCAAAATTTGTATGAGTAGTGCACTACACTTCCCTTGTATCATATGTTCATTATCATACATAATTTCATACATTTTTTCAAGTTCATTTCCACCTACTATTGTCTGTTGTATCTTCATCATTTTAGTGGCTTTGCACAAACAAATACTCTATGTATACGCAACCATCTGATTGAGCTTGACTTGGCATTGTTAGAGTAAAGTGTCCACTATCTACGTATCATGTATCATTAATTTTGGTTTTGTCAATCTTGAGATATGAACTGATGAATTCTACTGTGTCTACACATCATCTTATTCTTGAAATGTCGAGATGACCCCCTTGAGTTGTTAGAATCATTTCTCACTGTAAAGTGCCTTTGAATTCAAGAAATAACTTGTTTTAGTTACCTATACACTTGACTTAGATGTGTGCAGAATCTCTCTAGTCAATTCATACTAGGTTGTGAGCTCTGAGCAAAATACTAAGCATGTGCATTCCCAAAATATAAGTTTTTCTCACATTACTTGCATATGTAAGTTATCTGTTTTGGTGCAAACTTTTGAGAATGATCTTCCAAAGTACCTAAAGGTTTTGAATGCATTTATGTAAAGCCAAAGGAGTCTACTAAGCATCTCTCAAGCTAAATTGGCACGTTTAGAGTAGGTTTTGTGCAATACCAACTCATTTCTAGAGCCAACCATCTCCTCATAGTGTTATGAGAGCAACAACAATTGAACATGGGAGATGGATTTCCTTCATCCATAGAAAAATTGGATCGAGGTAATTACTCAACTTGGTCACTAAGAATGGAATCTTATCTTGAAGGGAGAAACCCCTATGGTTATGTTTCTAGAGATGAGATGATTCCAATCCTCACAAGCCAAGGACAACCAACTCAAGAAGAACAAGATAGGTTAAGCACATGGTGTGCAAAGGATGCTCTAGCCAGGTCATACATTTTTTATTCAATTTTTTCTTTTTTACTTAAACACATTAGGAATTGCAAGACTTCACAAGAGACTTTGAATGTTCTTGAAGCGTTGTTCTCATCAAGTACCAAGGAAAGGAAAAACCAATTATGGATGGAGCTCACTACCCTCAAGAAGATGCCCAAGAAAAGTGCGACTGATTTTGTCACCAAAATGAAGCACATCACAAATCAGCTTGAAAGCATTGGAGAAGTCATTGATGAAGAGCAGATAGTGAGGCAAGTGATCAATGGAATAAAGGGAGATGACAAATGGGAAGCTTTCACCAGAACCATGGATCTCTACATGGATATGGAGGTTCTTGATTTCAACACCCTCATGGGACAATTGTTCACACATGAGGATAAGCTTATGAAGAATGGAGACAACTTGAAAGATAATCAATCCTCTACCCTATATACACATAAGAATAAAAATAAAGATGGTAAAGGCAAGAGTAAAAAGTGTGATGATGAGGCTGGTACCTCTCAAGCAAACTTTGTAGGTACATATAGAGGCTGAAGAGGAAGAGGTAGAGGAGGAACACAAGGCAGGGGGAGATCTCAAAGCTCCTCTCAATGTGCCATATGTGGCTTAGCTAATGACATCAATGAGAATTGTTTCAGGATCCCTAGAAACCAAAGAAGAAGAGGCTACAATAGAGGAGGATATGGAAGCTCAAGAGGTAGATTCAACAATAATAATGGTTACAACAACAACCCAAACAACAACAATAATTATCATGGAGGATACATAGGAAGGAGAGACTACAGCAACTATGCAGATGATCAAACTCAAGAGGAATCATTACATCTGATGAATATGACCATGAGGTAAGGTAGAACAGATGAACATGTATTCTATATACACTTAGGTTGCTCAAATCATGTAGCAGGGAATGTAGCTCTACTCTTAGACTTGGAACATCCAAGGAATAGATATGAAATCCAAACAGGAGATGACACAAGGCATCTAATGGACAAGATAGGCAATGTTAAGACTTCAGATGGTACTATGAACCTACTAAGCAAGGTATTGTACGTGCCAACCATAACAAAAAATCTAATAAGTGTAGGTCAAATTGTTGAGAATGGATTGCAAGTCAGATTCACAAATGATGGAGCATTTGTTGAGGATCCACATCGCAGATTCAAGAGGATAGCAAGAGGAAAATAGTCAGGTAGATTATTTACATTTGAACTCCAAGATACTAGGAACATTGCTTTGTTCATTTATGGTAGTCAAACATTATTAAAATTGGAAATTTGACACAAGAGGTTAGCTCATATAGGTGAAAGGGCTCTGAAGCAAATGAGTAGGGATCAAAGTGTGCTTGGTTTACAAAATATATCCAAACAACATATGATTTACAAATGCAGTGCTTGTCAATTTGGAAAACCTCATAGACAAATTAACAAAGAAGGGATACATTCATGGAGATCAAGTGGAGCTAGTCCATATAGATGTATGGGGGCCAAGCAAGGAACCATCTATCTCTAGGTCTAGGTATTATGTGTCTTTCATTGATGATTGTAGAAGATGGACAATACTATACTTCATGTAACATCTCGATAAAGTGTTTTCATGCTTTAAGAAATATCTTGCATTAGTAGAAAATCAAAAAGTTAAAACTTTGACGAGGCTAAGGTTAGATGGAGGGGGAGAATATTTTTCCCATGACTTTGATTCTTATCTCCAAGAGAGAGGGATAAAAAGAGAGATTACAACCAGGTAAACTACAGAGCAAAATGGAGTGGCAAAAAGGAGGAATAGAACCATTGGAGGCTGCAAGGCCATTGCTAAATAAGAAGAAATTGCCCAATTATCTACGGTCAGAGGTTGTGTCCACAGCTACCTATTTGATCAATAAACTCCCATCAAACACACTAGATGGGACGACAACATATGAAGCATGGAATGGAAAAAGACCTAGCCTTGATCATTGGAGGATCTATGGATGCAAAGCATATGCACAAATACCTTCACAAATTAGAGGCAAACTAGATCCAAAGGTAGAGAAATGTATATTCATTGGATATGACCTTAATCAGAAAGGTTATAAGATATATAATCCAATCAATAAAGGTTTGATTGTTAGTAGAGATGTGTTTGACAAAAACAAATCTTGGTTTTAAGATGATTGCAGGAAAATCAAACTTCTGTATGATCTAGAGGAAGATTTTACAACATTGTAAAAGAGGAATGAGCATATACATGAAGATTCAAGTGATATTGATGATGATATAAAAAACTCCAAGGTGAGAAATAAATTCTTGGAACTCCAAAGGCAACGCTAAAGTGCAGGAGTTGAGAGATGTTGCAGAATCATCTCGACAAACTATAAGGAGGTCTAACAGTGAGAAAAGGAAGCCAGAAAGGTATGGTTATGACACATCCTTGGTCACTAAGCATTCTATTTACATAGCTCAAGATACAAACTTAGAATAACCATCAACATATTAAGAGGCCAAGAAGAAGCCAAAATGGAGAGGTGCCATGGAAGAAGAGATAAAAGATTTATAAGAGAATAGAAATTGGGAGGTTCCCAAGAAACCATCTATGAAGGTCATTAGCTCAAGGTGGATCTACAAGGTAATTGAAGAAGAATTCTGATGGCTCAATTAATAGATACAAAGCAAGGCTTGTGGCTAAAGAGTTTGCTCAAACCCAAGGTATTGATTATGAAGAGACATTCTCACTTGTGGTAAAAATGCCTACAATTAGATTACTCATGAGTGTAGCATGTTCTAAGAATTGAGATATCGATCAAATGGATGTTAAAAACGCTTTTCTAAATGGTTGGATAGCATAGGAGGTATACATGGCTTAACCTCTTGGTTTAGAAGATAAATCATATCCAAGAAATGTATGCAAGTTAAGAAAGTCTTTGTATGGATTGAAGCAAGCTCGTGGAGCTTGAAATCATAGGTTAGTCACTTATTTGTAGGATAAAGTCTTTATTGTGAACAAGGTAGATCCTTCCCTCTTCATAAATAGGAACCACTCAAAAGTCATATACCTTTGTGTATATGTGGATGATATAATCATTACAGGTAATGATTGTCACAAGGAAGGAGATAAGGAAGAGAGCTCACACACACACACACACTCTCACAATCAAAGAGAATCACACACTCAGATTGAGGCAAGGAAGAATGATCTTCTTCTTCTTCTTCTTCTTCTTCTATTACATAAAAAGGAATGTTACAAGAATGGCCTAAAACAGGAATACAACAAGTGCAATATATAAAGACCAGTACATAAGGAAAAACCTAATGTCTATGAATGAGTGAGCTAGCAAGAAACAAATGTGCCATCACTCTCGGTAGATAAATCTAATAAAGCTCAATGAAGCATCCCTGACATATATCGACGTGACCACTATACATGTCAGAGAAACGAAAAACTAATACATGTCAGCCTGGATCATCACATGTTGAGCTTGATATCTCAACACTCCCCCTCAAGCTCAACGTCGTATCCTGTAATCCAAGCATCTCCCAAAGTTTCTTCAACTTCTTAGCTCCAAGTGCTTTGGAGAAAATATCAACAACTTGCTCATCTGTTCTCACATAAACAAGATCAATATCACCTGCTTATACCTTCTCTCTGATGAAGTGATAATGTACTTCCATATGCTTTGTTATGGCATGAAAAACAGGGCTCTGTGCTAACTGTATGCTGCTAAGATTATCAAAATAGATAGCGATAGGCTTTTGCACTTCCACACCTAAATCTGCAAGGAGCATCTCCAACCATGATGCCTCACGTGCTGCCATTGCAGCACCTCTATACTCAGCCTCTGTAGTCGACAAAGCAACAATGGGTTGCTTCTTGCTGCTCCATGTAATAGCTGCACCTCCAAGGGAGAATAGAAAGCCACTAGTAGATCTTCTATCTAGAGTACTATCAGCCCAATCTACATTTGTGTATCCATGAACCTGCAAATCTACACCAGCTTCATAAAACAATGCATAATCCAAAGTAGCACTCACATAATGTAGAGTGCATCTCAGAGCATCCAAATGTGGCTTCCTGGGAACCTGCATAAACTGACTTTCAAGTCCAACAGTATAGCTCAAATCAGGCCTTGTAATTGTGAGATATATAAGACTTCCCACAATTTCTTGTACATAGTAGCATTTTCCAATGCTTCATCTCATGTAGCATCCAACTTCAAATTATGATCTTGGCATTGAAATTGGCTTACAATCAGCCATACCATACTTTTGCAGCATATTCAAGGCATATTGTCTTTGTGACATCCATATACCTGTTTTTGTATGTATAAACTCAATGCCCAAGAAACAGCGTAGCACACCAAGATCTTTCATGTCAAATTCCTGCATAAGAAGTTGCTTTACCTCTTTAATGCTTTCTTCATTATCACCAACTACAATCAAGTCATCAACATAAATAGCAACAATTGTGATGCCATCATCACCCTTCCTTGCATATAGTGAATGATCTGCATCACATAGAAAACCCAATGGTGGTTAAGTAAGTAGCAGTCCTTGCATGCCATGCATGAGGAGCTTGCTTCAGCCCATACAAAGCCTTTTGCAACCTGCAAACATATTCTGGATGCTTTGAGTCTTCATATCCTTATGGCTGGTCCATGTATACTTCTTCCTGTAACTCACCATGTAAGAAAGCATTCTTCACATCCATCTGATGCAAAGTCCATTCTTTTGTTGTAACAAATGCAACAAGTGTTCTGACAGTAGACATTTTCGCTACAAGGCTGAATGTTTCCTCATAATCAATACCATATGTCTATGTATATCCTTTTGATACCAATCGTGCTTTGTACCTCCTTATGCTACCATTAGCATTGTGATTTACCTTGTAAACCCATTTGCAGCCTATGGGTTTCTTTCCTTGTGGCAATGGAACCAACTTCCATGTATCATTTCCATAAAGTGCAGCCATCTCCTCATCCATAGCCTTTTCCCAATCTACATTACCAATTGCATCTTCAAAACAAGAAGGTTCAGCATCTTGTATGACCTTTGTGATGTAGGCACAATGACGAGCCATGTAACTATCATATGTCAATCGTTGCATTGAATTACGCATCCTCCCAGATCTTCTTGCTCCTGGGTCACTTCTCCTTGTATCATCTGCATATGCCTTTCTTACTCCTGGAGTCTTCACAGAGGGCAATCCAAGTTCCTCATCAAGACTCTTTTCTGAACCGCTTGAATCTCCATCAACATCTTTAAAGCCTGCACATGTTTTATGACCAGTAGAGAGCTTTTCTTTACCTTTCTTGGATGTATTTGATGAATTTGTTGGACTGAAATTTCCACGCAATCTTCCACTCCATGGATTTGAGTTGGAACTATTGCTTGGTGATGCATCTGGTCCACTCAAAACGTGAGATTTTGCACTTGCTTTTTCAACATTTTCTTTGTCATTTGGTTCAAGATTCAGTCCTTCTTTGGCATCTACATAGAAGCTTCACATTTCATCAAATACCACATCTCTGCTCACCTTTACCTATCGTGTGAGTGGGTTATAACATTTATATCCCTTTTGCTCAAGGGAGTATCCAATGAAGACACACTTTTCTGCTTTTGGATCAAGCTTCGTTCTCAATTCATCTGGAACATGTACATATGCAATACGACCAAAAACTTTCAGATGTGATAAGTTTGGCTTTTTACCTGTACACTTCTTTTCAAGTATACCTTGATGTACAACAACAGTCGGAGTTGTGTTCATGATGTATACAGTAGTATGCAGAGCTTCTGCCCAATAACAATGAGGCACATTCTTCTCAGGCATCAAGGCTCTTGTTATTTCCACAATATGTCTATTTTTGCATTTAGCAACACCATTTTGTTGTGGTTTATACCTGCATGAAAACTGACCCCGAATTCCATGATTTTTTAGAAAACTGCTGAACTCATTTGACATGTATTCACCTCCTCCATTAGATCTTAATGTTTGAATGTACTTCCCTGTCTGCTTTTCCACCATAGCTTTAGAAATTTGGAAGTGAGTGAACACCTCACTCTTCTCTTTCAGGAAATATACCCATACTTTATGTGTATGGTCATCAATGAAAGTAACATAAAACCTACAACCGCCCATAGATGTGGTCTTTGTTGGACCCCAAACATCTATATGTACTATTTCTAGTACATTCTCACTAACATGCTTGTCATGTGGAAATGATGCTCTTGACTGTTTACCAAATCAACATCCTGCACATACCTTTTGCATTTTTGCAACTTTGAAACTTGGTAGTCCATGGACAATCTCCTTTGACTGCATCAATTTCAGCCTCTGCAAGTTTGCATGTCCAATCCGTTTGTGCCACATCTCTATATCCGCAATAACTCTTGCACCTTTTGCAAACATGGCTGCATTCATTTCAGGAATCTTCACATTTAAGGTGAACATCCTACCCACTTTGTTTCCTTTGGCAACCAATCAACCATCTTGCTTGTACTCTATTTGGAACATGTAACACATCAGCAAGATGTTTTACCTTTCCATCCTCCATAGATAGTGCTATGTTTCCTATATGCTCAATAGGATGTGATGTGTCATCAACTGTTTCAACATATCCAAGAATTGGCAATTTTTGCAAAGTACTAAACCATTCCGCATGACTGGTCATGTCATTTGGAGCACCTGAATCAACATATAAGAAATTATCATTCGATTTTGAAACACCAATAGACATTGTATTCATTTCTATAGCAAAACATGGTTCAACATCACATGATGAATAGCAATTTTGAACACTGCAAAACACTACAAGCAACACTTCTGCTTGAACATTGTCGCACTATGATATTACAATTCGATCTTAGAAAAACATAGTTTTTGTGTATCGGTAGTACACGAAATCACTTGAAATTCCGGATTTGGAATATATGAGTTTTGCCAAGCATGGTGCAAGTTCCAGTTTCTAAAAGTGACCTAGTTTTTCTATGGGACTCACCTTGCGGGCTCGAAACGGATGTCGAGATGGCTTCGAAACTTCGTAGCAATTTTTGTAGCAAACGGAGGTCATTTGTGAATCGGTTTTCTCCATGCCTTGCTTCGTACTCTTCACCGTTGCCTTCTCCATGAGCTCTCTACAGCCATGCTGGCTCTGATACCATGTCACAAGGAAGGAGATATGGAAGAGAGCTCACACACACACTTTCACAATCAAAGAGTACACACTCAGATTGAGGCAAGGAAGAATGATCTTCTTCTTCTTCTTCTTCTTCTATTACATATTAAAAAGGAATGTACAAGAATGACTTAAAATAAGAATACAACAAGTGCAATATATAAAGACCAGTACATAAGGGAAAACATATTGTCTGTGAATGAGTGAGCTGGCAAGAAACAAATGTGCCATCACTCTCGGTAGATAAATCTAATAAAGCTCAATGAAGTATCCCTGACATATATCGGCGTGACCACTATACATGTCAGAGAAACGAAAAAATGGATATGTGTCATATTGGATCATCACATGTTGAGCTTGATATCTCAACAATGATGCAGATGGAATCAAGAGGATCAAAGCTCAGGTGGAATCAAGAGGATCAAAGCTTAGATGAAAGAGGAATTCAAGATACATGATCTTGGCCTTCTCAGATACTTCCTAGGTTTGGAAGTAGTATATATAAAGAAAGGTATGTTCTTAACTCATAGAAAGTACATTGGAGATATGCTTACCAAATTCAAGATGGAGAATACAAAGGTTGTGAGTACAACCATGGAGGTAAATCATAAGCTAAGTGTTCATGAAGGTGAGCTAATTGAAGATGTGACTAGTTACGAAAGCCTAGTTGGAAGCTCGAACTATGCTACTCTAACTAGAGTAGATATATGCTATGGTGTTAGTGTGCTAGGTCAATTCATGCACACTCCAAGGAAGCCTCACATGGAAGTAGCTAAAAGAATCCTAAAGGATATGAAGGGCACAATTAATGAAGGGTTATCATGCCCTTATACATCTGATATAGATGCCAAATTATTTTTTGATGCAAATTGGGTAGGTTCTAAAGATGATAGGAGAAGTGAATGAGGATATCTCATTTTTGCAGGTACCAAATCGATCTCACAATCATCAAAGAAGCAACTTGCAATTGCTCTTTTGTCAACAGAGGCTGAATATAGAGGACTTGCAAATGCTACTCAAGAAGCCATGTCGATAAAGACCCTGTATTCAGATTTAGGGTAGAATACTTCTACTCCACACATATTTGGAGACAACATTAGCTCATTACATCTTGTCACTAACCCCATCTATCATGCAAAGAACAAACATATAGAGGTTTACTACCATTATGTCAAAGAAAAGATTATGATTAGGGAGATATAACTCTCATATGTATCCACACATCAACAATGTGCAGATATGATGACAAAGGCATTGGACGGACGCAGATTGAATAGGCTCAAGTGAATGATTGGCTTGCACGAAATCATGAAGGACTGAAGAATCAAGCACCTTAGGCTTGAAGGGAGTTGTTGGTACATTTAGCAAGCCTAAGTGCTTGGCCAAATATTTAGCACAACTCATCAATTCATGTACCTCACATGGAGGACCACATATGAACACCTTCTTATCAACATAGGTGTATTTACCTTTGGGTAAATGTAAAAGAAAGACAATATGGAATCTCCTCAAGTTAGGGAGCTGAACCCATGACTCATGTGGTAGAAAGAATAATTTCAAGCCACCTCAAAACTGTAGGAATAGTTTTAGGTGAGGGAAATTCAAAATTCAAACTCACTTGATGAGTATAAAAAGAGGTGATTTACTAGTAGGGCAGTATAGCAATTCTGAGAGCTATTGAGCTACATCTTTGAGCATAATGTCATCTCGACATATGTATGAGTAGTCCACTACATTTTTCTTGTACCATATCCTCATTAGCATACATAATTTGATACATATCTTCAAGTTCATTTTTGCTTACTATTCTCTATTGTATCTTCATCATTTCAATGACTTTGCAAAAACAATTTCTCTATGTGTACTCAACCATTTGTTGTCCACTATCTACATATCAAGTTTCATTAATTTTGGTTAAGTAAATCTCGAGATATGAACTAATGAAGTTGATTGTGCCTCCACTTCATCTTGTTCCTGAAATGTCGAGATGACACCCCTTAGTTGCTTAACCCATTTCTCAATGTATAGCACCTCTAAATTCATGAAATACATTTCTTTATTTAGCTACACAATTGAATTAGATGTGTGTAAAAGCTCTCTAGTCAAATCAAACCAACTTGTGAGCTTTGATCTAAATACTAAGCACCTGCATTCACAAAATAGAAGTTTTTCTCACATTCCTTGCATATGTACGTTATCTAATTTGGTGCAAACTTTTGGGAACAATGTTCCAAAAGTACCTAGTGGTTGTAAATGAATGTATGTGAAGCCAAAGGAGTTTACTAAGCATCCTTGAAGCTAAATTAGTAGGTGTAGATTAGGTTTTGTGCAACACCAACTCACAGTATCCACACATCAACAATGTGAAGATATGATGACAAAAGCATCGGATGGAAGCAAATTAAAAGGGTTCAAATCAATGATTGGATTACCAGAAATCATGAAGGATTGAAGAACCAATCATCTTAGACTTGAGAGGGAGCTACTAGTGCAATTATCAAGTGTATGTTCTTGGCTAATCATTCAAAACTACACATCATTTTATCTCTTCACAAGAAGGAATTTCATGTGAACCTATGCTAGTCCTTTTGGGCATAGTTACCTTGGAAAAATTTAAAATCAGGGAGAATAAGGAATCTCATGAATTTTGGGAGCTTAACCCATGACTCATGTGGTAGGAAAAATCAATTCAAATCATCCCTAAAGTGTAGAAACACTTTTACATGAGGAGAATTCAAATTTAAACTTGGAACATATGTATAAATACACATATTTTTAGTCACGAGATAAGAGAGGCCATCTGAGAGGTATTGAGCTACTTTAGTGAGCATACACTGAGCTCATGTCATTTATGAGTAGTCTGGTACACTTCCATTGTATCATACGTTCATTAGCATATACATTGTGATACATTACTTCAAGTTCATCTCTGTCTATTGTTCTCTGTAGCATCTTCATCGTTTCTATGATTTTGTGGAATCCATTTCTCTTGGTGTACTCCATCATTTGCTATAATTTAACTTGGGTCAGCTAGAGTATAGTCTCTTATACTTGGATATCCATTTTCATCATGTTGGGTTAGAGGATCTCGAGATATGAATCATACAAGGTGACTGTGTTTGCACACCTTCTAGATCCTTAAATCTTGGGATGACTCCCTTGACTTGCTAGAATCATTCCTCAGTGCATGGTGTGGCTAAATTGATGAAATAAATTGCTTTAATTTTCTATACACTCGAATTATATGTGTGCAAAAGCTCTATGGTCAATTCATACCAGGTTGTGAGCTTTTATTATATTATTGAGCACCTCTATTCCCGAAATAGAAGGTTTCTTCACATTTCTAGTACATGCAAGCTATATGTTTTGATGTAAAATTTTGGGAATGATACTCCAAGACACTTGGTGGTTCCAAATACATTATTGTGAAGATAAAGGAGTCTATTAAGCATCCCTGGAAGTAAATTGGAAGGTATAGAGTAGGTTTTGTGCAACACCTACTCATCTTTGGAACTTACCTATCCATTTCCTCACATTGATTATGAACAAAAATTTTCACCTATTGCAAAAAGGCCTACTGTTAGAGTACTCATGAGTGTTGCATCTTCCAAGAATTGGAAGATATATCAAATGGATGTTAAAAATGATTTCTTGAATGTTTGGATTGAGGAGGTATAGATGGGTCAACCTCCTAGCTTTGAAGGTCAAACATACCCTGAACATGTGTGCAGATTGCGGAAAGCTTTGTATGGCTTGAAGAAAGGTCCTAGAGATTGGAATCAAAGACTTTTTACTTACTTGCAGGATAACATTTTCATTGTCAACAAGACAAATCCTTCCCTCTTCATTAAGAGGAATCATTCAGAGGTCATATACCTATGTGTACCGCTAGATGATATAATCATTACAGGAAGTGATGTAGATGGAATTAGAAAGGTTAAAGCTCAAATGAAGGAAGAGTTCAAGATCAGGCTTACTCACATACTTCCTATGTTTAGAAGTGGTATGTACAAAGAAAGGTATGTTCCTCACACAAAGGAAATACATTGGAGATATTCTTTCTAAATTTAGAGTGGAGCATACAAAGGTTGCAAGTACTCCCATGGAGGTAAATTTAAAGTTGAGTGCTCATGGAGGTAAGCTCATTGAGGATGTAACTAGCTATCAAAGTTTGGTTGGAAGCTTAAATTATGCGACTCTAACTATAGTAGATATTGGCTATGAAGTTAGTGTGTTAATTTAGTTCATGCACATTCCAAGGAAGCCTCACTGGATACTCTCATATGTATCAACTCATGAACAATGTGCAAATATGATGACAAAGGCATTAGATGGAATTAAATTAAAAATATTGAAATCAATGATTGCATTCTAGGAAATCATGAAGGATTGAAGACTCAACCATCATAGGCTTATCGGGGAGCTATTGGTGCATTTACCAAGCTTTAAGTGCATTGATAAAGCTTTTGGATTACATATTCATCTAACTCGTTACATGGAGAACCACATATGAACTCAAACTTGTAAATTTGAGTGTATCTACTTGGGATAATTGTGAAAGTCAGAAAAAGATGGAATCTCATAAAGTTAGGAAAGCAAACCCATGACTCATTTGGTTGAGGAATTGAATCAATTATGTCCCTAAAGTGTAGGATCACTTTAATGTGAGGGAAAATCCAAAATTCAAAATTAAGACACGTGTATAAATACATACTTTTAGTCGTGGGATAACAAAGTCAATCTAAGAGGCATTGCGTACTAACAACTTGAGCATACATTGATTCCTCACTACCTACGTATAGTCCACTACACTTCCCTTGCATCATATGTTCAATAGCATTTACATTTTGATACATTTCTTCAAGTACATCATTGTCTACTATCTGCTACATCATCTTCATCATTACATTGATTTTATGGAGTCCATTTCTTTGTGTATACTTGTTGGGGGATTCTTAGACAAGGAGTTTGAGGGTTTGTAGGAGAAAAGGAAAAGACCAGGAGAGGAAATACACCTTGGAAGCTTCTGCTGATTGATTACAGTAAGACAATTACAATGTTCGAAGCACAATACAAACCAATACTTCTATGCACAATCCCATAGAGTGCTCAATGACAAAATGCCAAATACCCCAAAGTCTTCTTGCCGCTAGCCTCCTCTGCACTAGACCTCCACCTGCTTCAAGCTTATCCTTGTGCACACCTTGCACCAAGCTTCCACTAAGGGGGAGGAATGAATACCTTCTGTCGGCATGCACACACTGCAAGGAGACCTTGAGATCCTTAGGGGACTAGCTTAGCACTCTCTGCACAATCCCTTAGTCACTCTCCATGCACTCCTTCAACTCCACTTCTCTGCGTCGCACTCTAGTGTCTCTTGCACTTCTCTCCCTTGCTTCACTTAGACTATGCTTCTCTTGCTTACTCTAGCATGCCCAAGAATAGTCCTTGCCTTGATTTGAGTGTGTCGATCACATACGCTCCTAATTGCAATAGTATCTTGGTGCTCACTTTGATGTCCCAAGATTGTCTTCACAAGTCGTAGCCAACAACTCACTGTTTTGTCCTGTAGTGACTTTAGACTAAAACCAAAAATTTTAATTGGGGGGCCATGCTTTCCCCTGTTCGTTCGTTGCCGCTTCACATACCTTCACATTTTCCTTTTAAGTCTTCACTTTTGCACATAGGAGAGGGTTCACCTGAACCTTCCAAAATACTTTAAAAAACACTTTGAACCTTAGGGAAATTAGAGAAAATACCTCTACAACCTGCAACCCACTTTCTCCAATTTACCCTTTGTGGACAATTAATTGTGCACTACCTGTGCACTTTGACACCTACACTTTAGCACTTTGACTTTGCACCTGTTGACTTTGACCTTTTGACTTTGATTGCAATTGACTTTGACCAATATGACTTTTATGGGCTCAACAATACTTATTCATTTGCTATACTTTAACTTGGGATAGTTATATTGGAGTTTCTAGTGCGTAATACCAAATCTCATCAAGTTTTTTTTTTTTTGTAGATCTCGCGATATGAAGTAAGGAAGGGAACTATGTTTGCATACCTTCTAGATCTTGAAAATTCGGGATGACCCCCATGACTTTTTAGATTCATTTGTCTTTCCATGGTGCAGATAAGTTCATGAACTAACTTGGTTTAGTTAGCTAAACACTCCAATTAGATGTGTGCAAAAGATCTCTACTCCATTTATACCAAGTTCTGAGATCTCAACATAATATTGAGACCTTCTATTCCCAAAATTGAAGGTTCTCTTCTTTTCTTGCATACACACATTACCTATTTTGATGCAAACAATTGAGAGTGATGTTCCAAAGTAATTGGTGGTTATAAATGCATCATTGTTAATCTAAAGAATTCTATAAAGCATCCTTGAAGTTTGATTTGTAGATGCGGAGCAAGATTTGTGCAATACCAACTGATCTCTGGCCATAACCCAACTATCTCCTCAGAACTAATACATAATTCATGCTTAAATCTTTATGCTTTGTTTTTGTGTAACTACTTTCTATCATCTTTAATTGCCTACTAGTGTAAGCTATGGGTAGGTCTAGGTTTCCTTTGCATATGGTTGTGCTAAGACACATTCAATAGAGAAACTCGATGCATCTACATGAATGTGGAATGGATTGTTCTAGTTAAGGGGGGTTTAGTATGGATGTTGAGCAAAAAGGTCTTTTGAGTTTTGAAGAGAATTTCTCGCATTCATTCTTCCATTCAAAATTTGTCAAAGGATTGATAATTGGTTTGGCTATAATTGCATATATGTATAGAAATCTTCTACAATAGTCATAGTGGACCATAAAGGATTGTACCTCTTTCACATTCTTAGGTCTAGGTAGTTACACAATCGCTCTAACCTTATCTCATCCATCGATATACCATTTCTTGCAATGATATAACCTAAAACCTTACTGTTTGGCACCATAAACACAATTTTTTTGGATTTAAACACACTCTATATCTCTATACTCATTGCACTTGTAAAAAACCTATGTGAGCTTTGCATGTCATTTGTTATTGTGTGGGAATTTGCATAGATCATCCATGTAGACTTCTAAAGTTTTTTAGGAATTCCTTAAATACATGGGATATCAACCTTTGAAAAGTTACAAGGTCATTGGTGAGGCCAAATGGCATCACACGAAAGGCATAAAATCCCAATTTGATGGCAAAAGTCATCTAGGGTTGATCTTTTGGGGCTATTTATACTTCATTGTAGCTTGAGAATCCGACTAGCAAATCATACAAATGTTTGATAATATGAAGTGGATAGCTATCTTTGATTGTGGTTACATTGACGTTTTTCAAATTAATACACACACATGTCTTACCATTCTTTTGGCACCGCCACAATAGGGGATATATATTCACTATGGTCAATCTCATAGATGGATTCGGCTACCTTCAATCGATCAATCTCATCTTTTATATTGGTAGCATAACTATGGTTATATTTCTAAGGTTTCTATATTGTGGGTTTAGTTGTTGGTGCCATAGAGGACATGTATGAACATACCTCTCATTGTACACGCTTTAAACATTTGTACAACCATGTAATTACATCCCTATATTCTCATACGAGATCTAAAATCTCATCTTCCTCTTCTAGACTTAAATCATCTACTATATATACTTCTTTGTTATCATAGGCTTCTCTTATCAAGGCTTTTCTCTTTGCTTTCCTCAATACATTTTCTATCTTCAATCTCATACTTCTTACAATTCTCTATTACTTCAAAAAATTATTCCTCCTCTACTTAAGAGGGTTTCGTAATTTTCTAATTCCTTTTCTTTGTTTCCTATCGTACCTATTGTACATATTTCACTTTTGGGTGTATTTCACTCTTGTTTCTTCACGTCAACCTGATATAAGTATTCTTGTTTTTACTAACAAAAAGCATCCATCACCATGGGTTCTTGTTCCTCTCCATCCTCTCATAGAAGAATAAGGATACAAGATAGTTCTCTTGATCACAATGGGGGGTCCATTGTTCTTCATTGACTTCTATATCCATAGTTGCTAATATTTCTATGTAGCCATGAGGTTCAAATTCCTCATTAAGGAATATCATCGATGTATAGGCTCTAGCTTATATAGGCCTTGTGTTATGAAAGGTTCCAAATATACTGATCTCTCATCTTCTCCCTTCATCCTTGGCTTGTTTACATATCCAAATATGATTATCCTCTCTATTAGGATCTCTATTACTTTGCTTTTAAATCTTTCTTTCCAGTGGGAGAATTCAAATTGTGAGATGATTTATCACATGTTTCCACATTTCAACTTTCAAATTTACGAGCTCTTCTAGAGTGAGATGGCATTACACCTTAACATTCTTTAGTACGTCTTTGTTCCTAGGTATAATGGAATAATTTCTCACTAATAGCATGGGGGATTACAATTGAACTGATCTACATGCCCATGGGTTAGGGAAATTGTTGATATATTTAGGTAGTGATGTGTGTGAACACACTTGGACCACCGGGGCACTTTTTTCCCTCTTTAGGAGGTTTTTTTCCCCCGGCTTGTATATACGCCTATTGCCCTAATGGGCTAATAATCTTTTGTACATTCTCTAGTAATACATCCAATATTGTGTGTTGTGCTCCAAGCTTCTTCTCCTTCCTTGTGATGTTCACGTGCTTCCACAGATGTCTATGTCCAACAATTGGTATCAGAGCAAGTTGTTGCTTCATCTAGGGTGTTGTCAATACTCCTCCATTTGTACTCTCACAATTGCACGAATTTTGGTGAGCATACTCAGCATGTTTCCGAGATCAAAATAGCTTTGCTATGTGCTGCCAAAATCCCGATTTGAGCTCGTTTCGGCCTCAGAATGCACTATCGTAGTGCTTCTATAGGCCATTTCATCTTTTTGTGCCAAAGGTATATACCAGTTTCTATTCGCCAATATAAGCGTCTCGAAGTCTATTACAGGTCTAGCGGAATTTCTCTCAGCAGTTCTGTTCAACTTTTTGAGATACAGTCAATTTTTTGCATCAAGGTATTTTAGTCACCGGCCATGGATGAAAGCAGTGATGTATTCCATATGTTGGCTATTGAGGATAAGTTGGATGGTACCAACTACCCATCGTGGGCTTATATGATGTGACATGTATTGGTTGGAAAAGGACTGTGGAACATTGTGCAGAGTGTTGAAAAACATCCTATCACACCTGCAACTGTTACAACTGCAGGTACTGAAGCTAATGCAGAAGGTGTCGAAGATGATGATATTCTGCATATTCCTGTTTGTGCTACGGTTTCTGCTACACCTACTGCAGAGCAGATTCGTTGGGATGGCAGAGATGCCCAGACACATGCATTGATAGCTTTGTCTATCAAACATGCCATTATTCCTCACATTCACTCTTGCAGAGCAGCTAAGGATGCTTGGGATACACTTACCACATTGTACCAAGCTAGGAATGAGGCTCGTGTTGCTTACCTTCGAAAACAGTTGGAGAGTGAGCACATGAATGAAGATGATTCTATGGACAATTTCCTAAGGAAGATCAAAGATTTGAAGGAACAGTTGATTTTTGTTGATGAGGTTATACCAGATAGCTCACTTGTGCAGACCGTTCTGAATGGTCTTCCTGATTTATATCAGAGTTTTCCTTCTACTCTTCGATTGATAATGAAAGGCAATCCGAATGCCTTATCATTTGAGGAGTTAGTCTCTGTTCTGTTGCAGGAAGATCAGTCTAGGTAGAACAGGTCCATTATGCGAGTTGCAGATCAAGCTTTCCTGGCTAGTCCGAAGGGCAAAGGAAAATGGAGCTCTTCAACTAGTAAGTAGAAATCTGCTAATTCTGCATATTCGAAGAAGGAAGATAAAGATGAGAAGAAATCAGAAAAGCAAAAATTGTTTTGTAAGTACTGTAAAGGGAATGATCATATCATAAAGAACTGTCCAAAACGGGCTTCTAAAGAGGCAAAGAAGAAAGAGGCTGGAATGGTTGTTGCAGAGGCCTCTATACCAAAAAGAGAGTGTGCTAATCTTGTGCAGAAAGAAGAATGGGCGTTTACTACTGTCTGTAGTTTTGACCCATCTTCTCATGAGTAGTGCATGTCTACAGTAGACTCATATGATTGGTATTTTGACAATGGGGAGACCAAACATATTACCTCACAGTGCAATTTCTTCTCTTCACTCGAGCCTGCCCCTACAGGGAATACTGTTACATGTGCCAACAACTCCTCTTATCGTGTTATGGGAGTTGGTAAGATCATTTTGACTACTGCTGATGGTAGTTCTTTCACTTTGTCAGATGCTTTTTTTGGGCCACGGATCAAGAAGAACCTGTTATCAGTTTTTGCATTAGCCAAGATTGGCTTGGTTGTGAAATTTGTTGATGACATGTGTACAGTTCATGATCTGTCAAATGGCGATGTGATTATTGCTTCTGGCATTTTATGTCGTGGGCTCTATAAGCTCATAGACTATGAAAGATTTGTAAATGATTTGGCATGTGCAGTAAATGATTCTCAGGCTATGTCAGATGCAAAGCTTTGGCATGCACACTTTGGTCATATGAATTTTGCTAGTTTGCAACGCTTGCAGAAATCTGAAATGGTGTCCTCTTTGCCCAAACTTGAGGCACCTGGAAAACATGTTTTTGAAGGCTGTATTTTGGGCAAAATGCAGCATTCATCGTGTCCAAAAGATGGTTCAGTTCGGGATACTTAGAAATTGCAGCTTGTACATAGTGATGTCTGTGGTCCTATGCAGACACCTTCTTTTGGGAATTATCTTTACTTCGTGACTTTTGTCGATGATTTTTCCACGCATGCATGGGTATATCCATTGAAGGCAAAGTCCGAAGTGTTCAAGTGCTCAAACAGTTTTTGGTTTTGGCTTAAAATCTATCAGCATGTAAAATGGGCACCCTCCGTTCTGATCAAGGCGGGGAATATATGTCTTCTAATTTTAATGCATTTCTGGCTGAATGTGGGATAAAACACCAGTGTACAGTGCCATATACACCTCAACAAAATGGAGTTGTTGAACAAAAGAACAGGTCACTCATGGAGATGGTGAGGTGTATGGTCAAGAGTCAGGCTTTACCACATAGTTTCTGGCTTGAGGTTGTCATGTGTGTAGCATATGTACTTAACAGGTGTCCCACTAAAGCGCTGTAGTCTATCACTCCATATGAGGCTTGCCATGATCGCAAGCCATCTGTTGCTCATCTGCGTGTTTTTGGTTGTTTGGCATATGCATTAGTGCCTGAACAACATCGCGGAAAATTGGATGATAAAGCAGTAAAATGTATTTTTGTTGGGTACAGTTCTGAAAGTAAAGGCTATCGTCTATATCATCCACAGACTAAACACATTCTGGTTAGCCGTGATGTTGTTTTTGTGGAAGATGCTATTCAGCCATTGCTTTCATGTACTAAGGAGACATCTGTTAGCTCCAAAGACATGTATGATACTTTGCTGCCTCTTTTTATAGGTGGACATTCTAGTGTTGGTCCTAATGAGGCAACTTCTTAGCCTTTGCAGGTTTCATGTGATGATGTAGATCATTTCCTTTCTGATGCAGATTTACATGATGCACTAGTTGATATTGAGCAGGCAAAAACTATGCCAAAATGGATGGTGCAGACTTTGCGTGACATCAAATTAGATGCACCTCTGTCATATTGTACTCGTTCAGGCTCTCATAGTCCCTCTTTTGCATCAAATTGCTATGCTATGGCTGCATCTTGTCTCTGTGATGAGAATGAGCCTATTTCATTTGATGAAGCACAAAATTCATAAAATTGGATGGCTGCTATGCAATCTGAATATGATGCAATAATGAAGAATGGTACTTGGTCTTTATGTGACTTGCCTCCTGGCAAGAAGGCCATTGGCACTAAGTGGGTATACAAGCAAAAGCATAAACATGATGGTACAGTTGACAGGTATAAGGCTAGGCTTGTTGCAAAGGGTTATGCGCAGGAAAGAGGAATTGATTTTGATGAGACCTTTGCACCTACATGCCGTATGACCACTAATCGGAGCATTTGTGCACTTACAGCCCATCATGGTTGGAATGTACATCAGTTGGACATTAAAACTGCATTTTTGAATGGTGACTTGCATGAAGAAGTGTATGTTTTTCAGCCCTGTGGCTTTGTGCAGAAAGGGCATGAAAACCAAGTGTGTAGGTTAAAGAAGGCATTATATGGTTTAAAGCAAGCACCACGTGCTTAGTATGAGAAGATACATGCCTATCTGATTGCACATGGTTTTGAGAATAGTCCAATTGAAAGCACCTTATATGTTAAGCGTGCTAATCATGTGCTTCTGATCATTGTTGTCTATGTTGACCACATGTTGCTCACTGGTCCTATTGAGAAGCATATTGCTGATTTTAAGGCTGATTTGCATGCCTCATTTGAGATGTCTGATTTGGGGCATTTGCATCACTATCTAGGCATTTACTTTATGCAAGTTGATGGTGGAATGGCTTTGTGTCAAACAAAATATATTGACACATTATTGAAGCATTTTGGCCTTGAAGATTGTAAGCCTATTGCCACTCCTATGGAGACAGGTTTACGATTGAGTCTTCATGATGCTCGAGATGCATTTGATGTTGTTCTCTATCAGCAGGCTGTTGGATGCTTGATTTACTTATGCGTTACTCAGCCAGATATTCAGTTTGTTGTCTCATAGATGAGCACGTTTATGCATTGCCCAGGAGTCAAGCATTGGTAGGCGGTTAAGCGCATCTTTCGCTACTTGAGTGGTACTCGGCTTCTTGGGTTGTTTTATCCCAAGGGGAGATCACTACTGCCAGATTTGCACGCTTTTTCTGACTCTGATTGGGCAGGTTGCTATGACACTCGTGTGTCCACTAGTGGCTTTTGCTTCATGCTTGGTAGCTCATGTATATCTTGGTTGAGCAAGAAGCAACCTACTGTGGCCACATCTACTTGTGAGGGTGAGTATAGGGCAGCTTTCACAGCAACTGTTGAGTGTGTGTGGCTCAGATGCCTCATGGATGATTTGGGTGTTGGTCAGACTTTTGCCACCACCATCTTCACTGATAGTCATAGCGCATTGGCAGTTGCGAGGAGCCTTGTGTTCCATGCTCACACTAAGCACATTGAGGTGCATTATCACTACGTCAAGGAGAGGTTCTCTGCTGGGCAGATCAGCTTGGCAAATGTGCCCATGCAGGAGAACATCGCAGACCTTTTCACGATGGCTCTACCAAGGGATAAGTTTGAAGCTTTCCGCAAATCCTTGGGCTTACTTCCTTTTGTGGAGTGATTTCCACATAGCTTGGCACTTCCTTATACATGAGTGCCAGCTCCTTGTTCACCTCATCACTCCGAGGGGGGATTTGTTGATATACTAGGTAGTGATGTGTGTGAACACACTAGGACCGCTGGGGCACTTTTTCCCTCTTTAGGAGGTTTTTTCCCCCGGCTTGTATATACGCCTATTGCCCTAATGGGCTACTAATCTTTTGTACATTCTCTATTAATACATTCAGTATTGTGTGTTGTGCTCCCAGCTTCTTCTCCTTCCTTGTGCTGCTCCCGTGCTTCCGCAGACGTCTCTTCAACAGAAATGTGGTAACTCTTGTGGGCATTTAAATTTGAAATCTAATCCATCTTCTAACTAAGATTCTGCTTCAACAGAGATTTAATGTCTTGGGAAAATGGATCCTCTAGGTAATGTATCTCCTGAATTTGTGGGAGGTTCTCTTGTTCTCTAGCCCATTATTCTTTTTCTATACCCTACAAGATCTCTTGAGAGTACTTGATGATGGAGGGAGGAATTCAATGCTCTAGTTAGTTTGAAACATAAGCTTCTCTTCGATAGAGACTTCCTCTCTCACATCATATGGAATGAACCTTTTGAGGGCTAAAGCCTCTAGCTTACCAACCAATTCACTCTAATAATTCTATAATCTATGGAAAACATGTTGGATTGAAGAGATTTTGGGATTCAAGCATAGCTTGTGCTAGTTCCAACTTAATAATGCATAGTTTGGTTCTCTAAATCTCTAAGTCAGCTCGTTGGTAACTCTTGTAGATCAATTGGATTTAGCCCTTCGTGAGGGTGAGCTTGCTAAGCTTTGAATATCTCTAAGATCTCTAGTGTATGATCTTCTACTTCTAATCCAAGCTTTGGAATGGGAGATATGGATGTTGGGGTATGAGGGAATGGGTTGAGGTGCGAGTTTGAAATGCAAGTTCTATGATTTTCTCTTTGGTTTTCTTTAGTCTACCTTCTAAATTTAATAGATTTTTTTACCACTTTCTCTTCACTTTATTTCTACTTTCTTTTCATGATCTACACTTCATTGCAGTAGGTTGATCAAATCCAAATCTCATCAATCACCCACCAAAAAGTGCACCTACACTGATTGGTGGGTGGTTAGCTAAATTGTAAGAAATGTATAAACTCTATATAAGCACCATCCTATCTAATTTTTTCTTGATTTGTATGCATTCCATGCATTTCTCACTTAGTTTAGTGAATTCATAAACTCAAGAAAGCATCCCCATTGCTTGCTTAGCTAATTTTCTCGTGATTTAGCTCCTTTCTATCTAGAGGTGTAATGCACAAGTAGAGAAGTTAGAGAAAGGCAATTATCAACCATGAAAATTTAGAGTTAGAAACTTCCTTATGGGCAAAAGATTGTGGGGATTAGTGAGCGGCATGGATCCAATGCCTCATTTACTTGATCCACCACTTCAAAGGTTGGTCAAGACACTTAATGAATGGATAGAAGATGATAGGAGAGTTGTATTCAATCTATCCTAACACATAAGCAATAGCATGATATGGCATATACAAGACTTGGATACATCCAAGAAGGTTTGCGAGACCTTGGAGAGATTGTGCTCTTCATCAACAAAGTCAAGGAAGATTCAGCTCAAGAATGAGCTAAATAATCCTAGGAATGCACCAAGCACTAACATAAATGAGTACATTTTGAAGGTTCATGAGCTTGTAGATACCCTAGGCTCTATAGGGAGCCAAATCAAAGATGATGATCTTGTCACGCACACTCTCAATGGCTTCAGAGAGGATGAAAGGGGGGAAGCATTCACCACATCTGTGTATGTGAGGGATTCCCTACTAGAGTTTGATCAATTAGTCACGTTGATGATGATCGAGAGGATGAACCAAGGAGGTTCACAATCAAAGGACAACCAATCCCAAGTTCTCTATGCAGCTAGAGGCAAAGGAAAAAGAGGTGGAAAAAACTCCCAAGTTAGAGGAAGGTACTCAAGCTCAAGCAAACAAGAAGGCTCCAACCAAATCTATGGATCAAGAGGACGAGGAAGTAGAAGGGTAAGATGAGGAAGATCACATGAAAGAGAAGCATCCAATGGAGAATGCTACAATTGTGGAAAATCAAGCCATTATGCAAGAGACTGTTGGTATAAAGGAGGAGGAAATCAAGGATAAAAAACGAACCAAGGTAATTCTGCTAGTACTTCAACAAAATTTGAAATTGAGAACTTTCTTATGATGTATGGTTCAAGTGAAAGACAAAACTCAGATTTTACATGGTACAATGACAATGGTTGTAGCAACTGTATCACTCATCACTAAAGGACATCTAGAGATAGGGGATGAAACTAAGCACAAGACTATACATGTAAGAGATTTTGCATTGAATGTATCTGAAAGCTCCAAGGTGTTGAAATATGTGTTGCATGTGACAACCATCACCAAGAACTTGGTTTCAATAGATCAAATGGTTGAAAAAGGCTATGAGGTGAGGTTCAATGATCAAGGATGATTTGTTGAAGATCCCATGGAGGACCACAAGCTCACGTAAAAAGGAAAGAAGCAACGAAGACTCTTCACAATGGAGGTAAAGCCATCAATCCCTCACATTTTCTACTTGTCAATTGGAAATAAACAAATTGTAGAGATCGACTTATGGCATAATAGAATTGGGCACATAAACTTACAAAGGATGAAGGACATTCAAAGAAATTTCTTGGTGAGCAGTCTACTTGATCTTTTATCTTAGAATATGCAACATTTGTGCCAAGCCTGTCAATTAGGAAAATTAAGTAGATTGCCATTCAAGAAGGGAGCACATGTGAGCAATGCAGTGTTGAATCTCATACACGCAGATATATTGGGGCCTAGAAAGGAGCCATACATTGGAGGTAATATATATTTTTTTCAAATTTACAGATGGTCATTCAAGGTATGTTTGGATGTATTGCATGAATTCAAAGTCAAAGGTGTTTTATCACTTCAAGAGGTTCAAAACCTAGTTGAGAAGGAGACATGGAAGAATATAAAGACTCTCCAATCGGATGAAGGGGGAAAGTACTTTTCAAATCGATTTTCATATTTTCTACATGATCATGGCATCAAAAGGCAATCCACTTGTAGGTATAAACCTCAACAAAATGGGCTATCAAAGAGGAAGAACAAATATATAACAAAAGTGGCTAGAGATTTGTTAAATGAAATGAATGCTCCAAATTCTTATTGGGCTAATGCAAGAAATACAACCATATACATTATGAATAGTTTTTCAGCCTTAGGTGTAGATGGAGTTAAACCTTAAAAAGCTTAGTGTGGTAAGAAACCAACCTTTTACATCTCAAAGTATTTGGTTGTGTGTGTTATGTTCACATACATCAAGGATTGAGACACAAGTTAGACCCAAAGGCAGATAGTTGTATATTTCTTGGCTATTTTTTGGAGCAAAAGGGTTTTGGATGCTATAGGCCTTGCAGGAAAGATCTTAAGGTGCTTAGGGATGTAATATTTGATGAGTTGTTTCCTTGATATGGTAGCAAAGATGTGTCACATGTTGGCAATGCATATGAAGCTAATAAGTTCAAAGAGCAACAACAAAGCAGGGAGATGAGTGGTCCAACCACTTTAAGCACACCATGAGAGGCAAGTACTACATCACCTTGGAATGGAAGAAGAAGGAGTGAAGCTCATTGAAGTCAAGGAAGTACCAAAGGAAAGGAAAAGGCAAATGACAAAGATCATGAATGGGTAGACATGGGCTCTATAAGTGACAAAGATGTTAGAAACTCCAATATTTAAAGCATTTAAAACAACGAGGAGGAGATTCCTACCCCCTAACTGTGAGGTAGGATCATCCAATAGGGTTGAATAACCTATTCAAATTATATTAATTCGTTGCAAAATACTATGCCTACATGAGTTAAGTTATAGCTTGTGGAGAACCTAAATTTTTTGAAGAAGCAAATAAGCATAGGCAATGGATTGAAGAAATGTAGAAGGAATTAAAGGCACTTGAAGAAAATGATACTTTCTCATTGGTGCCACGAGCAAAGGACATGAAATTCATTCGCAACAAATGGGTGTACAAGGTAAAGAGGCATGCAAATGGGAGCATCTCTAGGTATAAAGCAAGGTTGGTTTCCAAAGGTTTGCTCTAATCTCTAGCATAGAATTTGAGAAAACATTCATTAAAATATCCAATATTTCCACCATAAAATTTTTGATTGCAAATTTAGGCTCAAGGTTGGAAGATGTACCAGTTGGATGTGGAGAATGCTTTCCTACATGGAGATCTTGAAGAGGTAGTCTTCATGGAGCAACCCCAAGGCTTTGAAGATGAGAGGTTTCCACATCATGTATGTCCGATTAAGAAGGCTCTTTATGAGATCAAACAAGCCCCAAGGGCTTGGAGCCAGAGAGGTGGATTACTTGGTAAAATGTGGATACAATCAGAGTCATGTAGGCCCATCACTCTTTGTGAAGAAGGAAGGTAGCAAAATTGTTTTCATTTTTATATATGTTGATGATTTGATCATTACAGGGGATGATGAAGCCAATATTAAGGACATAAACATGAAGCTTGGATGTGAGTTTAAAATCTCTTATTTTGGGATTTTGAGGTACTTGAGTTTGAAGTACTATACAAAGAAGAAGCTATATACTTGATGCAAAGGAAATACATTTTAGATCTTTTGAACATGTAGTTGGAGTGTTATCTCAATTTTTGCAGGCACCAAGAGTACCTCATCTTTTGCAACCAAAACGGTACTGAAGTACCTCAAATTATTTCTAAATGAATGGCTATATTAGCCATTGGTGATGGATTAAATATACAAGCTTTTTGTTTTGCTAATTGGGCAAGTTCCAAAGATGACACTAGGAGCACTAGTGGATATGTTATCATGCTAGGGAAGAAGACCATCTCATGGATGTCAAAAAAAAACCAACAATGGCTCTCTCCTCGATTGAAGCTAAGTATAGAGGCTTATGAAAAGTCTCATGTGAGCTTATGTGTCTCAAGAAATTGTTTGACGATCTTTATTTGTAGGTTAAACAAGTACCTATTTTTGTTAGAATATAAGTAGCATATCTTGACTCAAAATCTGGTGTTCCATGGAAGGCCGAAGCATATATAAGTGCATTAACACTTTATTAGAGAGAAGATCAAGCCAAAGGATTTCAAGGTGGAGCATGCTAATACAAAATACCTGATGGGGGATGATTCTAACACCCCAATGCAAAAATGGAAGATGGCTCTCCTCCACTAGGTCCACAAGCAGTGATATATACTCACTGTTCTGATTTTTTCTATGCACTAGTACAGAGACAAACTGAAATTTTTCAAACTTGTAGTAGACTAAAGATCTACCCAACAAGCTTTAAATCATCCCAAATGGATATTCGAGCTAGGAGAAACATCCTCTACAAAATAGGCTACCTGTTTGCAACACTCTCTGCCCATGTGTAGAGATACACCTTCACAAAGCTGGCAATTTCTCACAACTCACTCAGCCAAATGACCTGAAACTCTGGCAAACTTCAGAAAACAATATGAGAGACCAAATGAAGCTTGAAATCAAGGAAAATGAGTACAATGAGAGAGCAAACAATGCTCTGCAATTCGGTACAATCAGATTTGGAAAAGCCTAACTACACCTCTAGATAGAGAGGAGCAAAATAATGAGAAAATGAGGTAAGCAAGCAAGGGGGTGCTTGCTAGAGTTTATGACTTCATCAAACTAAGTGGGAAACTCGTGGAATGCATACAATGCAAGAAACAAAAGCGAGATGATGCTTATATAGACTTTTACTTTTCCTACAATCTAGGTAACCACCCACCAATCAGTTTAGGTGCACTTTTTGGTGGCTGATTTGATGAGATTTGAATTTGATTGATTTTGGTGGAGCTTCTAAATTTATTCCATGACTTTGGGTCTTCCTTTTTTATTGGTCCACTTGCAAAACTCATGGTTGAGCCTTTTTGCATGATTGAGACTTGATTTTCAACACTCCCCCTCAAGTATTAATGCCTAGGTCCTTCATTCCAATGCATGCCTTAAAGTGTTGTAGCTTTACTCCATCCAATGCTTTGGTAAACATATTTGCACATTGGTCCTTTATATTGACATGCTTCACCTTGAAATCGTTTGACATGATCTTCTCTCGAATAAAATGGTAATGCACTTCTATATGCTTTGACCTTGCATGGAACACGGGATTTTGAGCTAAGCATATGCTACTTATATTGTCACAAAAACTAGGTACTTGCTTAACCTGCAAATTAAGATCAACAAATAACTTCTTGAGCCACATAACCTCACATGAGACTTGTACTAAGCCTCTATACTCAGCTTCGATCAATGAAAGAGCTATGGTTGGTTGTTTCTTTGACATCCATGAGATGATCTTCTTCCCTAGCATGATAACGTGTCCACTAGTGCTCCTCCTATCATCTTTGGAACCTACCCAATCAACATCAGAATAAGCTTGTACATTTAATCCATCATCAAATGGATAATATATACCTTCATTCACTGATCCTTTGAGGTACCTAAGTACCCTTTTGGCTGCAACAAGATGAGGTACTCTTGTTGGTTGCAAAAATTAAGATAACACTCAAAATACATGTGCAATATCAAGTCTTTCATAGTAGCATACAAGAGAGAACCAATTATTGACCTATACATGGTCACATCCTTCACTTCTTCACCTTCATGAGCACTTAGTTTAACATTTACTTCTAATGGATTTGAAATGGGCTTACAATCACACAAGCCAAAATTCTTCAAAAGATCAAGAATGTATTTCCTTTGCATCAAGTATATACCTTCCTCTTTATATAGTACTTCAATCCCAAGGAAGTACCTTAAAATCCCTAAATCTGAGATTTTAAACTCACATCCAAGCTTCCTCTTTATGTCCTTGATGTTGGCTTCATCATCCCCTGTAATGATCAAATCATCAACATATATACAAATGAAAACAATTTTTCTACCTTCCTTCTTCACAAAGAGTGATGGGTTTGCATGACTCTGATTGTATCCAAATTTTACCAAGTAGTCCACAAGTCTTTGGCTCCAAGCTCTTGGGGCTTGCTTGATTCCATAAAGAGCCTTCTCTAGCCTGCATACATGATGTGAAAACCTCTCATCTTCAAAGCCTTGGGGCTAGTCCATGAAGACTACCTCTTCAAGCTCTCCATTTAGGAAAGCATTCTTCACATCCAACTGGTACATCTTCCAACCTTTTGAGGCTGAAATTGCAATCAAACTTCTGATGGTGGACATCTTAGCTATTGGAAGGAATGTTTTCTCAAAGTCTATGCCATAGTTTTGAGCAAAACCTTTGGCAACCAGCCTTACTTTATACCTAGAGATGCTCCATCTGCATGCCTCTTTACCTTGTACACCCATTTGTTGCCAATGGATTTCATGTCCTTTGTGCTTGGCACGAATGACAAAGAATCATTTTCTTCAAGTGCTCTGACTTCCTCCTCCATGGCTTCAATACATTCCCTATGCTTATTTGCTTCTTCAAAAAAAGTAGGTTCTTCACAAGCTATAACTTCACTCATGTAGGCATAGTGTCTTGCAATGAATGAATCATAAGTTAACCTTTGAATAGGGTACTTTACCCTATTGGATGACCTTACCTCACCATTAGGTGGTACAAATCTCCTCCTCCTTGGTTTGAATGCTTTAAATCTCGGAGTTTTTAATTTCTCCATATCTTCATCACTAGTAAATTCCATGTCTACCCATCGATGGTCTTTGTCATTTGCCTTTTCCTTTCCTTTGCTACTTCCTTCACTTGAATGAGCTTCATTCCTTGTCCTTCCATGCCAAGCTGATGTAGTACTCTCCTCTGATGGTTTGCTTGAAGTTTTTGGACCACTTATCTCCATGCTTTGTTGTTGCTCTTTGAACTTCTTCTCGGCTTCATATGCATCGTCAACCTGTAACACATCTTTGCTACCATAACAAGGTAGCAACTCATCAAATATTAAATCCCTAGATACATTAAGCTCTTTGGTGCAAGGGTTATAACATCTAAAACCCTTTTGCTCTGAAGAATATCCAAGAAATATACACCTATCTGCCTTCGGGTCTAACTTGTGTCTCAATTCTTGAGGTATGTGAACATAACACACACCACCAAATACTTTGAGATGTGAAAGGTTGGGTTTCTTACCACACCAAGCTTCATAAGGTGTAATTCCATGTAGTTATGAGGTTGGACACCTATTCATAATGTATATGGCTTTATTTGTTGCAGTAGCCCAATAAGAGTTAGGAACATTCATTCCATTTAACAAAGATCTAGCCACTTCTGCTATGTATATATTCTTCCGCCCCATTTTGTTGAGGTGTTTAACTACTAGTGAATTGCCTTTTGATGCCATGGTCATGTATAAAATCTGAAGATTCATTTGAAAAATACTCTCCCTCTCCATCCGATCTGTGTCTTTATATATTTCCCTGTTTCCTTCTCCACTAGGTTTTTGAACCTCTTGAAGTGGTAAAACACCTCTAACTTTGACTTCATGCAATACATACAAACAAGCCTTGAATGATCATCTATAAATGTGACAAAATGTCTATTACCCCCAATGGATAGCTCCCTTGTAGGTCCCCATACATCTGTGTGTATGAGATTCAATACTTCATTGCTCATATGTGCTCCCTTCTTGAATGGCAATCTGCTTTGTTTTCCTAATTGACAAGCATGGCACAAATGTTGCATATTCTAAGATGTAAGATCAGGTAGATCACTCACCAAGCCCTTCTTTTGCATGTCCTTCATCCTTTCTAAGTTTATGTGCCCAATTCCTTTATGCCATAAGTCGATTTCTACAATCTGTTTATTTCCAATTGACAAGTAGAGAGTGTGAGGTGTTGATGGCTTTACCTCCATGGTGAAGAGTCTTCCTTGCTTATTTCCTTTTGCTATGAGCTTGTAGTCCTGCATAGGGTCTTCAACAAAACATCCTTGCTCATTGAACCTCACCTCATAACCTCTTTCAACCATTTGACCTACCAAAACCAAGTTCTTTGTGATGGTTGGCACATGCAACACATCCTTCAACACCTTGGGGCTTTGAGATCCGTTCAATGCAACATCTCCCACATGTGTAATCTTGTGCTCAGTTTCATTCCCATGTCTCTACATGTCCTTGAGTGATGGGTGAATGTAAATTAAAGAAAACATCTTTATTGCAACTCATATGGTTGCTACAACCACTATCAATGTACCATGTAAAATTTGAATTGAATCTTTCACTTGAACCATACATCATAAGCAAGTTCTCATTTTATGAATTTGTTGAAGTACTAGCATAATTACCTTGGTTCCTTTTGTATCCTTGATTGCCTCCTCCTTTGGACCAACAATATCTTTCATAATGGCCTGGTTTTCCACAATTGTAGCATTCTCCATTGGATGCTTCTCTTCCATGTGATGTTCCTCCTCTTCCTCTTGATCCATAGCTTTGGTTGGAGCCTTCTTGGTTGCTTAAGCTTGAGCTTGACCTTCCTCTCCCTCTGGTTGGGAGTTTTGTCCACCTCTTTTGCCTTTGCCTCTACCTGCATAGAAAACTTGGGCTTGGCTGCCCTTTGATTATGAACCTCCTTGGTTCATCTTCTCGGTCACCATCAATGTGACTAATTGATCAAATTGTGGTAGGGAATCTCTCACATAAACTGATATGGTGAAAGCTTTCCACCTTTCATCCTCTCTCAAGACATTGAGAGTGTGTGCAACAAGATCATTGTCTTTGATTGGGCTCCCAATTGAGCCTAAAGCATCTGCAAGTTCCTTAACCTTCAAAATGTACTCATTTATGTTAGTACTTGGTGATTTCCTAAGATTATTCATCTTATTCTTGAGCTTAATCTTCCTTGTCTTGGTTGATGAAGAGTACAATCTCACCAAGGTCTCCCAAACCTTCCTAGATGTGTCCAAGTCTTGTATATGCCCTATCATGCTATTGCTTATATGTTCGAATATAATGAATATGACTCTCCTATCCATTTCTATCCATCATTAAGTGCCTTGACCTACCCTTGAAGTGGTGGATCATGTACATGAGGCATTGGCTCTGTGTCGCTCACTAATCCCCACAATCCTTTGCCCATAACGTGGTTGCTAACTCTAAATTTCCATGGTTGATAATTGCCTTTCTCTAACTTCTCTATTTGTGCATTATACTCAGCCATACTCACCTCTAAAATGCTCCTCTAGCTTCTCCTCAAGTGTTTGTATGCTTTAGAAGGTGTGGATATTACCTTTTGATAGCTTCTCCCTTGGTAACCTTCGACTAGTTGAGATCTCGATCGACGTAGCCCCCTTTCGATGTCTTCTTGCTTTGATGAGTCCTCCTTGTGCTTCCACGAGTTGTCTTGATCCCTTCAAGTCTTCAATATGATGCCACTGATGTCTCAAAGCCTCCAAAATGGCTTTGATACCTTTGATGGGGGATGATTCTAACACCCCAATGCAAAAATGAAAGATGGCTACCCTCCACTAGGTCCACAAGTAGTGATATATGCTAACTATTCTAAACTTTTCTCTACACTAGTATAGAGACTTACAATGAACGTTTGTATACTTGTAGTAGAAAAAAAAATCTACCCCGCAAGATAAATCATCCCAAATGGATATTCCAGCTAGGAGAACCACCCTCTTCAAAATAGGTTACTTGTTTGCAACACTCTTTGCCTATGTGCGGAGATATACCTTCACAAAATTGGCAATTTCTCACAACTCACTGAGCCAAATAACTTGAAAGTTTGGAAACATTTAGGGCACAATATGTGAGACCAAGTGAAGCTTGAAATCAATGAAAATGAGTAGAAGGAGAGAGCAAACAATGCTCTGCAATCTGGTACAATCAGATTTGGAAAAACCTAACTACACCTCTAGATAGAGAGGAGCAAAATCATGAGAAAATGAGGTAAACAAGCAAGGGTGCTGCTTGCTCGAGTTTATGAATTCACTAAAATAAGTGGGAAACTCGCGCAATGCATAAAAATCAAGAAACAAAGGTGGGATGATGCCTATATAGAGTTTTATGTTTCCTATAATCTAGCTAACCACCCACCAATCAGTTTAGGTGCACTTTTTGGTGGCTGATTTGATGAGATTTGAATTTGATTGAGTTTCGTGGCACTCGAGTTTGGGTCCTTCTTTTTTATTGGTCCACTTGAAAAACTCATGATTGAGCTTTTTTGCATGATTGAGACTTGATTTTCAACAAGACCAATATGCAAGCATGTTTACCAAAGCTTTGGATGGATTAAACCTAGAACACATCAAGGCATGCATTGGAATGAAGGACCTAGCCATTGAGACTTAAGGGGGCATGTTGAAAATAAAGTCTCAATCATGCAAAAGGACTCATCCATGAGTTTTGAAAGTGGAACAATAAAAAATGAGGACCTAAGGTCATGGAATTTAGTAAGGAGATCCATCAAACTCATTGAAATTCAAATCTTAGCAATTACCCACCAAAAACTGCACTTACATTGATTGATGGTGGTTATGTGGTTTGTAGGAAAAGTAAAAACTCTATATAATCACCATCTTGACTTTTTTTCTTGATTTGTATGCATTACATGAGTTTCACGCTTAGTTTAATGAATTCATGAACTCCAACAAGCAAACCCCTTGCTTGCTTAGCTCATTGTCTCATAATTTTGTTCCTTTCTGTCTAGAGGTGTAGTTAGGCTTTTCCAAATTGGATTGTACTAGATTATAGACATTCTTTGTTCTCCTTTTGTACTCATTTTCATTGATTTAAAGCTTCCTTTTATCTCTCCTATAGTGCCCCAAAGTTTGCCAAAGTTTCAAGTTCTTTGAGTGAGTGAGTTGTGAGAAATTGCCAAGTTTGTGAAGTTATATATTTTGCACAAAGGCACACAATGTTGCAAATACTTAGCATGTTTTGTAGAGGATAGTTCCCCAATTGGAATATTCATTTGGCATGATTTAAAGCTTTCTAAATAGCTTATATAGTACTTTTTAATTGTACGAAATTTCATTATAAGTCTCTATACATATTCAAACAAAATTTCTAAATAATGAGCACATATCACTGCTTGTGGACCTAGTGGAGGGCAACCATCTTCCATTGTTGCAGTGGGGTGTTAGAATCATCCCCCATAAGTTTTTAGGATAGTCATGAATGCGGTGCTCTTTGCCATAGTGTGAAAACAATCTTTGAATCAAAGTGGATTGGTGTTCTCCTAGAGGTAGAGGATGTGCACATTCATGCACAATGTGATCTCCCTGGCAGCAAAACCATGGTCCTCTAGGAACTTGTGGCCTAACTTGCCTAATTTGGGGCTTAGGATTTGAATAAGTATATATGACATTTGTTTAATATGGTTCCAATCGAACTCAACCCGAGGGGCTTCATACTAGTAAGCTTATGAATTTTCTAGGGATCTGTATAGTAAGTGGGTACATTATTGCCATGTGAAAAGTCAAAGCTACTCACATATAATCATGGGGCTTGTGTATTCTCAACTTGCATAGGACAAGTGTTAGCCATGTGACAATGAACACAAGTATAGCAATCCTTTATAATTATCACTCTCTAGGTTTTCCTACTTTGAAGGTTCCTGCAAGCTTTTGAGCTACGAGTACAAAAATTTCTTCCACTAAAGAGGAAGGCTTAGAAATTGTATTAAATCAACCATAAGAGCCTTACTAGGCACAATATTGTCAAGTTTTGGCACATCAGCATCATCAAAAATAGCATTAATACTCCCTTGAGCAGATGGGATATAAATATTACAATGCACTCACATGAGAGATGAAGGTAATCACAAATGTGGTGTGGTCTAGTGGTTGAAACCATGCAAGAGTAGTGCCTTTGAAGGTTAATCCAAAGGAAATGAATTGAGTGAACAAGTTTTCTACCTCCTCGACTTTCAAATTTCTTTTTAACTTGGTTACATGAGCATAAGGCTCTCTTACGCTATAAAAGTGTTTTTTTATGAAATTTATTACATGGGAAGGCCTCAATGTTCTTGAATGCTCTTTTGGCATGGGTAGAGGGAACTCTTTAGTACCATGACATGTTGTCCTCTCTCTCTCTCTAGTCATCTACTTCCACGTTTTGATCTTCCTATACCTAGATTGTTTACAAAATGCACCTATGAGTCATCTTTTGATTTTTTTCCTATGATCATCTAATGGGTTTGAGGTTCTAGAAATCGTTTGTTTGTGAGAAGTAATTGGCTTCTACAAGGAAAATAATTTCTTACCCTTTCAAAAATGGGTTTTCTTACTATATTTAGAGACTATATACATCCTTTTTTAATTCCGCTCAAAATGGGTTATCCTACTTGGAGTTTCTAGATTTTTGAATTCATATACAAGAGCTCATCCTTGACTATGGTTAAGTTGTGAGAAAAATCCAAAAGGCTTCTTCCATTGCATTATTCACAAATAGTTATATGCCCACATTGTCTTGGGGGTATTTTGGATGTGACAATGGTCCTCCTCAAAACTAATGTTCATCTAGGAGCAGAAGATCCTTCTTCATTTCCCTCCTCATGTTATCTTAGTCTGAACTCAAGAAGGATAGTTCAAAATTCATCCTTGTTATCTAGAAAGTTGGTTACCACATGCATGGTTCCTTGCTTATCTATACATGATCCCTCCTCAAATTTCACCACAGAGTAATGAATCCCAAAAGGATGTTTTGGGATTTTGAGTTGGACAACTGATCTTCTCAATGGCATAATCAACATTGATCCCAAATATTCTAGCTTTATGGATGTTGAGAAACTTGGATATATTGAAGTAAATAATAACAAGAATTGGGTTTCGGCTATGGAGTGTTGTAGTGTATTGTAGAACAATCAATTAGATACACGACAACAGGAATGAACATACAAAATTCTCATGTTCTAACCATGTCAGTTTATTGCACATACACCAATTTTCAACAAAAGAGGTGCCTTTCTTTCATGTCTAATCCGTTTTTAATCTTCTCTCTAATGTCTTTGTTTGTGTCTAGTCTATTTATAGGTATTAGGGAAGGTAACATTTCGTTTGAATTTCACAATGCATGCATCATTTTGTTGTTTATAAACGACTCATATTTATGCATCAATCACAACATCCTGATTCCTAAGCCCAAAACCTATTTAATGAGCACACACACACATATATATATATATATATATAACATAAATAAAAAAAATATTCTCCACCTTCTCTTGAATAGCTTCACGTGCTTTCTTGCAAAAGGAACTATAAACAGTGTTGTCCAACTCTTTAAATATATATAAGTACAATTGTTATTTACTTTATGCAAAACATACTATCCAAACCATCTTTTCACCAAATTCCTTTGTGCCTCATAGTGTATCAAATGACCTATCATAGAGCAACACCCAATCACCTTCCTCGATCTTCTAGTTCCTCAAATGGTGTCTCTTATCAAAGTAGATCTTTTTTTCAACCTAGAATCCTTAAAAACCCCATCATCACTTGTAAATTCTCTTGACTATTCGCCATGGAATTGTAAACTATAAAATAATATAAGATCCTATAGGGAGAATAGGATTTTTAATATACTTGATTTCCTATGGCATAAATCCAATTGTGCATGTACAAGTCATTTTAGCTACCCATAAAGCAATAAAAAGAAAATGATTCCATAGACAAGTCTTACCATTACAAACCTTAGCCAAACCTTTGATGATTGGGAAGTGTATTCTCTAAATTTCTTATTCGCTTTATGGTTGTATGCCAATGTCAATACCTATCCAATCCCTTCCTTGGAGAAGAAACCTCGAGCTTATTGAACATCCAATTCACCCCCCATCTGCTAAGATGCTTTGAACATATTAATCATAGAAACGACATCTTAAAGCAAAAGATTACAAACATTAGTGGTTGAATTATTTTGTGGTTCTCAATCCCTCTACATGATCTGTCAAATCTTTGCATCGAACACTATATATCACATATTATGGATACAATAAAGAGAATCTAGTCTCCATGCTAGAGAGAATGAAATATGTCTCTCCATCCAACTAGCTATTATGAATATTTGGTGAATACGTGTGACCTGTAGAGTAACTAGAGTTCTCATATGCATGTGTAATCTTCACCACTTCTTTGACACATTCTTGTATGGACCTAGAAAAATGGATGGAAACTTTAAAACTAATAGAATACTTCCCAAATTCACTAGATTTTGGTTTGGGTAAATGAAATTTTACTATGATTGACCAAAACATGTGACTTATATAATTTCCTAATAGTCCACACGTAACCAACATCCATAGACCTCTTTCCTAACTAGAAGTCTGCTTTCTGATTCAAGCGCTATGATTTTGGTAGAATGTAGGATAGGCGTGTTCCCTTGCTCTTCTCCACTCAACTTCAATTAGACCCCAAAAAAGACTGAAATGAGTTTCACAATTGTCCAACTTAGGACAATAAAAAAATTGAACTAGACCTTTGAAATTGAACTTAAACTTGGGCATGTATCAGATAAATTATGGCATACCCACTTTGATGTTGATGCAAAACTTAATGCTTTGGACCAACACGCCCACATCCACACCATCATGCAATGACTTCTACTTAAACTCAATGATTCTTAAATTCAAAACCTTGTACTAGAAACTAAACATTGTGTCAATTTCTAATAATTTGGAGCCTTTGTGTAACTCATCACCTTGCCCCAACATTTGAACATTTCATATCATGCTATACAACATAACATGTAAGAAAGCTTGTGTGATCCTCAAACTTAAGATCCTTTCGGTAGCAAAGTATTCTAAACTCAAATGCTTAGTGCCTTAGGAGTCACTTGATCCCTTATAGCTCACCTTGGAGAAACTCTTTCCAAGATCGAACCTTACTTCGAAGTCTCGATTATGTATAAAGACTCAAGAAGCTCTTGTCCAAGCCCTATAACTCAAAAACAGTAGTTCCAACTAAACTTCTTGGATACCCCTAATCTTAGTCTGACCCTTTCCTATTCATCACGCTTCATCTTAATATCTCTTTCTTCGTCTTTATATCTCTTTCTCTATCCACAAAGCTCAATAGCTTGCTGGAGAAATTTAGTAAAGACTCCCCTCCACTCAAGTCCAAGCATTTTCTAATATTTTTCAAATTTTCAATCTACGCATCCACTAATGTTTTTCGAATATTAGAAAATCTCTTCAAGGTTGTTACACTCTTTGGCTATGCCAATCCTAAGAGCTAAATACCATATATATATATATATATATATATATATATATATATATATATATATATATATATATATATATATATATATATATATATATATATATATATATATATATATGTGTGTGTGTGTGTGTGTGTATGAACGTTTGTATCTATGTGTATATATATATATTTATCGCTACTAATGTCTAATAAAGAAGAAACGTAAACACTTAGACTCAAAAAATAAGAGAGAAAGATGAGAACTTAGCAATTTCAAACAAGTGAGCTATATATATATATATATATATATATATATATATATATATATATATATATATATATATATATATATATATATATATATATATATATAGAGAGAGAGAGAGAGAGAGAGAGAGAGAGAGAGAGAGAGAGAGAAAGAGAGAGAGAGAGAGAGAGAGAGAGAGAGAGAGAGAGAGAGAATAGGCTTTTGATCTAGACTCGTTTATATCCATAAGCTTTCGATTGATAATGTTTGGATTGCAATATTTTAAATGCAACATATGCATTATGCCTATGTGTATAAACAGAATCTTTTGTAACTGTGAGAGTGTAGAATCTATTGAAGATGTAACATTTATTGTGATGAAAATCTACGATAAGTGTAAAAAAGTTCTTTGATCGTTAAGTAGTCTCAATTGTTGTTTTGTAGAAATGTTCTATTTGAGAAGTTGAAACAGGAAAGGTGTGAGACCCTAACAGAGTTGGCAATAGGCTGATGTCTATAATGTTTAGCCGAATGAGATTGTTTGAAAACCATTTGAGGTGAGACCTTACATCGTTCAGTACATACAACATCAGAGGTTCTCCATTAAACCATAGTTATAGTTTTCCAGAGCAGCCTTAGAAAGGGGGAAGGCCCATAAGGCTAACAACAAAGGTTCTCCATTGAACCAAAGCTATATTTTTCCAAAGCACCCTTCGAAAGGAGGAAGGCAAATAGAGCTAGTCTCCCTCCCCCCCCCCCCCCCCCCCCCCCCCCCAACTTTCATCTTTCTTGAATGGTATAAAGTACACACAACCTAACTTTCTGCATTACTTCTCCCTTCTTTTTGATATACCACACCTATTTGTAATGGGATCCATGGTCCTTAATGTTTGAAGATTATCCGTGTTTAACTATGTAGTTTAAGTTTTGACTTTTGGTTTAAAGACGCCTAAGATTTCAACCACATTTCATAGTTCAAAACCACCTGTTGTAAATATGGCCACCAGAAATCTGTCCATTTGAGTATTAGAGTGGAAAATATCATAAAGTAGTTAGAAAGAGGTGATGGTTACTTGTGTTACATGAATCATCACCACACACAGTAGTTATGACAGACTAATGCTAGTAGCCATAATATAGAAATCATGCACTTCTTCGTATTTGAGAAGGTCTTTCCATTCAGCTTGACTTTTCAAAATGACATAAATGGACTTTTATGGAGGTGACTATTGATGAGTCACTTCATTCAGTAGCACATGGATTGAAACAAAAAGTACATCAATGATAATATTGTACCGCTTCCTTCACATAATTGCCGTCTACCCAAGTGCCACATTTGCTGTGGTCAATTTCCTCTTTGATCTCTCACCATCAAGCCTTGGATTCTAGTGCCTAGAATCATGCGCTGCAACCCTTGCAATAAATACACTTTATGAGTCTTGTGGTTGCATTTAATGAGTGTATCGACTTCCAAAGTCTGATAATTTTTGTACCAAAAGATAACTATCAAGCTGCCACAATCAATGCACATTGAATGAGGGGAAGAGCTCTTAATGGGAAGATGGCGTTGATTTGCTACATAAAGAGTTCATGTACATATCTCGTACTTAATGGAGTATCCAGAGAAGATGAAGTTTCATATATCCTTGAATGTAATCCATCAATACAAACAAACTCCTAAACAACAAAATATGGACAGCTCCATACACTCAAAATGATCACATGGAGACAATTGCAGACATAGACAGACAAATGCGGAAGGAGCCAAGACATTTAAGGCTAAAACGCCCTCCTTTGACTGTGTTTTATTGCAGCGGATAATATATTTGTCCGAGATATGGAGGCTTCACAAATTGTCCGTCGATGTTTGTAGCTTTGTACCAGACTCCAGTACGTCTTAGAATATTGCACCTTGGACACACAACATTCAATGCTGCTCACTGTTTTCCAATGCATTGTCCAAAGAAGCCTCCGACACTGAAGGAGAAGAAGAAAAATAGGAAGAAAAACAAATGGGAATTTGTCGGAAGTCCTATCCTCCACTCTTTCCCTTAGGGATTAGGCTTAGTATAGAGGGGGCAATGCATACAGAGTTAGTAGGCGTAGTAGGGGACTCTACTTATAGAGTGATTAGGTTTAGTATAGAGGGGACTCTGAATACAGAGTGATTAGTATACAGAGTCAGTACGCTTAGTATACAGGGGACTCTACATATAGAGTGATTAGATTTAGTATAGAGGGGACTCTACATACAGAGTGATTAGATTTAGTATACAGGGGACTCTACATATAGAGTGATTAGATTTAGTATAGAGGGAACTCTGCATACAGATTGATTAGGCTTAGTATACAATGGACTGTGCATACAGAGTGATTTGGCTTATATAGAGGAGCTCTGCATAGAGAGTGAGTCGGCATAGTATATGGGGGACTCTGCAGACAGAGTGATTCAGCTTAGTATACAGAAGACTGCATACAGAGTGATTAGGCTTACTATAGAGGGGCTTCATACAGAGTGATTAGGCTTACTATAGAGTGGACTGCATAACTAATGGAAGAAGATTATACAATAATATGACGGTGATAATTCGCATGTGTTAGACTTGGAGGTTGGGCTTTTTGTAATTTGAGTCGAGGGTGAGGGTTCAACCTTTCTCTATGGTAGGACAGTTGTGGGCCTTAGGTCAATGTATTGTCTTCAATCAAATTCAAGTTATAGGGGAGATTAAGCTTTCACCGAATTTCCTCTCTAAAAAGATTACTAAAGCGATCAGACCCAAGTTCAAGTGTTAGGGACCCAAAGACACATACATAACACCCTGCACCTCTGAAAAGTCTCCTTCAAACCATCATCATTCTGTAGAGATATGATGGAAGACTTGCATGGCCAACCAGATTAACAGTTAACCGCTAGACCTCTCTTGTATCCATGTGTGAGTTAACCACATGTGCACACATGCATATTGCACACATCTTGATATCCGTGTGATCATGCACAGCTGCAGTGCATGCACGTGCATGTACTTATGAACATAGGATTTCGAGAAGGATGCGACTCTCTTGTACTTCATAACCTCACTTTTCTTACTTGCAGGACGAGAAAGAGAAGTCCGCCCAAAAATACATGTTATCTGTCCTACTAAGCATTGCTTCAAAGATAAAAAGGATCCATGTATTTGTTTATTTGATCATTTCTTTTTTCACTTAGATATTTTTGTTGGTTGGTCTATGTTTCTTATTTATTGACTTATATTTAAGAGAAATTCGAAGTTGGAACCTTACCCAAGTGCGTAAAACGTACTAGAAATGAAAGCTTAAGGTGTCCTTAAGGTGTCCAACTGTTTGGTGTATATATATATATATATATATATATATATATATATATATATATATATATATATATAGAGAGAGAGAGAGAGAGAGAGAGAGAGAGCGCGAGAGAGAGAGAGAATATCGTGTGAAAGTCCACGTTGGCCCATTCATAGTTCCCTTTTCTCCCGTGTTCACTTACATAGAAAACCGACCACAAACCGACAATTGACCGATACTTTGGTGTTTGAATGGACAAACTAAGAATGGGCAACTTTCCATGGTTTGTTTATTTAGAAAGAAAGCTGAAAGAATGGGCAAACTTTCCATGGTTGCTTGTCAATTCTAAAATTTCTGATGAAATCCTATTCACGAAAATATTAGAAGATAAAGATCAAATTTGGAGGCAAAATCCATTGAGATGTGTGCACATTAAGATTCCGTTTGAAAGGAAGTTCATCGAGATCATTCTTTCTATTTGGCCTTAATCAAGTGAAAGTAGAATGAAAGACGAACATTGAACCCATTAAACCCCCAATCTAACAAAGCAAGGGTTTGATGCGTAGCAACTACTAGGACACAAAGCCGAAAAGTCTACTAAAGTAGACAATGAGAAGGGATGGTCCTAAGGCTAAACGAACTGAGTGGTTTGAATTGGGTAACCCGAAGGCCCAATGGTCCCCCTTCGGCCCAATGGTCCCCAAAGAGACTGGTTTGACAACTCACCACATGAATGGTTATAGGCATGCGATCTTAGCCCACAAGGATTGAATTCAGATGTGCTCATCTAGAGCCTACATCAGGAAAAACGGCAAATATTTCCTCCATGGCTCCACTACTAGATAACAAATGTTTTGTCTTTTCAACAAGTCTCTATTTTCAGGGAGGGATTCCGAAGCTCTTTGCAAGAAAATTCGAGAACAAATGGCATATATGATAACTATGGGGTGTGGAGAATATGGGGTTGTAGAGATTCTATCAATGACGTGCACTCTTACAAGAAAATGAAGCTCTCTAAGTGAAAGCTCTAACCAATTTTCTATTTCGTATTTTCATGACCAGCCCTACATGTATCAATGCACGTTCTAAGAGGCATATCTCACTATGGAAAGGTTCGAAATTCAAATAGTTTATCTTGGATCGAGGCCTTCCTGCATCTCTTATAGACATATTAGGCACAAAAAAATTGGATACATTTTGACACATCAAAATAGCTATGCGAAATTTCAACAAAAAACAACTCAACCACTTTTGGGCATCATTTGGGCACACTAGGTATCCAATTTCACTTTCATAACTTATTAAACGATCATGGAAATGAAAACAAGGTGTTGGAGTTCATTTTATAGTCTAAAAATAGTTGATGGGGAATCCAGATAGTGAAGTGTTCTAGTACGTTAACATAATATGACACTTTTCCACTATTTTTTAGGCCATAAGCATCATTTTTATGCTTTTCAAAGCTTAAAGATGCTAGTTGGATATGTTGAACTTCAATTCATGGCATGATGTTTTGGAGTTTGAGTCTATAGAAGCACACAAGTACATTCTTCTCTTTTTCATTGAGGAAACCATCTTTTCCTAATTGAATTTGCTCAAGTGTTTCTTTAGTAAATTCGTGACCTATTTTTCTTTTATCTCTGAGACATGGCTGGGTTTTTGCTCCATCCATAAGTTTGTTACTATTTTTAGGAAACAAAACTCCAACTAGTTTAATCTTTTTATTGGCCGTTTTGTAGTTTATTTCAATGAAAGCTTCTTTCCCTTTTTCATCTTGCTCAAACTTTGCTATTTCCTTATACATGGAAATAGAGTGTGTTTGAATCACATGGTCAATCCTCCTTCCTTCAATCAACTCTTGCAGATCAAACAATGTGTCTGCAAAAGATATCTCATCAAAAACTCTGGAAATTCCTCATCAAAGTCGAGCACTCTACATCCATAAAAGTTTCTCTGAAGATCTGCTATGTATTGCTTTTCCCACTTTTTTAACTCAGAAAAAATACGAAACTTACATGAACTTTTTGAAGAATGTGCTATGACACTTGATATGAACATATTTACATTTGGGATCTTTTTGCTTTCCAAGCTTCCATAGTCTCGATTTATGAAACCTTTGTTTAAAAACTTTGATCTTCAAATTCTTCAAGAATAGGTCTTGTCTGAAGAGAAGTTTTATTCCTGACATGGTCTACACAAGTCGTCATAAACTGGACCGCTTTCTTTCCATCCTTACTTCCGATTCACGCATAGGCCGATCCATCCTCCAAGACTCTTGTCTCCATCTTCAAGGCAGTAATGTACAGCTGCCCTAAAATCAACGAGTAGCTAGAATAATCTTGAATGAAGAAGTTCTGAAGCCACCGATATCCCCAATTATAACTAGTACCTGTGGGCATGCACCAAATAGCTCACCTAGCATCGTATTAGTAGCCTTGATTCTCTAGCCTGATTGCATATCTATTAGCCATTTCCCTTTCATGTAGAGATCTTTAGACATTAAGTTGATTTCAGATCTGTGATCGATAAGAGCGACAACTGCTGTATTGATTTTATCTAATCACACCAATATCGCAGTCTTGGCTTATGTCAGGGGAGCACTAGATTGTGCTCTCTGACTACAATAGACAAGATTTTGGAAATACACTTTTGATTACAAGATCACCCACGAAGGAAAAATGATACAAGAATACGTGACTGATACAAGATGTCCCACAACCCGGGACTGATAGGTATGAATAACTCGACTAGAGATGATACAGGAGATCCCACAACCCAGGATCGTAAGTATGAAACAAGATCTCTAGATTACAAGAACTCCCTTTCGGGAGATGAACTAGATACAAGAAAGAACTCGACAAGATCTCGTACTATGAGATTACAAGAGGACAAGACAAGATGTCCAGGATACAAGACTAGACAGGACTAGAACAAGGAACAAGACGAGAACAGGAACTAGAACTTGGAGAGTACTTGGCAGTCACGACTCCTTGAGCTCCCAAGACTGGTATGGGCAAGACTGATTATGGATGTGGTCAACCCCTCCTTATATATATTTTCAAGGGCGGTTCCAAAGGCCGGTTGCGACTTGATGATGTCATCATGATATCATCGACTCGAAGCATGGTCTCTGGATGTCATAATCAAGCAAGAAGACAATCGATCTTAGGGTTTTGGCACGTTCCGGACACAATGGAAGCATTAGTTTCCCCAAATTCTGAACCAATCATGAGATATAGGATTCACATGGAATCTGAGATTCAAGATGGTTTCCTTTGTCCATGACATTACCTCCGCCTCAAGCGACGAGTTCCACAAGTAATGGTCATGTTCTCTGGTGTCGGCTTCATTGGATTTTTCCTATGGAATTCTCGAACCTTGATTGGTGCTCTCTGAAGGTTTTCTGCAGGTTCCCAAGTATGATCATTGATGTCATACCCTTTCCAATGAATAAGGTATTCCAATCTTCCTCGGGATATTCTGGAATCTAGGACATGCTCGACTTCAAATTCTTCATGATCATCAATCTCGATAGGTGGTGAAGGACTAGGTCTCTCCCCTCTCAATGGTGAAATTTGATATGGTTCCAACATGGATACATGGAAAACTAGATGTATTCTCATAGTACTTGGTAGCTGGAGCTTGAAGGTGACTGGATTAATCTTGGCCAAGATGGTAAATGGACCAAACCTTTGATGATCTAACTTTGCACAAGACCTTGAAGTTTGCAAATTATTTCGGAGTAACCATACTTTATCCCCAATTTGATACGATGGATTTTGGACACGATATTGATATGCATAGTACTTATATTGTTGTTGAGCTTTATGGATCTCTTCCTTCAATTCTTTGTGAATGTCCATCAGGTACTGGGCCTTGTCTTTGGCAGCTGGGTTCTTGACATAATTTGAGAGTTGTATATCCATCCTTGGATGTTCTCCATAATTTGCAAAGAAGGGAGTTTGCTTAGTAGATGCACAAACACTACTGTTATAAGCAAACTCTACAAAGGGTAACAACTCAAACCAATCATTTTGGTGATAGTTGCTAGTGCAACGGTGATATTGCTCTAGGACTTGATTCACTGGTTTTGTTTGTCCATCAGTCTGTGGATGATTTGCTGTAGATAGTTTAACTTGAACACCAAGGACCTTGCAAAGATTGTTCCAAAAGCTGAATAAGAACTATGAACCTCGATCACTAACAATATCATGAGGCAATCCATGAAGCCTAAAGATGTTTCTGAGAAAAAGTCTAGCAGTGGCTACACCTGTGATTGCCTTTGTAGTTGGAATGAAGTGTGCCATCTTTGTGAATCTATCCACAATAACAAGAATGGCATCATACTTATCTGACTTTGGTAGATCTGTGATGAAATCCATAGACAATGAAGCCCATGGCCTTTCTAGAATAGGTAAAGGTTGCAAGCGGCCATGAGGCTTATGTCATGGTACCTTAGATCTATTGCAAGTGTCACAGGTTCGGATATATTCTTGACTTCCTTCCACATTTGAGGCCACCAAAAATCCCTGGATATGAGTTCTACTGTTTTATTTACTCCAAAATGTCCTGCTGCAAGGTTGTCATGACGTTGTTGAAGTACTTGGATCCTGGGCTTTCCTGGAGGGGCATACAATAGGTTCTTACAGAATAATAACCCGTCCTTTTCCTAGAATTCATTTACTTCTTGGACTTTTCCTTCTTGAGTTTTTTGCTTAACGTTACAAAATAATTCATCCTATGGTAGATTCTCACGAATCAAACGATTCAAGGCTAAATCTTCAGGATGGGTGGATGAGATAGCTACTAACTAGAGATGCTCAGGTTTGACTAATACGCTCTCCTATTGATCAAAGCCCTCTTCACCCTTCTTTGCTGCAAGGTAAGATCTTCTTGACAAGGCATCGTACTAACACTGTTGTCGTCCTGGACAATATGTGATGACAAAGCCGAACCTGGATAAAAGTTACTCCATCGAGATTGCCTTCTGTTGAGGATGCAGGTGGTCATGAAATATTCTAGGTTCTTGTGGTCTGTATACACGATAACTTTATGAGCTTCTCCTTCCAGATGGTGGCGCCAGGTATCAAAGGCATCCACTATGGCAAGAAGCTCTTTGTCATGAATTCCATAATTAATTTCTGGAGGAGAAAATTTTCTTGAATGATATGCAACTGGATGTAGGTGTCCATCGTCTCCATATTGGGAAAGAATGGCCCCTAGGGCAAAATCTGATGCATCTGTCCCTAGGAAGCAGGGGTTGCTCGAATCAGGATGAACTAGAATTGGGGCGGTGGTGAATGCTGATTTCAAATTCTGAAAGGCTTTTTCTGCTTCTTCGTTCCATGAAAATTTTGAGTTTCCTGTAAGCTTGGTAAGAGGTGTCACAATCTTGGAGTAATCTTTAATGAATATCCTATAAAAATTGGAAAACCCTAGAAAACATTGTACATATCAAACAGATGAAGGTAATTGCCAATCAAGGATTGTCTTGATCTTCTTAGGGTCCATAAAGATTCCTTTCTCTGATAGAATGTACCCTAAAAACTCTACTTCTGTCTTATGGAAATAGCACTTCTCCAATTTTGCATATAACCCTTTTTCTCTTAGTTTCTCTAGGACTATCTTCACATGACATTCATGATCTTCTAGGTTTTTGGAGAATATCAAGATATCATCAAGATATATTACCACAAAATCATCTAAATACTCTCGAAAGATATCATTCATCATATGTTGAAAGACAGCTGGAGCATTGGTGAGACCGAATGGCATAACTACATATTCAAAGTGTCCATACCTTGTTCGGAATGCTGTCTTCCATTCGTCTCCTTCTTTGATCTTGACAAGATTGTATGCTCCTCGAAGGTCAATCTTAGTGAAGAACTTTTCTTTTCCGAGGCATTCCAAGAGTTCTGATATAAGTGGTAGAGGATATCTGTTCTTTATTGTAACTTTATTCAGACCACAAAAGTCCACACACATTCGAAGAGTTCCGTCCTTCTTCTTTACAAATAGGATAGGGGCTCCAGCAGGGGACTTCGAGTGTTTGATAAACTCCTTGGCTAGATTCTCATCAATATTCTTACGTAATTCTTGAAGTTCCTCTAGGGATAGTCTATAGATTGGCCCAAAGGGTGATTGTGATCCCTCTTGAAGTTCTATGGCACAATCATAAGGTCTATGTTCCGGGAGCATATCTGCATTCTTTTTTTCAAAGACATCTTCAAACCCTTGGTATTGGTCAGGTAGCTTTATTGAATAATCTTTCTTGGGCTCTTGAGTTGGTATGGCATAGATCATATATGTCGGTTCCTTCCTTACTGCATGTATGAAGGCTTTGGCTCCAACATATTTTGGGCTCTTCTGGATATCTCGACGGGTGATTTTATTATTCTCCCAATTAATTTCTGGATTATGTTTCTTTAACCACGGCATTCCGATGATAACCATGTTTACTAGACTTGATATTACATTGAAACATATGTGTGAATCATGGTCACCAAGGTGTACTCTTAGTGGTATGGTTTCCATGGTTATATTCCCCGATGCTAGAGGCCGTCCATCTACTACTTCAGCTACTAGTGGTCTGTTCTTCCGAAGTACTGGAATTCCATGTTTCTTAAGGAGTCCTTCATCAATGAAACATGAGGAGGGGTCCTGAATCTACTAGAGCTATAAGGGAAAGGGTCTTCTTAGACATGATTAACTTGACAGGGGCAAGACATGTTTCTACGGGTGTGGCTGGAATTATGAGACCCTTTCTTATATCATGGTCTGGCTGTACGGTCTCTTTTACAACTGGACTTCCTCGTTTCCCTGCTCTACAAGGGTGGCTGCGACTTTGGAGTTCATTCTCTTGTTGGGACAATTAACTGCAATGTGGCCAGGGTTTCCACAATACAGGCATAACTATGAGATTACAAGAGGACAAGACAAGATGTCTAGGATACAAGACTAGAACAAGGAACAAGACGAGAACAGGAATTGGAACTTGGAGAGTACTTACTTGGCAGTCACGACTCCTTGAACTCCGAAGACTGGTATTGGCAAGACTGATTATGGATGTGGTCAACCCCTCCTTATATAGGTTTTCAAGGGCAGTTCCAAAGGGCGGTTGCGACTTGATGATGTCATCATGATATCATCGACTTGAAGCATGGTCTCTGGATGTCAGAATCAAGCAACAAGACAGTCGATCTTAGGGTTTTGGCACGTTCCAGACACAATGGAAGCGTTAGTTTCTGCAAATTCTGAACCAATCATGAGATATAGGATTCACATGGAATGTGAGATTCAAGATGGTTTCCTTTGTCCATGACAACTTGAGCCCAATGATCTGAAGTATAATGACTCAAAGGAGTTATTTCTGGAGAATTCCACTCCAAGAACATTTCCTCATGTGCGCATGGTTGTGCATTAATTTCAGTTTGTTCAAGTATATTTTTCAACTCTTTTACTTGTGCTTGCACAGCATGAACAAGTGTCTCTTCCATCTTCTTAGTCTCTTGCATGTCGGCTATTGGCTGTAATTTTCTTCTTAAGAGATCAATAATTACCTCTAGAAATTCCCATTAAGCTATTCCCAGTAACTCACCTAGTGTAAATTTGATTACACTATCAAGTACTCTTTCCTCAAGAACCTATTTTAAATCCGTGGCTGGCTCAATGTGCAATTTTGGCATGTATGATCGGTTTTTCACTCTCCCTTGACCTCTCCTTGCGGGTTTCATTTCTTGATCCTGAGGAGGATTATTAACTTGAGTAGGAACTCAGATCTAAGGCAGAAGTATGGTTTTGAGCTTGAGTCGAGATTTGCTTCGGTTGGATTATTTTTTGTTGTAATGGTGGAATCACTTGAAAGGGTTGGTTTGTTTGTATTGGTTGATTTTGATTTGGTGTTTGAGATTGTTCTTGTGAAGCTTCTACTTGACACCTGGTTCTTCTTTTCTCTTCTTCACCGTCATTGGTTCTCCTCTCTTCTCTTCAACTACCAACTCATGCTCCAAGAGTAAGAACCGAGAGAGCATCTACAGGATCGTTCCATCCTGTTAACCCTCGGATCTCATTGCTTGCACGGCATGAACAAGTGTCTCTTCCATCTTCTTAGTCTCTTGCATGTCGGCTATTGGCTATCGTTTTCTTCTTAAGAGATCGATAATTACCTCTAGAAATTCCCATTAAGCTATTCCCAATAACTCACCTAGTGTAAATTTGATTACACTTTCAAGTACTCTTTCCTCAAGAACCTATTTTAAATCCGTGGCTTGCTCAATGTGCAATTTTGGCATGTATGATCGGTTTTTCACTCTCCCTTGACCTCTCCTTGCGGGTTTCATTTCTTGATCCTGAGGAGGATTATTAACTTGAGTAGGAACTCAGATCTAAGCAGAAGTACGGTTTTGAGCTTGAGTCGAGATTTGATTCGGTTGGATTATTTTTGGTTGTAATGGTGGAATCACTTGAAAGGGTTGGTTTGTTTGTATTGGTTGATTTTGATTTCGTGTTTGAGATTGTTCTTGTGAAGCTTCTACTTGACACCTGGTTCTTCTTTTCTCTTCTTCACCCTCATTGGTTCTCCTCTCTTCTCTTCAACTACCAACTCATGCTCCACTAAAGAGCATAAATAAGTAAGAACCGAAAGAGCATCTACAGGATCGTTCCATCCAGTTAACCCTCGGATCTCATTGCTTGCTAACTTTAAGATTTCTTGATGCATCTTTCCCCGATCTAGGGACTTTATCACTTTAGACCATGATTTTGTATCATTATTTTCATCAATTACTTGACAAGCCTATGTATGAGATGTTGAAGCAACATCACCAGATGTGCCAAGGAAGAACACTCTCATGCTTCCCTATGCAAAATTAATATATACTTTTTGTCTAGTCTTCGAATAATAAATCATCTTCTCCTTTATGAAAACAAGATTTCTAGCCAATTCTTCTTTAAAGCTCTCACACGAGTATCTATTGTGCTCCAAAGAGTCACACCAGATGCATCCTTTAATTTTAGGAGCTTTTGGAGCTTTATTGTTAGTTGCTTGCGGAGATTGGGATTCCATCATCTGCCGAACACTCTAGATTGTCAAATCACTAGACATTTTAAACATATCTTCCATGGTGTTGGGAGGCACAACCTCTTTTCCAGTTGGCTGATTAGTTTAAGCATTTGGGGCAGGTTGATGTGGTGCCTGTATTTGCTCTTCTTATATGTCCTCCTGCCAATCTTGCATGAACTTTGCCATAGCTCTTTTCTTTTCTACGTATCTCTTCACTACTGCTTCTACCTCATCTCAATCCTTAGTAAGCCCGGAATCTGTCTCCATGTCTTGCAGTTGTGTGAGAAGTTCCTCGCGGGCCTTTATATCTATCGCTCGTAAGAAATGAAACTCTTTCATGTTTCATCACTCTCCTATCATGTTTTGTTAGGTCATTACATTGTCGGTCAAATTCCCTTTTAATATCCAAAATGGTTTGGTCTTTTGGTTTATGAATCCATTCTAGGAACATTGCTCGAGTCACCTTATCAATGTCTGCAAGAGCAAACATTTTGATTAAAGCCAATTCATATTGTGGCCACCTCGTTTGGGCCTCCATTGTTAACCGATCACATAAGTGCAGCTCTGACACGTACATGAAGTTCTCGATAAGTTCTATATCATTTAAGGGAGTAAGTTCAGTCCCAAGATATGGAGCTTCCAGCTCGTAATCTTTACAAAATCACGTGACATTTTTCCCATCAAAGTAACCACTCCGTTAAATAACTCATTTATGGAATGTCTTAATGGCACTTCATTTTTTTTCATCCTACTAGAAGCATAAGAGCTGGGTTATAACGTCCATTGCAATGTTGCCCATAAATAGTTAAACACGAAGAGCTTTCTAAAACCGCACTACTTGCTAAGCTTTCACTCATAGGTTCAAAGTCTCTACACTCTCCTCCTTCACATCAGGTTCACCAGATATGTGACGGGGTTTCAAGACAAGGAGGCTGAAAGAGAAACTAAGAAATTTTACTGAGAATAATCTTAAAATTTAGGAAGTCAAGGTACGTTAAGAATTGTTCAGGGTTTAAACCAATTTTTCTTCATGCATAGGGGGAGCGAGGTTCGTAAACATCAACTATAAGTGCAGAAGTGAAGCATTTACTTGAAATGGCATCTGGTTGAATTTTCTTGAAGATAAGGAACTTCACTCAAAGGGAAAGAGAATACGTGATATATAGTCATAGGTTGTGAAACTTGTATAATTGAGCATAAGGATACTACATCTTACATTCCGCTATCTAACAAGAGTATTATAAAAAGAGACACTACTCTTTGGAAGTCAAACATTTGACACAAAGATTAATATACTTATTGAATCGTGAACGTTGTGTTAAATAGGATAAATCTACCCAAGAAGCGTAGGTCTTTCTTCATAAGACAAACGGTACTTAACCTTCACTATTGAGTCAATTCTTTCAGCACACATAGGTCAAAAGAGCAGCATGAAGTGTTACATGTATATTTCCATACAATCTAATGGTCTTTACCTCTTCATTTTATAGGTTCCTTAGAAGTTTGGTCTTTACCTCTGCATTTTATAGGTTCCTTAGAAGTTTCAGAGATGTCAGACCATTGTTTTGATTCTAGGTTATCTTCTCGTATTAAACACTCAGCAGATGAGATAGTCCACGTTTCCTATCCATTACTCTCATGATGGAATATCATCACAACAGTGAAACATACTAGATTTTTTGCTAGTCAAAAGTAGATTTAATTAAAGAGGTGAAAATTAGCATATCTTTCCAATGACTTTATTATACGAGTCAATAGCACACCTCCTTTCATTTAACTAAAACAAACCATAGATCTTGCAAACAAAATTTACCGACATACTTTAAGCTACCATTACGCATACAATTTATACTAAATCTAGAAACTATGGGAATAAACCTTCACAATACAAGGTTTCCTCACAAGCAACTAAATAAAGAACTATGCAAGAAAAATACTTGGAGAAATTTTGCAGAAGAAAATTCTGATATGTGACGTAGAGATACACAGAGAAGTATTCCTTCTCTCTATCATGATTCATAATTTGATTGCTCATGGGACCATAGAACTTACAACGTACATTCAATCATTTTACTCGAACAGCCTCAACTCACTACAAGAAATAGAGGGTGTAGCGATGCCCCCGAATTGAAAAAAAACAAGAATCGTTGCTTATGCGACGCTAGTGTTGCATAAGCGACGGTCCTGGTTTTGAAAAATTTTGTTTTATGAGCCTTCATCGCAAGAAGCTAAAAGTGTGCATCGCAAATAGCGTCGCTAATTAGCGACGTTATTTGCGACATTGGCAAATTGGTTGCAACGTTTACGCATCGCATAAGTAACGTCTTATGTTCTAGAGTGTCGCATAAGCGATGCTCTGGAATGTTAAAAAAAAATTCGATTTCTCCCGGCACACTTGTGCCGGGATTTGGATGAGAGAGAGAGAGAGAGAGAGATCTCAATCCATAGGTCAGATTGACGCATATAAGATACCGTTGGAAAGCTCTCAAAATGAACTACCAATGAGCTAGCTTGGAAGTGTGAAGTCCTTGGGAAACCTTGGGTGGCACTCGGTTGAGGGTTCAAGATACCAAACATGGGTGAGAACAAGGTTCAACACTGAGGTTGAGAACAAGGCCTCAAGACACCAAGGTTGTGAACAAGAAGGTTCAAGACACCATGGTTGAGAGCAAGGGTTCAATAGACCAAGGTTGCGAACAAGGTTCAAGAAACTGTGCAAGGTTGAGGACATCAATTCAAGGGTACCTAGGGAGTTCAAGGGGCTGATCATTGAAGCTAGAGGGATACAAGAGCATATCATTGAGGACAATGATTGACCAAGGGGGGCAGATTGTAATAAAGTGATACATTGCAGATGGTTGAACCACACCCTTGAGAGATAGGAGATGGTTGAACTACACCCTAAGAGAGAGGATTAGGAAGTAATCCTCAACCATCGCTTTTTGGGCAAGTGGTTAGCCCATCACATTCCTAACCAAGAGGTTGTGAGTTCAATTCCTTACATTGGTAAATTAAACATCCTAGATAGATGTTCTGTACAAGAACCTTTTCAAAACATCCAAAGATGATAAGTTCAAGATTGACTAATTCAGTTGCACTTGCTATCAATAATTTTGTAATTATCATAATTTTGGTAATTTTGTAAATTCTAAATGTCCTTACAACTTAACTTCTTAGAACTTCCCATGAATGCTAAACCTTCATTTAGTGGTTCGTAACTAATAAAGAGAGGTTTGAAACGTTGTAATGCTATATTTTGTAACACAAAAGCGAGTGTTAGAAGGAACTAGAGATACGGAGAGAGTAACACGAAAGTCGGAAGTTAACTTTGTAATCTTTTGGACTATTTTCATTAGAATAATGCAAAAATATTCTCTTTGGCTTACTATACTCTCTATTTTGTCTATTCTAAATCCATTTCCTTCTAATAGATTTTTTGAAGGGATATTTGTGATAATCTACATTCCTAGAATCCTATTTCCTAGGAAGAAAATACCAAAAAACATTTGGTGACCATGATGGGATGGGGTATCATCAACAATGTTCACTATGGTGAAGTAATGACTAGTGCAATCAGGAGAAGAATGGAAACATTCTTTGCAATGGAGAGGGAGTATGCAAACCCCATCTGATAAGTTTTTTTAAAAATATCACGAATTGTAGGCAATGCTTGGAATGTCTGGATCATCTACATCATAGCATGCACATACAGTTAGATAAGAAAGTTCAAAAAGTACTCTGTATCCGAACATTTGCATGCCTTAGTGGACAAAGGGGTAATAGCGTACTTGTTGCTGACACATGCTAGAGGTACAAGTGGCTTTTGAGGAAGCCAAGTTGCAAAAAAACAATGTAGAAGGACGACGGGCCAAAGAGGAATCACACAGTGAAATGCGAAAGAGCAAACCATACTATGAAGGTAACTTGGTCCCAAGACAGAATAAAGATTTAATAAAAAGATGACCTTGCGTGGATACCCACCAATGAAGAGTGGAAGAATTGGCAAGTTCTAATTCATATGGTAGCCAATGCACCGAATTAGCAGAATGCAGTTTAATCGATTTAGCAAAAAAATTGATGATAAACCTAATGTGCATGTTTTCCTTTTTAATACATAGTATGAATTGCTCGAAGGAAATCAAGATGGTGCAAGAAAATGTCAGGTGTTCCAAGCTACCCTTAAAGGAGAAGTTATTCATTGGCTAACCAAATTTTCGCTAGGTCATTCTTCTATGTATGATGCTTTGAAGACATCATTCCTTTGGCGATTTTGAAAACCTAAAAATAGAGGTTAGTCGTTTATCACCTTGTTCTATATGGTCCAACAACTGACTCAAATAGTTGTGGAATATGCTTTCCTCTTCCCAATTACTTTGTGGCAAACTTTGGAGGTAGAGCGCCCTCCTGATGATGTGGTAGATGGTTGGTTTATGGATAGGTTGACTCTATTACTAAAAGAATAAATCTCTCTTTTTTCATTAGATGGTAATAGCACATTGGATCATATCATAGATGCTATAGAGCAATTGGAAGAGAATTTCAAGGATATAAATCCTATTTGGAAATGTTCTCTACATACCATAGATATAGTGAACTCAAACACCTTGGGAGTTATTGATCTATAAAAAGTTAATCTGAGTTTCCGAAAAGGAATTATGTTACTTGTTGCTATGGCAAGAGAATTGTTCAAAATTTTGGACAGGTGTATAAACCAAAATAGCAAGTTTTTTATTCTTGAATCCACTTCAACTTATCTGTTTTGATTTATCTTTTTGAGAGTGATCTTACAAGTTACATAGGGTGTCTAATAGATCCTTTGGAAAGATAATAGAGCCCACTACATACCCTTGGAGTTTATTTGGCTGGTGTAGTGCAAAGTTTTTGCAGCACCACTTCATCTTCTGTGAGTGCAAATCCATCTCTTCATAGTGGTATCAGAGCAAGGTTGGACAACATGGCAGATGGATTTCCTTCATCAATTGACAAATTGGATAGAGATAACTACTCAGCTTGTTCACTAAGGATGGAGCTTATCTTCAAGGCAATAATTTATATGGTTATGTAGCTAGAGATGAAGTTATGCCAAGTTTTAGGAACAAAGGTCAACCAACACAAGAAGAGCAAGAAAGATTGAGCACACGGTGCTCCAAGGATGCACTTGCAAGGTCTTATCTCCTCAACTCTATCTCATATTTTTTGTTGCCTCATATTAGAGGTTTTAAAACATCTTAGGAAGTGTGGAATTCACTTGAAGCGTTCTTCTCTTCCAGTACAAAGGCCAAGAAACATCAACTATGGCTGAACTTCACAACTCTCAAGAAAGCTCCCAAACAAAATGTGATTGATTTTGTCACAAAGCTTAAGAACATAGAAGATCAGTTGGGAAGCATTGTAGAGGTAATAGATGAAGAACAAATTGTAAGACAGGTGATCAATGGCTTGAAGGGAGGTGAAAAGTGGGAAGCATTCACCAAGGCTATGGATCTATACATGGATATGCATGTACCAGATTTCAATACACTCATACGACAACTACTTACTCAAGAGGCCAAGCTTATCAAGAATGGAGAAAGCTCCAAAGATAATTAATCTTCCATCTTGTATATTGATATAGCAAGTCCAAAGAAAAGAAAGGAAGAGGAAAGGAAGTGGATGATGAAGTAGGTACACATCAAGCTAACTATGCATGTAGAGGAAGACATGGTAGAAGTAGAGGCAGAAGAGGAAAAAAGGGCAGGGGGAGATCCGAAGTCTCTAATTCATGCTCTATTTGTGGATTAATTAATCATACAACATAGAATTTCTTTAGGAATTCCAAGAATCAAAGAGGTAGAGGCTACGATAGAGGAAGTTATGGCTACTCAAGAGGAAGGTTCAACAATAACCTTGACTCAAATAAAGAGGACTCATTGCTTATCATGAATATGGCCATGTCACAAGGTAAATCTGTATCTAATCACCATGTTTTCCACATACATTCAAGTTGTTCCAATCATGTGGCAGGAAATGTGGCCCTCTTCTTAGATTTAGAAGATCCAAGGAGCAAGCATGGGGTACAAAGAGGAGAGGATACAAGACACCTTGTGGAGAAAACAGGAAATGTCAAAGCACCTGATGGAAACATCAACCTACTTAGTAAGGTACTATATGTCCCTACCATTACAAAGAATTTGATAAGTATTGGGCAGATAGTAGAGAAAGGGTTGCAAGACAGGTTCACAAAAGCAGGAGCATTTGTTGAGGATCCAAGCCAAGGATTTAGGAGAATTGCAAAAGGTGAAAGACAGGTAGATCGTTCACATTTGAATTACAAGACACTAGAAACATTGCTCTCTTTAACTATGGTAGTCAGACACTCATAGAATTGGAAGTAAGGCACAAAAGGTTATCACATATTGGTGAAAGATCATTAAGGTGAATTGCAGGGTCCAAAGTTTACTTGGACTCCCTAACTTGTCAAAACAACACATGATTTATAAGTGTAGTGCATGTCAATTTGGAAAGTCTCACAGGTTACCATTCATGAAGAAAGGATATATGCATGGAGATCTATTGGATTTGGTTCTTACATATGTATGGGGACCTAGCAAGGATGCTTCAATATCTAGATCAAGGTATTATGACTCTTTCATTGATGATTGGAGTAGATTGACTATATTATATTTTATGAAACACAAAGATGAAGTCTTTTCATGCTTCAAAAGATATTTGGCTCTTGTGGAATATCAAATAGGTAAAACATTAAAAAGGCTAAGGTCAAATGGAGGGGGAAAGTACTTCTCCCATGAATTTGAATCCTTTCTTCAAGAGAGGGGAATCAAAAGAGAGATCACTACAAGGTACTATAGCATATCCTTTGCAGCTATTTTGTAAATCGACAATACAGTTACCTCTTGGGGATTTATCGGAACTAGTCCCAAGTTCTGGGATAATCTATTGAAAGAAGCATGGAATCCCATCTTAAGTGTTACTAATAATGAGCAAGTAGAGGTGAATATAGTTGATACATCTTAGGATGAATTGGTAGTTTATGCAATGCCTCTCATTTTGGAATGGTACAAAAGCAAGCAGATCTCTAGAGTTTTGATTGATGGTGGATCCGGAGTAAGTATTGTTACTTTTCCTATTTGTAGACAACTAGGATGGAATGATATCCTACCTACATCATTTTAAATTTAACTGACACGTCAATCTTGCATGCCGACTATTGGTCTCATCAAAGATCGCCAATAAAGTATAGAATATTCTTTTTAAAGTAACTTTTGTAGTCATTGAGTTAATTGGTAAGGGTAACAACTAGAATATTTTGCTTGGATGACCATGGGTTAAACAAGCAAAGGTTCAACAAGATTGGGGTATCCAAGTGGTCACTTTTAGGATAGGTCATAAGAAATATTCTATTTCTTTGGAAGATAAGAAACACTATATGAAGGCTCAATTACCATCAATTGTGCTGGAGGAGATGGTGGATAGTTACAAGAGATGCAGTGGTGTTGCTAGATCCTGCTTCACACATGCTAAGAATGATGGCTAGAGAGTGTAGTGGGCCTCTCTAGCTAGCTAATGATTACAAATAATCATATATGTTGCTTGAAAGATGATTCACGAATCAATGGATCAAAACAGATAGGTAGGAGGTTTATCCAAGAGAAAAAACTTACTATTTTAGTTTGTACACCTCTTCAATGTTTTGAACAGTTGTCTCTACACATCAGGAATTGACTTAATTCCTTTTGGGGAACTCTAATTAACCTAGTTAGCTATCAATAATGAGTAATTTCATAAAAAATGATGAACTACACACCGAGAGAAAGATGTTTCACAAATCACAACATCATCTTGACATTCACGGGCTGCAACAGTCAACAGACCAGTGAGCAAAGATAAGTTAATATCTCACGATCTCAAGAAGAATTCAACTGAAAGCATCCAATGCTATTGATAGTAGTACAAAGTCCTTTATTTATGATTGTTTCTTGCTCGAACCAATATCCATGTCAATCCCTCTGACAGATTTCATCCACCACCTCCTATTTCAGCATTCTCTTGCTTCATTGCTCCTCTCAAAGCAGAAGTGGGATCGTTAGACTATCCCTAGGAGGGTGTGCAATTTGCAAAATCCAGTCCTTGGATAGGACAATATCTCAAGGCATGATCCAACCTGCTCTCATCCCCTAGCAACCCCCTTCTCTTTGACACCACTATTAGGACTCTTCCACAATGGATAGTGAAAGAATATTAGTGTCAATTTGAGGTTGTAGAGATACAAGGGGAGAAGAATGATGGGGTGAAATAGATGCATCTTGGTTCATATCAATAGCTAGTAGTGAATATAGTCAGTCATCAGGGTGAGATTTGGTTTGATCCATGTCACGACTGGGTTTCAAACAAACCATAGCACCATCATTGATGGATGATGGAGGAGTGGTGGATTCCCAAGAGTCAAATCCAATGGGTTGTTATGGTCACTTGCATGCAGGACATAAGAGAATATCAACATTCTCCTCTTCTTCATCATCACAAGGTGGATGAGAGGGAGGTGGGTGTGCTACCATACTTTAGATGTGGAGGACCAAAGGATGCATTGCTAGATCAAGAATTCATTGAGGAAGAGGATGGAAAAGATATGATGGAGGTGGGAGTGGGTAGTGACATTTTTCGCTAGTTTGCAGGTAATGAGCTCAATTTGAATTGTGAATCTTCTAAAAGAGAATAATGGCCCAATTGATCTTCAAGACCTCCTCCATTGGGATAGTGAAATAAAACGGTCTAGAGATTCCACAAGCCTTGTGCAAGAGGTTTAAAGCTTTGAGAGAGTTTGGAGAGTTTGGACATGAGCTTTGAGAAAAAATTATAAGACAATGATAACTTTCTCACAAAACATGGATTAGAATAAATGGATACAATTTGGTTAGGAAGCTTTATTCAATACTACACATAGAAATATGTGAGCTAGCTATGGCTTCTCAAAGTCTAGAAAAATCACTCAAGCGAGCAAGAGGCTTGCTAAGTAGGGTTTCTACTAGCTTATTCAGATCCTATGAGAGCTTATACACACATAGGGTCATCAATTCAAAGTAGAATATATGTATATATCAACTTGAAAAGAATTTGTAGATGATCATGAGATTTTTTCCTAAATTATAGGCTTGATCACACCTATGTAAGATACGTAGCCTTTGAGTGTGATAAGGGGAATTTCAAAATTCAAATTTAAACTTGAGTCTTTGTGCTTGATCACTTAATTGTCAAGGCTCCAAGTGGCATCCATCCAAAGGTCCTCGAGTTACTAAGGTTGAAGATTGAATTTCAACACTCCCTATCAAGATTCAACCTTCAAGTCTTCACTGTAATTCCAAGAATCCAATGCCTCTTTCAAACTTTGTAAGTTTGATTGAGTCCAAAGACTTGATAAACCTCCTTATCCAACACTTTATCTATGATGTAGTGATAATGCACCTCTATATGCTTGCTCCTAGCATCAAACATAGTCTTCATAGATATGTACACACTACTCATTTTATCACACATTATTGATAATTGATTGATTTGAAAATTTCTTTCAAACATGAGCTTCTTGAGCAATTCTCACATGTAACTTATGCTAAAGCCCTATATTCAAACTTTGTGGAAGATAGAGCAAGTTTAGGTTACTTCTTTTCCATCCAAGAGATGACCTTATTGCTGACTTCGCAATGGTTTGCACCCTATGAGTCCATACTTCTTTAGTATATCCAATATGTACTTTTTTTGCATAAGAAAAATACCATTGTCCTTGTATATGACTTCAATACCTAAGAAATATCTTAGATCCCCAGGTTGGGAGATCTTAAACTTCTTCCAAAGCCTTTCTTTGATGCCTTCTCATGATCTCCTGTAATACTCAAGTCATCTACATACACACAAAAGTAGATACATGCTTCACCTTCTTTCATTTAGAACAATTATGGATCTTCTATTCTTCGATTGTATCCACAACTGATCAAATAGTCTACAAAACTTTGATTGATTTCCCTTTGGACTTGCTTAAGACCATGTGGTGCTTTCTTTAACATGAAAAAATAGACATCTATGATTTTATCTTCAAACCCTAATGGTTGGTCCATGTACACTACCTCCTCTAGCTCTCCATTAGAAATGCATTCTTCACACCAAATTTATACATCTTCCAATGATTGCTTGCGCTAATAGCAATGATTCTTTTGATGGTAGTCATCTTAGTCGTAGGGACAAATCTCTCTTCATAGTCTACTCCATATGTAGGAGCAAAATCTTTGGGTAGACACCTAGCCCTTTTACCTAGTAATACTACCATCTAAATTCTTTTTTACCTTATAAACCCACATTTTTACAATTACCTTTATATCCTTCTTCCTTGGTACTAGTGTCCAAGTTTGATTCTCATCCAAAGCTCTTATTTCCTCCTACATAGCCTCTTCCCATTTCCTGCAAAGCAAGTGGGTTCTTCAACAACCTTGGTCATATGTGCATAGTTTCTAGCCATAAATGAATCCTAGTAAGCTAGATAACGTACCCTATCACACCTTCTTTTCTCACCATTCCATTTATTTAGAGTTTTTTTGTTGATCATTTAGCAGTGCCCCTTCTTTCCATGATGTTCTTCATTGAGGTCCGTTCATAAATCTTCACCTTCTTTTATCTCTATGATTTTGGCCTTCCACTTGTGCCTTGCATCACTAAGTTAGCTTTATGTAGGACTTACTCTATTCCATGATGGGTGATTACTTGAATATCTTGGTCCACTTAGGATTCTACTTCTTGGCTCTTCACTTGAGGTCTTCTTTCCTTCATCTCCATTTCCTTGCATAGATATATTTGAAACATACTAAAGTAAAAACTCATCAATTTTGACATCCTTGATACCTTCAGATGCTTTGTTATGGGTCTATAGCACCTATTATCCTTTTGATAACTTGCACACCCTTTAAAGAGACATCTCTCTAGTCTATCATCAAATATTCTCCTTAGTTCACTAAAAATCAACACATAACATTCACATCCAAATGCTGTCAAGTGTGATACATCTGGTTTCCTATTATACCAAGCTTCATAGGGAAGTGGTAGCATGTATACCTAATGTGGGAACTCTATTCATCATGTATATTCTAGTGGTTGTTTCATCCACCCAATAGCAATTAGGCATACCCATCTCCTTCATCATGGCCTTAGCACATTTTGCAACATATATTTTCTTCATTTTGGTCACACCATTTTGTTGTGGTGTGTATGTGCATGTGATTTGTCTCTTGATGACATATGATTTATGCTTCATACAATATATCTATACGGACTAATTGAATTGGATGATAGCTCACATAACTCTTGGAGGATAAACACTCCTATGTGCACAACAAAAGCAAATGAACCCTCCTAGGATCCTGAAATTTTTTAGACATAGGCTCTGTAATTTCTGAGTTTCTCTGAGTATATGCATAGAATGAAAATGAAATTTTGCAAGCTTAAACTAGACTTTAGGAGCTTTCAAATGAGAGTAAAATCACTCCATTCATATACTAGATGATGCCTCAACAAGCTACAACAAAACAGATAACTTGATCTCTTCACAGACTATGAGCTATTTAGACAGACACTGTTCTGGACATTTCTCTACCCATGTGCACGCACTGAACAGGAGACTTATAGCAGACAAAGAGGAACTTATAAGCTTTCGAACAAGACAAAATTCATTGCAAATGGATTTCGGATGAAGGAGAAACAACAATTACAAGATAGGGGGGTCTGCCAAGATTATCTAGGGAGAAAGAGTATGAAAAAGTGAAATCTCTGCAAAATATGCAGAGAACAGCTAGTAGGGGGTGTGCTTAAGCAAGGGGGCAGCTTGGGCACGTATTTCCACGACTCTAAGTCATAATACAACTCATTAGAGGTTTCAAAGACCACATACTAACCTCTTTAACCAATCAAAAGTTTATACATGTCAAAAGTGAGGTCCAATCACATCAAGAGGTGAGCTAAATCTTCTCTAATTAACTTCTTTCCATTATGGGCATAATTGGATGCCTCCAACTCGTGGAAATCAGCCTTCTTTGATTGTGGATGATGTGGAAGGTTTAATTTGGGGCATGTTCCCACACTCTTGAGCTTGAAAAACTTTCAACACTCCCCCTCAAGCTCAAGTCTTTTCCTTTCGTTGCTTCAGCCTATGTCTCTTATGTTGATAGCTTCCTTGAATCCTCCAAGCTTTGTACCTTCAAGAAACTTTGTCATCATGTCTGCAACCTGCATTTTAGTGTTCACATACCTTATATCTAGCTCTTTTGCCATCACCTTTTCTCTAACGAAGTGGTAATGAACCTCTATGTGCTTGCTCCTTGCATGAAACATGGGATTGTTAGCTAGATAGATGCTTGAAATGTTGTCTCCATAAAGAGGAAGCTCCTCCACTTCTACTTCCAAGTCCTTAAGTAGCTTCTTAAGCCATAATAGCTCACATGTAGCCAATGCTAAACCTCTGTACTCAGCCTCTGTGGATGAAAGAGCAACAGTGGGTTGCTTCTTAGAGCTCCAAGAGATCACTTTTGTACCTATCATGAAAACATAACCCGATGTACTCCTTCGATCATCCTTGCTACCTCCCCAATCAGCATCACTATATCCTTTAACACTTAGATCAGCATCATATGAGTAAAATAGACCTTGGTTGATGGTGTGCTTGATGTAACAAAGCACCTTTCTTGCCGCCATGAGATGATCATGAGTAGGTGCATACAAAAATTGAGAGAGAACTCCTACTACATATGCAAGATCAGGTCTAGTGAATGTAGCATAAATTAATGAACCAATTATGCTTCTATATAGTGTAATATCTTGTATAGCCTCTCCTTGACCTGCAACCAACTTTGTATTGGGCTCCATGGGCTGAGAAAGTGGCTTACAACCACTCATACCAAACCTGTATAGCACATCCAACAAGTATTTTCTTTGAATCAAGAAGATGCCATTGTGTGCATAGATTACCTCTATTCCCAAGAAGTACTTTAGTGTTCCAAGATCAGATATCTTGAACTCCTTTCCTAGCGTTGATTTGATATCTTTAATACCTGCAATATCACTTCTTGTGATGATCAAATTGTCCACATAGATGCATATGTATACCGTCTTGTCTCCTTGCTTCTTCATGTAAAGTGATGGATCTGCAACACTTTCTTTGTATCCACAACTTGATAAATAATCCACTAACCTCTGATTCCAGGCCCTTGGGGCTTGCTTTAGTCCATATAATGCTTTCCTTAGCTTGCAAACATGATTTGGGTACCTCATACTAGCAAATCCTTGAGGTTGGCTCATGTAGACTACTTCTTCAAGCTCTCCATTGACGAAGGCATTCTTCACATCCAACTGATATAAGCTCCATTTGCTTGATGTGGCCACTACAATCAAAGTCCTAATTGTTGGCATCTTGGCTACAAGGCTGAAAGTTTCATCATAATCTATCCCATAGCTTTGGGAGAAGCCTTTCGCCACCAACCTTGCTTTGTACCTAGCAATGGAACCATCTGAATTTCTTTTAATTTTGTAAACCCACTTATTACCTATCACCTTCATGCCTTCTTGAGCTGGTACCAAGCTCCAAGTATGGTTCTCATCAAGTGCTTTGAGCTCTTCCTTCATTGCCTCTTGCCATTCCTTGCAATCCTTAGCTTCTTCATAACTAGTTGGTTCTTTGTCCTTGATTACCTGAGTCATGTATGCATAATGCTTTGCAATGAAATTATCATATGTTAACCTTTTTACTGGATATCTTACTCTTGAAGACCTTCTTTCACTTCCTTTAGGTGTGGTTGCCATCTTCTTTCTTTGTTTTTCCACTCCTGGAGTTTGAATTTCTTCTATCTCTTCATCTTCCAACATGCTCTAGTCCACATAGCTTCCTTCTTCAATTGAAATCTTCTCTTTGCCTTTGACTTTTCTTTCTTCAGAGCTGGTCTCTCTTTCCCTAAGCCTTCCACTCCATGGTGAGGGTGTCCTTGTGTTGCATGAGTTGCTTGGACCACTTAAATCCTTGCTTTCTTGAACTCTATCATCATTCTTGAAATCTATCTCACCTATGTCTTCAACCTGCAATGGACTAGTGCATGCATACCAAGGCTTCAACTCATCAAAGACAACATCCGTACTTACCTTCAGCTCCTTGTTGATGGGATTATAGCATTTATACCCCTTTTGTTCCATAGAATATCCCAAAAAAATACATCTTTCAGATTTGGCATCTAACTTTGACCTCAACTCTTGAGGTACATGTACATAGCATATACAACCAAAGACTCTAAGATGTGAAATGCAAGTTTTTCTTCCACTCCATGCTTCCTCAGGGGTTAGATGATGTATACCTGATGTAGGACATCTATTCATGATGTATGTGGCTGTATAGTAGCCTCTCCCCAATAACAATGCAGCATATTCATTTCGTTGAGCATACACGTTGCTACCTCTGCTATGTGTCTGTTCTTTCTCTCTGCTAGCCCATTTTGTTGAGGGGTATACCTGCATGTAAATTATCTTTTGATGCCATTGACCTGCAAAAATTAAGAAAATTCATGGGAGAAATACTCTCCCCCTCCATCGGATCTCAAAGTTTTGATAAACTTGCCAGATTCCTTCGCCACCTGTGCTTTGAATTTCTTGAAGTAGTGGAACACATCTGATTTGTTTCTAATGCAATACAACCACACTTTCCTTGAAAAGTCATCAATAAAGGTTACAAAATACCTATTTCTAGCAAGGGATGCTTCTCTTGTTGGACCCCAAACATCCATGTGAATGAGGTCTAAAACATTTGCACTTACACAGGTACTCTTCTTGAAGGGCAGCCTTGATTGTTTTCCTTGTTGGCAAGCTACACAAATTTCATGCAACATTTTATATGTAAAATTTGGTAGGCCTCTTACCAAGCTCCTCCTTTGCATGTCCTTGAGCTTTTGTAGTTTGATGTGACCTATTCGTTTGTGCCATAGATCCAAATCTGCTATCCTCTTGTCTCCATATGTGACATACATTGAATGGTGTGGCTGATTTATGTCCATTGTGAACATTCTCCCTTGCTTCTTTCCTTTTTCTATGAGCTTGAAACCTGCCCTTGGATCCTCAACAAAACATCCTCTTTCATTGAACCTAAGTTGATAGCCTTTTCCTACCGTTTGGCCTACCGGAATCAAGTTTTTGGTAATAGTAGGGACATATAATACCTCTGATAAGCACTTTGCTGTTTGATTGCCTTCCAAACTGATATCTCCCACATGTTGAACGGTATGCTCTGAGTTATCACCTGTTTCCACATGCCCTTGATGCTTTGGGACCTGCAAATTACTAAAAAGATCCTTTCGACATGACATATGATTGCTACATCCACTGTCTACATACCATACATCTTCATTAGCTTGAGTTGTATCTTCACCATACCTCATGGCAAGTAAATAATCATTCCCTTGGTTGGATGATGTGTTTGCATAATTACCTTTCCCTCTATAATTGTTGTTGTTTCTTTGATTCCCTTGTCTTTGAGCTCTATGATAGCATTCATTTGCAAAATGACCGGGCTTATCGCATACAAAGCATCCATTTGAAGTGGGTTGTCCTCTTCCACCAAATCTTGCACCTCTTCCTCTATTTGTGGCTCTTCCACCTCTTTGACCTGCATTTTCTTGTTGTCCTTGACCTCCTTGGTTGCTTTGATATCTTCCTCTTCCTCTTGTAGCACCTCAGTTGTGTCTTCCTCTTCCTCTACCTGCATACAACAATTGCCCTTGGCTATCCTTGGCATTATGACCACCAAGGTTCATCTCCTCTGTCACCATGAGAGTGATTAGTTGATCAAAATCAGGAAGAGAGTCCCTTACATACACTGAAGTTGTGAAAGCCCTCCATTTTTCATCATCCCTAAGTCCATTTAGGGTGTCGGCGACAAGATCGTCATCATCTAGGGCACAACTGATTGACAATAGTGCATCTGCAAGCTCTTTAACCTTTAATATGTAATCATTAGCACCTTGAGAGGGGCTTTTCCTAAGATTATTTAGCTCATTCTTGAGCTGAATTTTTCTAGCTTTTGTGGAGGTTGAGTACAATCTCTCCAAGCACTCCCACACCTTCTTCGATGTATCCAAATCTTGAATATGCCCTACCATAGAGTTGTTAATATGCTGCGATAAAATGAAAATGACCCTTTTGTCCCTTTCATCCCACTCTCTTACTGCTCTTCTCTGGTCATTGGTTGGATTTACCTCATCTATGTAGGGTTTTGGCTCTCCACCACTCACAAGTCCCCACAAACCTTTCCCCATCAAAAAATTGCTTACTCTAAATCGCCATGGTTGGTAGTTTCCTTTCTCAAGCTTCTCAATCTGAGCATTGAGATCAGCCATGGTGCCTCCTAACTCTTTTGAACCTCCCCCTTGATGCAATGAAGTTGAAAAGGATGGCTTTTACCTCAAAAAATAGAGCTACTCCTCTTGATGAAGCTTCGTCTTTGATTTGATGATGTATTTGCTTCCCCTTGTTGTTGACGTGCCCGTTCTTTGCTTCCTTCCTTCAAACTTTGATGAAGTCTTTAGTTCACTTCAGTAGCTCCTTCTTCTCTCTTTGATACTCCATTTATAGCTCTAATACCACTGTTGGAGGATAAACACTCCTATGTGCACAACAAAAGCAAATGAACCCTCCTAGGATCCTGAAATTTTTCAGACATAGGCTCTGTATTTTCTGAGTTTCTCTAAGTATATGCAGAGAATGAAAATGAAATTTTGCACGCTTAGACTAGACTTTAAGAGCTTTCAAATGAGAGTGAAATAACTCCATTTGAATACTGGATGATGCCTCAACCAGCTGCAACAAAACAGATAACTTGATCTCTTCACAGAGTATGAGCTAACTAGACAGACACTATTCTGGACATTTCTCTGCACATGTGCAGGCATTGAACCTCAGACTTATAGCAGACAAAGTAGAACTTATAAGCTTTCCAACAAGACAAAATTCATCGCAAATGGATTCGGATGAAGGAGAAACAACAATTACAAGATAGGGGGGTCTGCCAAGATTATCTAGGGAGAAAGAGTATGAAAAAGTGAAATCTCTGCAAAATATGCAGAGAACAGCTAGTAGGGGGTGTGCTTAAGCGAGGGGGCAGCTTGGGCACATATTTCCATGACTCTAAGTTCATAATACAACTCATTAGAGGTTTTAAAGACCACATACTAACCTCTTTAACCAATCAAAAGTATATACATGTCAAAAGTGAGGTCCAATCACATCAAGAGGTGAGCTAAATCTTCTCTAATCAACTTCTTTCCATTATGGGCATAATTGGATGCCTCCAACTCGTGGAAATCAGCCTCCTTTGATTGTGGATGATGTGGAAGGTTCAATTTGGGGCATGTTCCCACACTCTTGAGCTAGAAAAACTTTCAACAATAACTGGTCTTCTTAAAGGTCAACCTAGTCTACCTACCCAAGCGACAAACGTCACACAAATTTCTAAGGTTTTGATTATAGGGTTTTGATAATCCTATGTGTACCTAAGTATAAACTCAAGGACTTTGGATGAAAGAGACTATACCTGTATCACCAACAAGTGCATATAGTGGGGATGATCACACATTTAAAGTATCAATCCAAGAAGTATCAAAACGTAACCAATTGTATGAAGACATGCACTTAAGTAATGGTCAATGAAGTGGAGCAACTAACATTGCATGCACATGAGTGCATTCTATCGCATACATCACCTAAATAAGTGAAAATGGTGTCATGATACTTGAAACTATAGCAAGCACAAAAACGGTTTTTTCTCTCAACTGCGAACCCGGAATATAGTTATTAGGAGGTTCATTTTCAAGCTCTGAATGAGACGCATCCAATGGTGCTACTTTTGTCCGATTCGAACAAATTTCATTTAAGTTATAGGACAGAAACAAAGCTACAAACTCACCTAATCATGCCACACACCTTCTCAAGCTTCACACACACATTACAGTCTTTAGAAAAGCAACAAAATGCATAGACTACACTTCCATGCACTCAATTGTAGCTACAAACACACATGCAAGCTCAGAAGTAAGGAGATTCATGAGCTAGAAGAGGCAAATTTGAAAATCCGAAATCTCTCTTCTCACAATGGCAAAAAGTCTTTACAAAGAGTCAGCAAATGGCTTATATACATGTGCCCTAAAATGTTTCCTTTCAAACAAAAAACTGGCACTTTATTGATAAAGCCTAAATTTGTAGTATTTTGCAAGGGTAATGTTACAAATCTCTTTGGATATGCATCTAGAGGACTGCTCTAGTGCATTTACATGAGTGGAATATATTACAAGATGGATATTTGAAAAAAACATATGCCCAATTTTGGAGAACTTTAGGGGCCATCTTTTTCTTATCTTTTCTTTTCTTCTCTCCTTGTGGCTCTGTGCAACACTCTCCCCATCTTTCTCTCTATCATCCCTTGATAGTCTTTGCCTCTTGTCCATGGTTTGTTTATTGTTTTTCACTACACACACCCAGTCGTAGAGGAAGTAGCTAAGACTGTCAGAAAATTTTTTATTTTATGTGTGCCTCAGTCCTACGCTTGCATTATCCCCTTCGTATTCCTTACATTCATAGATTTGGATTGTTGTAATAATTTGGGTTTCCACGCATGCACCAGTTGGCTAGGAATGTGACTATCTTAGTCACCCTTTTCAACTTTTCAACCTCTACCTCTTTCTAACTTTTGGCCTTCAAATAAGTCTTTGTTCTCACACATCTGGTCTATTGTATTGCTTAAGCCTATTTACTTCTTTTCACCACGCACACCATTTGGTAAGCACAACATCTATTTCTTTCTGGTTGATGCTTCAAAGGTCCTGTGTTTAATCTTTCTGTACACACTCCGGGAGCTCCTTCTTTCGTGTTGCAACTTGATGTGTGCCCCGACAAGGCTTTGTGTAGAGAAAGGTGTTGCATGCCCGTACGGGGCTTCCTACAAAGCTTTGTATTAACTTGTATTCTTTTAATGAATCTTTTTCTTTGATTTTCTTCTACTTTTTCTTTTACTTGTCTCTCCTTCCACATGTCTCCCTCTGAACTCTATCATCCCCGATAGGCCTTTGAATGCGACAAGAGTACGTATTATATATCTTTTGCTCTCTATCATTTAGCAGATCTACTTCACGTATCATTAACTGTTTCCACTGTAAGAATTGACTCTATCATGTGGTGCTTGCCTATGGTCAGCAAAAAAGCTAAGTTCATAGGCCACCAATTGGACATTGAGATTTGCAAATATTTTCAAAAAGATTTTGGACTCTATTTCGAAGAAGCTTGTGGAAAATGCTTCTTCGAAAGTTTGCATGTAGATACTAGTCAAAAACATCAGTTGCAAGTAGTATGCCATGATCGTAAGTTGGCTAGGCATAATTGAAACGTTGAAAACTAATATATCCGTGCCTTGATTAATGCCGATGAGATTCAAAAAGGTGTATTTTGCATGCTTGAAGACTTTTGAAGTGGTGAGTATCATGCTAACTATTTTATTTGTTAATTTGATGGTGAGATCTGGGACTATGGCATATCTAGATAACCAAAATATGATTGTTCTCACCATATACACTTTGGTAGGGAGGTAATTATGTGATGGGCTTGGTAGCAACAGAAATTTGAGCCACTGTTTAATTATTTGACCTTGGCATTGCAAATCCCAAAACACTGGCCAGTATCTTCAACCTTGCATAGGAAAAAGGAGGGATTGATTTGTAGTTAATATGGTGCCTCTTGTCAGTGCACCCGCAAGGTTGGATTTTTCTCCAAAACGTTTCCTCTCCAAATAGGATCGGTAGCTTCAAACTCCTATTGAGTATAATTAAAAGTATTTGCCATGAAGTTGAGCTACTCATTTGGATCTTTCCGTGTAGTCTTCTTCATGTGTCTTTGGATCTACTCTTTCATAAGCCCATATGGTAGGTTGAAGGGTTTCCTTATTTGATCTAATCCTTTGCTCCTGATTTTAGCCTCCTTCATGACTTTTACCACTTCATTTTCAAAATTCTCCGTAAGGTAGGACACCAATAGTGTTTGTTCCTTATGACTTAGGTGTGCAGTATATGGCATTGGATGGGCATCAATTTCATCTACCACATGCTCCCTTATAGGTGAGTGAACTGTTGGAGGAAAAAGAGGGTGTACCTTAATCTCGTCACTAGCTAGGGTGGATGGTTGCACTACTGGTGTCCCCAAGTTCTTTGCTTGTTCTAATTGTGCTCTAAGCTTCACAGTGATTTGATCTTTGTCTTCATGTTGTACTTTACTTGCCATGAGCTCAGCTTCCACTATTGCTTTAGCTTCGCAAATGATCCTCACTTGATCAACATTTTGAATGATTGCTCTGTGTACTTATGAATTGCTTCTTCCCACTTAAGCCCCACTACTTTTGTGTCGGATGTATACTTCACTTTGAGATTAGCATGTTTCCTTTGGTCTTATTTTAGTCAATCTTCTAGTTCGAACAACCTTGCTTCCATATCTTGTATTCCTTCACCTTTTGTGATGGCTATGACAATAGGTTGATTTAATAGAATGGAATTCATTAATTCTTTGTTCCTAGTACATAGGTTCTCCGCCTCCTCCATGATGGAGAGTGTTAATCTCCAAAAGAACAACCTACTCTTGAATTTAGAACACCTCTATATCAAGAGTAAGTCAAAACCTTCACTAAATTAGAGGTCCAAACTCCAAATTATCAACTTTGAGAAAATTTGTGAAGAAGATGAAACACAGAAAAGTCTGCTGAACTATTTCTTCACATTAACCTATCAAACGTGTAAAGTTTTTGATGAAACTTTGTACGAATCATCTCCTAGGGATTGCGCATCACCTCCAAGTTGAATTACTTCAAAAGCTTTAGTATAACTTGAGAAATCAACTTCACAAGTTACCTATGTCAGAAACTGTTACTCAGAACAGTCGATTTTACACCCCTAACTTCTTAACTTTGGTTCTCACAATGTCGAACCCGTTTTACCAAATCCTTTTGACTGAAGATAGCTTATCTCTGAACTTAGATTTTGAGCTATCATATGTGTAAAACTTTACACTGTGCACTGAGCACTACTCATTTCTTTGAATTCAAAAAGTGCGCCTGTTTCAGAGAACTGTGAACACTCAACACATATGAATGTTCCTACTAGCAATTCTCTTCACCTGTTTACAATTAGACTCTAAAATTCAAACCACAAACTCATTAACTAACAACTTAGATATCCTCAAAAGGATTTCACAAATGATCTACCACAGACGGAGTAGACGCAGAAATATCGGGCGCAACATTTCCTTCATTTCAGGAGAAGACTACAACTAAAAAAATGAGAGAGACTTCAACTACTTTCTCATCAGTCTATTGACATTTACAATCACTCATTTCTCTATTCCTATGCTCATACATAGTCTCTCTTTGTCTTCTCTCTTCTGCTCTCTATCTTTGCCTGACATTTTCCAAAAGTATTTATAGGCATCTATGTACAAACTCTCATCAAAGCATAAGTATATGTAACCTATGTCATAACTAATGTACATATGTGTACATGTCCTTCACTCTTGTGAATGTATCCATTTTCTTTATTCCAAATCTTCAATTGGTGATTGATATGCACCAACAGCTCCCCCTCAATCATCAATTGAGGTTTCTCCTTTCTTCTTTATACCTGCCATGTCTTTAAACTTCTGTAGCTTTGGTCCATCCAAGCTCTTTGTAAGCATATCAGCTATCTGATCCTTTGTTGAAGTATGTATGACTTCAATCTCCTTATCCATCACTTTCTCTCTTAGAAAGTGATACTGAATCTCAATGTGTTTGGTCCTGGCATGAAAAACAGGATTAGTAGCTAAATACAATGAACTCATGTTATCTCCATATATAATTGGTACCCCATGCATAATATCAAGACTCTTCATCAATGTCTTGACCCAAATTACTTCTTTTGCAGCTTCAACCATGCCTTTATACTCTGCTTCTGTAGAAGATAAAGCAACTCTATGTTGCTTCTTGGAACACCATGAGATTAACTTGTCTCCCACATAACACATGTATCCAAAAGTAGATCTTCTATCATCTAGATTACCTGCCCAATCTGCATCACTATAAATTTTGATATTTGTATCTGAGGTAAACCCATAATACAAACCTTCATTAAGTGTACCCTTAATGTACCTCAACACCCTTTGTCCTGCAATCCAATGTTCTTTCCTTGGGCAATGCATGAATTGAGACAAAACCCCTACTGCATATGACAGATCAGGTCTAGTTAGAGTAGCATAGATAAGGCTACCAACCAAACTCTGATATTGTCTCATGTCCTTGAATTCTTCACCTCCATACTTACTCAATTTGTGATTCACCTCCATTGGTGTAGGTGCTACCCTGCAATCATCCATTTTAAACTTGATTAACAAGTTCTTCAAATACCTTTCTTGGGTCACAAATACTCCATGTTGAGTATATGTAATCTCCATGCCCAAGAAATATGATAAGTCTCCCAAGTCACTTATCTTGAACTCCTTTTCCATTTGCCTCTTGAGCTTTTGTATTCCTTCTTCATCTGTACCTGTAAGAATTATGTCATCAACATATATGCACATGTATATGAAACCATTTTCACTTGCTTTGACAAGCAAGCTACTATCTGCTTTAGACACCTGAAAACCAAGTTCTTTTAGGAACTTCACAAGTCTATAGTTCCATGCCCTTGGGGCCTGCTTCAAGCCATACAAAGCTCTCTTGAGCTTGCACACATGATCTGGATACCTTTTATCTCTGAACCCTTGAGGTTGCTCCATGAATACATCATCTGAAATGTAACCATTCAAAAAAGCATTCTTCACATCAAGTTGACATAGCTTCCAACCTTTACATGCAGCAATAGCAATAAGTGTCCTTATGGTTGTCATCTTTGCCACAGGACTATAGGTCTCATCATAATCAATACCATATGTCTGAGCAAAACCTTTGACAACAAGTCTAGCTTTGTATCTAGACACACTTCCATCTGCAAACCTTTTTGTCTTGTAGACCCACTTGCATCCAATAATCTTCTGACTATTTGGTTTAGGAACCAAATCCCAAGTTTGATTCTCCAATAGTGCATCATATTCTTCCTGCATAGCTTTCTCCCATTTGTCCTTACCTTTTGCCTCTTCATATGTAGAAGGGTCTTCATCTGTATTCACCATATAAGCATAATCTTTTGTGGCTAGAAATGAAGTATCATAACTATACCTTGTAGGTTGCCACCTATTTCTTGTTGACCTTCTGAGTTCTCCACTCCTTGAGGTTTCTGGCTCTTCACATTCAGAATCAAATCTTGGTGTCTCTTCCACTTCAACCTGCACTTCATTATTCTCTTGCTCATCAAATATCTGAACTTTTGATTTACCTTTCCTTTGACTCACTTCTTCTTCATCACCTGTATTGATATTGATTGTACCTGCATACCAAGTGCTTTGTTCATCAAATGTAACATCTTTAGAAACCATAAATTGCTTTGTTGATGGACTCCACAATCTATAGCCCATCTGCTTATCATCATAGCCAATGAAAACATACTTTTCAGCTTTAGGCTCCAACTTGTGCCTTAATTGTGATGGCACATATGCATATGCCACACACCCAAATACTCTGCAATGATCCAAGGTAGGTCTTTTACCCCACCAAGCCTCATATGGTGTCATACCCTGCAAGGCTTTACATGGTAACCTATTGACCAAATAAGTGGCTGTATTTACAGCCTCAGCCCACAAATAATTAGGGCAATTTTTCTCCTTCATCATGGATCTTGCAAACTCAACAAGAGTTCTATTTCTCCTTTCTGCAACACCATTTTGTTGAGGAGAGTACCTGCAAGTAACTTCCCTTTTTATACCTGCATTCCATAAGTAATCACTGAACTCATTTGAGAAATACTCTCCCCCTCCATCTGACCTTAGTCTTTTCAACTTATGACCTGTAATTCTTTCTGCATATGCATGATAGTGTTTAAATGTATTAAACACTTCTGACTTATCTTTGATCACATAGATAGTGATCCACCTAGTAGCATCATCAACATAAATCACATAATACCTTGATCCATTTATACTGAAATCTTTTGATGGTCCCCACACATCTGTGTGTACCAACTCAAGCTTCTCTGAGTGCATAAAACCATGCTTGGAATATGAATGTTTATGAGCCTTACCTAATTGACATGCCTCACATTTATATGTCATATGTTGACCTGCAACATTAGGCAATCCAAGCACTGAACCATTGTTAACCATATCTTTAATACCTCTTTCATTGAAATGTCCAAGCCTCTTGTGCCAAAGATCTAACTCACAGATCTTATGTCCTCCATATGTGAACATAGCATGACCAATATTGCCTTGAATCTTCAATGTAAATAATCTTCCTTCTTTTTTTCCTGAAACAATCTGTTTATACCCTTGGCTAGGGTCTTCCACATATACTCCATCATTAGTGAACCTTACTTCATATCCCTTTTCAACAATTTGACCTACACTTATCAAATTCTTAGGAATTGTAGGAACATACAAAACCTTACTCAATAAGGTGCTTCCATCCTTGGCCTTCACTGATCCAATTGACTTCACATTGTGCTTTGTGTTGTCACCTGTCTGAACAACATGATTAAAAACTTTACTTTCCAAATCAGTCATCAAAGATATGTTACCACTCAGGTGATTGCTACACCCTGAGTCAATGTAGAAGACTCTTTGATCTTCATTCTGCCTTTCACAAGTTGCATTCATTATCAATGTTGAATCCTCCTTTTGATCTGAAGCATAATTGTAGTAGGTGTTGTTGTATTGTTGACTTTGGAATCCTCTACCTGCATTTCTTCCAAAGTAATTCCTTCCACCTCTACCTCTGTAATTACCTCTTTGATTTCTGCCACCTCTTCCTCTTGCATTATAGTTTTGACTATATCCATTATTATTCTGAGTATTGTGCCAACAATCATTAGCTAAGTGATTTGTCTTACCACAAATCCAGCAAGCTTTTCCTCCATCTTTATTGTTCCTGCCTCTTCCTCTACCTTTGCCACCTCCTCTTCCTCTTAGGAAGTTGGCTTGAGTAGTTGTTCCTTCATCTTCACCTGCTTGTTGTTTTCCTTTGCTATTCTTCTTCTTGTCCTTTGAGTACATTGCATGTCCTGTACTCTTTTCACCATCTCCTTTAACATCCTGCTCAAATGTTAGCATATGACCTAACAATTGATTTAAATCAGGAGTGAAATGGTCAAGTGATAACTCTGTAGACAAAATAAATGGCTTCCATTTGTCATCACCTCTCAACCCTGTAAGGATTTGCCTTACCAATTTATCTTCCTCAATGTCTTCATCAACAGCTCCTAAAGCATCTGCAATATCTTTCATCCTTGTCACATAGTCTGAAATAGATTGAGAGGCCTTCTTCTTGAAGGTAGTAAACTCTGCCCATAAGGATGCCTTCCTTGACTTTGTAGTGTTCTGGAAATGCTCCTCCAAAGCATTCCATATGTCAGTTGCACTTTCAAGACCTCTAATATGAGGTAACAAGTAATCATTGACTCCCATATAGATAATGCTCCTAGCTTGAGCATCTTTCTTCATCCAATTTTTCAGATCTGCTAACTCTTCCCTAGTTGGAACACTAGGATCTCTGAATTCTGGCTTCTCTTCTTCTCCTGTGATGTAACCAATTAAATCTTTGCTCATAAGATGAGCTTCCATCCTCATTGACCATGCAGGATAGTTTTCTCTATCCAATTTCTCTATCTGTAGAGCATCTCCCATCTTGTATCCACCTGTGTATTGAAAACTTCAAGCTTTACAAGCAATGTTTGTACCTTTACTTCGAATTAGGCTCCTTTTGCCTTTCTTGATGTCGAGTAGTCTTCTCCTCAGGCTTTTGACTCCAAGCTTTCACTTCTTAGCTCTTCAAATGTTGAACTTCTTGAATCTGCAGCAGTCGGGACCTTCCTTTCCTTGATTTGATGTCTCCTGCTCTGATACCACTGATGGAGAGTGTTAATCTCCAAAAGAACAACCTACTCTTGAATTTAGAACACCTCTATATCAAGAGTAAGTCAAAACCTTCACTAAATTAGAGGTCCAAACTCCAAATTATCAACTTTGAGAAAATTTGTGAAGAAGATGAAACACAGAAAAGTCTGCTGAACTATTTCTTCACATTAACCTATCAAACGTGTAAAGTTTTTGATGAAACTTTGTACGAATCATCTCCTAGGGATTGCGCATCACCTCCAAGTTGAATTACTTCAAAAGCTTTAGTATAACTTGAGAAATCAACTTCACAAGTTACCTATGTCAGAAACTGTTACTCAGAACAGTCGATTTTACACCCCTAACTTCTTAACTTTGGTTCTCACAATGTCGAACCCGTTTTACCAAATCCTTTTGACTGAAGATAGCTTATCTCTGAACTTAGATTTTGAGCTATCATATGTGTAAAACTTTACACTGTGCACTGAGCACTACTCATTTCTTTGAATTCAAAAAGTGCGCCTGTTTCAGAGAACTGTGAACACTCAACACATATGAATGTTCCTACTAGCAATTCTCTTCACCTGTTTACAATTAGACTCTAAAATTCAAACCACAAACTCATTAACTAACAACTTAGATATCCTCAAAAGGATTTCACAAATGATCTACCACAGACGGAGTAGACGCAGAAATATCGGGCGCAACATTTCCTTCATTTCAGGAGAAGACTACAACTAAAAAAATGAGAGAGACTTCAACTACTTTCTCATCAGTCTATTGACATTTACAATCACTCATTTCTCTATTCCTATGCTCATACATAGTCTCTCTTTGTCTTCTCTCTTCTGCTCTCTATCTTTGCCCGACATTTTCCAAAAGTATTTATAGGCATCTATGTACAAACTCTCATCAAAGCATAAGTATATGTAACCTATGTCATAACTAATGTACATATGTGTACATGTCCTTCACTCTTGTGAATGTATCCATTTTCTTTATTCCAAATCTTCAATTGGTGATTGATATGCACCAACACTCCATATAGACTTTGATTTGGATTTCTATTAACTTGCTTCTATTTGTCATGTGCACTTTCTCCACATCATATATTTCCTATTTCTATTTCATTGTTTTCACTTCATTTTGAAGTTCAGAGATAGATATTGTTACCTCTTCCACTTTCCCTTTGATCTTTAACTTCTCCTCCTTTGCATGTTTTAAGTCTTCATTCTTGGCCTTCAATTTACTTGTCTTCTGTGCAAGTTCCTATTGAGTGCTTATGTCTCTGGTCGAGAGCTCTTTGCTTATGATCTCAAATCTACCTTTGGCTTCAAATAGTTCATCTTTTTCTTTATTGTCTTTCTTCAATATGGTTTGAGCAGTCATGGCCATGTCAATCATATTTTTGACTCTTGGCTTCAATTGATTCACATTTACATTAATCCATGTCTTTGATGTGGAGAAATTTCACTCCAATACACTTCAATACACGCAGTGGAAGTTAGAGAACCTCTTCTAGAATCTACTCTGTAAGACACATGCTTACTAAAACCTGATTTAGCCACACCTTAGAGATCTCATGGCTCTGAGAATTGATCCACACATACTAGACACTTATAGATTTCTAACAAGGTATAGAACACTCCATTTCCAGTTCATTTGACTAGGTAACCGACTCCACAAAGTTAGACTACCTGTCATCTCATGTTATGCAAAAAATTGAGGTTCACAAGAAATGTTCCCTGTATCTATTGGAGAATAATCTGACTGAGATATTTGAGATACAGAGAGTATGAGAGATAAGGTTTCCAACACAATATCATGTGCATTAAATGGATAAGTACATAGAGAGATAGCACCTTCACAAGGCGGCTATGTATAGAAAATGTATGCGGCTGGAATACCTTTGTGCCTTCTAACATTCGAATGAGGTACCTCCTGATATCCATTGGTGAGATACTGACCAGCACATGCTTCTATACCGTTTCCCTATCATCTCCACAAATAATCACGTTCAAATGACCTCTATACATAGAGGTATGGGCATAGGACTTTTCACCTACCTTTGCATCTTCTCTCACCTCTTGACCTTTCACTTCATGTCCTTTGCCTTTACATTTCCTTGAGTAGCTTTTGGTGCTCCACATCACTCCATATGGATAAGGTTATGAATTTTTTGTGTATTCCATTTCTCTAACATATTTTGGCTTTTATTCAAGCGATAAATAACTTTTGCCTTCTTTAATTTAACACTCTACTTTAAGTTTATGAATGTAGGCTTTACATTTTGAAGTGCTAGCTTCATATTGAGCTTACAACAATTACATAAATGATGAAGATGTAATAAATGAGAGGTGGTTATGTGAAGTGTCAAAATTGGAGCTTGCACATGTTCCATAATTTTCAACACTCCCCGTGAAGCTACAACGGGGAGTCCATGCTACTCACCAATTCTCGTCCTCTTCAGCTTTCGCTACTTTTGCGCTTGCATCTCTTCCTTTGATTTGGTTGGTGATCCTTCTTCTTTGTTTCCAAGATCCTTTGTCTTTTTTTCAGCTTCTTGCTTGCTTCTTTGGCTCTTTTCAAGAGCTCTTCTTCAATACCTATCAAGAAATATGCTTCATACAACTCATAGAATGAAATGAGATCACCTTGGTTGTACTTATCTTCGTTGCTTCACTCTCTTCCTCTTTGTTGTCCTCTCTTTGCAACTTTCTTTCTTTGCATACCTTCATGGATTCATTGCTTCACATCTTCTAGACTTGCATGCTTTGCTTTGATCCTCCTTTGTCTTTGGATCATCTTCAACTTTGTCTTTGGGTGCAATCTTTGCATGTCCTTTTGATGATGTCATGGTTATCATGCTTTCTTTCAACTTGTCTTCATGACTTCTTTTGTGCATCATAGCTGCTCCTTCCTTCTAAGAACTCCTTCTATATAGGTGGCTCCTCCTCATGCTTTCAATTTACCTTTGATGGCTGCTCTAACTCTTTCTTTGAGTGTACATATTTCTTTTGGGTACTTTCCTCTTATTTGGACTTGTCTTGGATCTTCCAATCCTTGCAAGCTAACTCCCCCTTGCTTCATAATCTTTACTTCATTCTTCATGGCTGGTTTATACCTGCAAAATCAACAATGGGCTGATCATACATGAACTCTTTCATGAGTTCCTCTTCCGGTGAAGCATTTGTGGCTTCCACATCTTCCAAGCTTTCTTCATCACCTACAAGAAAATACAAGAAATTGTGAATGTGACCAATGGTGCCTCTTGCACCTAACAAGGGTTGCCATTCCTCTTGGGATGGTCTTACTTTCCCTCATATAGGCTTGTCGTTCCTCTTGAATGGTCTTACTTGCCATAGGCTTGCCACTCCTCTTGGGTGGTCTTACTTGCCTCAATGCTTCACTAGAGCTTCACTTGGTCTTTGGTGCTTCTTGCACCTAACATAGGCTTGCCACTCCCCTTGGGATGGTCTTACTTGCCTTCACATAGGCTTTCCACTCCTCTTGGAATGGTCTTACTTGCCTTTACTTTGGCTTGCCACTCTCTTTAGGTGGTCTTACTAGCCACACCCTTTTCACAATACATTCACATGATTTATGCTTGAAACTTACCACCACATACAATGTGGATTTTTTCTCAACAATTTAGATCAGCCTTTAGAATTGAAAATGAACTTCTTTACCTTCATCTACCTCAATCAACTTCAGCCATGTTGTCACACTTTTGATGAGTGACTCTACCTTCTACCTTGGCACTTGCTTGTGCTCCTTGAAATTTGGGGACTGTCTTCAAGTCCTTGTTGAGCCTTCAACACTTCATGGCAGCCCTCCTTTGGAGTCTTCTACTCCTTTCACTCTTCAAGAGTCTTCGAATGGGCATCCTTGGCTTGGCCACCTTGAGCTTGAGTTCTAATCTTCAAATCTAAAAGTGTTTGAAAACATTTTAGCTTGGGCTCCTTCCTTTGCTTTGGCTCCAAGCTTTGCATCCTTCCTTCATCCAAGATTTGTTCACTTAGATTTGGATTATATAAATAGGATCATTGCATTCACTTGATGTATCTAAACTCAATAAACAAATGCTTTTCATTATCATAACATAAGCATATATATTTTCTTTTGCAAATCTACCTCAATGGGTTGTATCCACAACAAGATATATCCACAAATTTCATACATGGCAGCCTTGCATCTTACCATTCTTCATGGCATCCAAACACATTTATTTTCAGCTCACATATGGCTGAACATGACCAACCTTCAAAGCATAGATATCATGCTAACAATCACATATAATCATGCATGCAAATTACCAATCATTTGAGCATATATTCAGCTCTCTTTGTGCCAATTCATATGGCTACGTAGACCTGCAAATTTTCAGCTTGTATAGGCTTTATAAAATAGCCTCATACTCATCCACATATTATCAAACATGTGTATACAAACTCCTTTACCACATGTGCATACATTCTTGCATGATAGACATTAGTCATCAACTCAAAAACAATTTATATTTAGCCTAAGCATGGCTGTCCAAAATTGGCATTCATCATGAGCATAAACTTCACAAGCATGCATACATAAGCATCTTCATTGCATGAGCATATAATGCTATCATCAAGCTTACATAAAAGCTTAAACATTCAGCCATGTACAAAATCAAAACTTTCACTTCATTCAATTGAGTGCAACATCTCAAACATGCATACAATCTTCACATGCAACTATAGGTAGTTGCTCATCCAAGATTCTTTGCTTGAATCTTCATCTCCTTCTATAGGCTACTCACAAATCTTCAACAAAGTGATTAGCATCACTTAGAACATGCATCAATGAACAAACATCTTGCACCAACAACTCCCCCTCAAGCCAAACATCTTGGCTTGCACTGCTTCATCAATCTTCTTAAGTATCCTAGAATCCAATCGTGGTTTTAAACCTGCAAAGTTTAGTACCATCAAGTGCTTTGGTTAACAAATTAGCACATTGCATATTTGTAGATACATATGCTAGTTGAATCTCTTTGCTCAAGAATTTCTCTCTAACATAGTGATAGTGTATGTCTATATGCTTAGTTCTGGCATGATAAATGGGGTTGGCTGCAAGATGCAAAGAACTAGTGTTATCACCAAAGGTCATTGGTGAATGAGTGTGAACTCCCAAAATCTGAGTAGAGAAAGCTAATCCGAATAGCTTCTTGTGTAGCATTTTGCTAATCCCCTGTATTCAATCTCTGCTGAAGATAGAGAAATAATTGGTTGCTTCTTAGAAGACCATGAGATGGCTTTATCACCTACAAAAGATAAATAGCTAGAAGTACTTCTTCTATCATCCTTACATCTTGCCCAATCTACATATGAGTACAACTTTATGTCCAAATCTGATGTGTATGGGAAGTAAAGACCTTGATTTTGAGTACCTTTGAGGTACTTCAAAATTCTTTTAGCAGCTTCGAAGTGAGTTTCTCTAGGTTTATGCATGAATTGGCTCAGAACACCTACTCCATAACATATGTCAATCCTTGTTAGTGTTGCATAGTTTAGACTCCCAACTATGCTTTGATAACCTACAATGTCTTCAAGCAAATCACCTTTATGAGCACTCAATTTATGATTTATCTCAATACGGGTGCTAACTATTTTTGCATCCTCCAAATGAAACTTCTTCAACATTTCTTGCACATATTTCCTTTGAGTGATGTAAATTCCAGAGTTAGTGTAGACCAACTTAAGTCCAAGAAAATATTTCAGAAACACTAGGTCACTAATCTTAAACTCCTACATCATCTAGTTTTTTATTTGTTTGATGCCATTGGCATCACTACCTGTAAGAATGATGTCATCCACATATACACATAAATATATCATTTCTGAATTACTCCTCTTGATAAACAAAGAAGAATCTTCCTTGCTCATCATGAATCCTTGGTCTTGAAGATAGGTTGTTAGCCTATCGTTCCATGCCCTAGCTGTAGTTTCAAACCATAAAGGGCTTTCTTTAGTTTGCATACATGATTTACCTTGCTTGGATCTTCATAGCTAGGAGGTTGAGCCATGGAACCCTCCTCTGAAATCCATCCATTGAGAAAAGCATTTTTCACATCTAGTTGATACATATTCCAATTTCTAGTTGCAGCTACACTCACCAATACTCTAATGGTTGGCATCTTAGCCACTAGTGAAAAGGTTTCTTCATAGTCTACTCCATGGGTTTATGCAAAACCCTTAGCCACAAGCCTAGCTTTGTACCTCTTTATGGATCCATCTGAGTTCCTTTTGATTTTGTAAATCCACCTAGAACCAATTACGTTCATTAATGCTTTCTTGGGTACTAGCTCCTAAGTGTCATTCTCTTGGAGTTCTTCTACTTCTTCATCTGTAGCCTCCTTCCATTCTGATTTTGTTCTTGCTTCTTCATATGAAGAAGGTCCTTCAAGTGATGAATCCTTAGCAAGATAAATAGAATGCTTAGTGAGTAATGAACCATCATATCCATATCTGATTGGCTTCTTGCTCTCTCTTTGTGATCTTTCCTTTTGATTTCCATGCTCTAAACTCTTCCAAGCTGATGATGTCCTCATCATCTAATTTGATGTCTTCAATTGTGCTTGGATACTCCTTGGTGAGGCTTGGAAATTCTTCTTCCAAGTAATATGGAAATTTGACGTTCGTACATTCACTTTCAAACCAAGAGTCATTCTCATCAAACACAACATCTCTACTGACCATAAATACTTTGATGGATGGATTACAAAACCTGTACCCCTTTTGATTTATATCGTACCCTATGAAGATGCATTTCTCTACCTTAGGGTCTACCTTACCTCTTATTTGAGATGGAACATGCACATAAGCAACGCAACCAAATATTCTATAATGTTCAAGTGATGGTCTCCTACCATTCCATGCCTCATAGGGAGTCATCCCATCAAGGGATTTAGAAGGTAACCTATTAATAAGATAAGTGGAAGTAGACACAACCTTTGCCCATAAGTAACTAGGCAACTTCTTTTCATTTAGCATAGATCAGTTGCTTCCACAATCAATCTGTTCCTCCTCTCTGCCACTCCATTTTCCTCACAAGTATATATAGTTATGATCTCTCTCTTGATACCTCTATCCTGCAAAAATGCATCAAACTCATTGGAGAAGTACTCACCTCCTCCATCTGACCTTATCCTCTTTAAACCTTTTCTTGTTTGATTTTCCACAATTGCAAGATACTTTTTGAAACAACTAAACACTTCATCCTTATGTTTCATGAAATAAAAGATAATCCAGCTACTAAAATCATCAATAAATAACACATAGTATGTTCAGCCTAAAATTGAAGGATCCTTGCTTGGTCCCTACACATGTGTGTGGACAAGTTCCAAGTAATCCTCATGCATATACCCTTTCTTTGTAAAGGATAACCTATGTGATTTACCAAATTGACATGCACCACATTTATAGATCATATGTTGCTTGGATATATTAGGTATCCCAAGTACACATTGATCTCTACATATCTGCTTCAATGTTCTCTCACCAATGTGTCCTAGTCTTTGGTGCCATATCTCTAACTCAGACAAGGTTTGATCCCTATAACTTTAAAGTGCAATGTTTCTAGTGTCCTTAAGCTCAAATTTAAGCAATCTACCTATTTTCTCTCCTTTTGCAATTCTTCTGAATCCATGTTGGGGGTCCTCCACAAAGGCTCTAAATTTATTGAACCTCACCTGCAAACCCTTTTCCACTATCTGTCCAACACTCATTAAATTCTTTGTGATAGTAGGTACATAAAGAACTCTATTCAATAGATTCTTATTCCCATTAGAAGTTTTGACATTTCCTACCTTGAGAACTAAATGCTTGTTATCATCACCTGTCTACACTTGATGCTTTCCCTTGGGCTCTTCAAGATAAGAAAGGAGAGCTATACTGCCTGCTACATGGTTTGAACAACGTGAGTCAATATACAAGAGGTGCTCATAATCCATACCTTCTTTTGAGGTCACGTTCATATAAGAAGAGAATCCACTTGATCCTCTATATAGCTGTTGAAGGTTTTTCTTGATTTGTATCCTCCTTGATAATTTTTGTTGTAATTGTTGTAGTAGCCATGGTTGTAATCATGATTATGATTGAATCTTCCTCTTGATTGTGAGTAGCCAGCTCTTTGGAATTCTTTTCCTCTTTGGTTCTTGAAGTTCCTATAGCACTCATCTGTTGTGTGATTAGAGAGTCCACATATATTGCATGGGGAAGAGTTGAAGGGTCTCCCCCTACTTGGCTTACCTCCTCTGCCCCTGCCTCTTGAATTCCTACCTCTCCCTCCATAGTAGCTTGAGAAGTAGCATCTTCATCTTGAAATTTCTTTCTCTTTCCTTTATCCTTAGACTTTCCTTTATCTATATAGAGGGCAGAAGAATTGTTACCTCTTGAACGTTCAACATTTTTGGTGAGCTTGGCCTCATGGGTGAATAGTTGGCGCATGAGAGTGGTTAGATCAGGGATTTGCATATCCATATAAAGATCCATTGCAGTTGTGAAGGATTCCCACTTATCATCTACCTTGATGTCATTGATTATTTGGCTCACTATTTGCTCCTCTTCAAGATTCCCTCCTATGCTTACCAAGTGATGAGCCACATCCTTTACCTTGGTTACATACTCTGTATTATTCTACTTAGGTTGCTTCTTTTGAGTAGTAAACTCCATCCACAATTGATTTTTCCTAGCTCTATATTGGAAGGAAAGTATGAAGATAGAGTATCCAAGTCTCTTGGGAAGTTTTGCAATTCATAATAAGAGGAGGAAGGAAGTCAGAAATAGAGTTAAGTAGATATGACCTGGCTAAAGCATCTTTGGCACACCATGAGTTGAGTCTTTCTTGCTCCTCTCTTATATGTTGATCGTTGCTTCTAAATGTGGGCATCTCCTCATCTCCTGATATGTATCCATAGAGACTTCTTCCTTCTAGATATGTCTTCATCCTCAAGGACAATGTTGGATAATTATTCGTATCCAATTTATCAATGAAAGAAGGGAAACCATCTCTCATATTACCTCAACTTGCTCTGATACCACTGTTGGGAGAGATGGATGGATACCTCAAGGAAGTGAGGTGGTACTACTAAAACCTGCTTTGTACCAGCCTAGATACACTTGAAAGTTATAAAGTAGGCCCTTTTAGCTTGCAAAGGACCCTAAGAAAGTACCTATGTACTTTGAAAATGATGCTTGAAACAATTAATCCAAAACAAGCTAGTTCAAGAATAGCTAGTGTTGGAAAACTTGCTATTTTAGTCCACACACCTTCTGGCTTCTTTACTCAAAGCTCACAATACAGTAACAATTGACAAAATTCGTTTTGAAGGAATTCAATTAGCTTAGATAGCTAATGATTTCAAGTGGAATCATTTAAAATCATCAACTATGCTATGAGAAATAACTTTATCAAATTAGATCTTACCCCTGACATTTTAGGGAACAACCAGTAGATGACCAGTGAGCATTTCGAAGATGATTTCTCCCAGATGCCTTAACCAAATGCCTGGAAATTTTGACATATAAAGTAGACTTCAAGCTCGTTCCAACAAGCCAAAGATTATGTAAAATGGTTGAATATTCGCTGAGATATGACCAAAAGAAGTTGACTCTTTTGAGTAATCATAGCAGAGAAGTAGACAAAGATGTTCAATGAGGTATATGTATTATAGAACATGATTGTACAAAGTCACTGGCATTGTAATGATGCTCAATGATGATGAAATGAGTGAGCTATGGAGTGAGCTACTCAAAATCTACAAATGATCAAGGAATGAGCTCATAATGAGGCACACTACCCTACAAGATTTTACAAGGTCTTTTATAAGTATTTCTTCTAAGTTTGAATTTTGAATTCAAACTTGGCTCCACTAATTTAGGAGATATTTCTTCAATTTGGAGTAGTAGCTAATATTCTTCCTAACTCCACAAGATATAAGCTTTTACCCTTTTACAAGTAGTGACAAGCTATAGGTCACATGAATCTTTAAGTGCTAGTTCCACACATGGTCCTCCATGCTAAGCCAAATGTGTAGGCTTGATCATTTTCACCAACAGACTTTCCTTCTCAGCTCGAATTTTTTAAACCCAATTCTTTATATTGATCCATCTTTGACATTCTCTTGCCTGCTTGTTTGGACTTTTATGGTTTACTTGATTGATGATACTGGTCACCTTATGGGGTAAGGTTCACTTGACCTCTAGTGTAAGCATGTCTCACTTCTAATGCAATAGAGAGATCTCGTTGAGTAATGATAGAAGGTTTCACTAAAAACACCTTTGGAAGTACATGCATTTGTTTTCATTGTGGTGTGTGTGTGACTTCCGCTTCTCGAGCATGTTTCATACCTATCATAGTAGGCCTACAGCTTGTTCCAGCCTCTTTCACAAAAGGACTTCTTTTCTTTTTCTATGATACTATTGCCGATTTCACATATTTTGACATTTCAGTCGTGGAAGGCAGTAGTCGTAAACACTCTTTCATTTCCAAGGCTTGATATATCAGTAAGGTCAATGCAAAGCTACCATTGAGAAACTTACTATTTCCCTACTAATTTTTAGCTTTGAATAGCCACTCTTGGACAAATGGGGTCAAATTGATTTCATTACCGACCTTCTTGACTGGATGAGACAACAATTATACTACCACCTTTTGTGGAGTTGTGTATCAATGCATATTTGGGAAACAAAAATGTTCGTGTACCAATATCACTTCCTCTTCTATGTCGATTCTATTGATCTTTAGGAACATCCTTTTCTTGCATCACATTCATCCTTTAGATTAGGTATAACATGCTTTGTCCATCAAAATGCTACCTTCATTAGCTCATGAGTGAATCTAATAGTTTGTGGCTCTTCGTTTCTATCATGCAATGCAAAGACTAAAAAGAAACATGCATGAAGTGAAATTGTGAACAAGGAAGAATGGAAAAAAAGTGGAATGAACTTGAAAAAATACAAAGCAACATGAACTTGAAAAAGTAATAATATATATATATATATATATATATATATATATATATATATATATATATATATATATATATATATATATATATATATATATATATATATATATAAAATTAATTATTTTATTTTTTTTACTTTTTAAAAAATCATGGATACTCTTGTTCATGAATCAGCCTCATTGTTGTCATCTTCTTCAATGTCCTCATCCAAAATGTACTCGTCATTATCACGTTTCTTGATTAGCTTTATCCTTTTCCCTGCAATCAAAGTTTTTAGTGCAACACCATTTAAATCACAAAGAGCATACGTACCATTGTTGTTGACTTTTGATACAATGTATGGCCCAAACCACTGTTGAGTGAGCTTTTTGTGTGCATCATATTGAGAGTCAAATGTACTATCATAAATGAGCACCCAATCTCCTACTTCAATCGGCTTTGGGCACAATCGATGAGTTTTATCAAAATAATGCTTTTTTTTCATTCTAGATTCTCTTAATTTTTCAACGGCATCATCAAGTCTTAATTTACCTTGTTCTAATTGTTTAATGTGCAAACTCAAAAAATAATCAGGAGACATGTTTTCAAACCAAGGCAAATTTGACCAGGCAAAAATATGAGACTGATTTGGAAACAACGGTTTTTAACAGTACATGCGTTCAGCAGGCATATATCGAGTAGTATGTGTGCACGTCATTCTATCTGCCCAAAGTACAAAAGGTAAGAATCTGGGCCATTCTTTGATGTCACCATTGCATGCTTTAGATATGGCTTTCACAATAGGTGGATGCCCTCTCTCTAGTTTACCATTGGCCTCTAGATTATATGCAGTAGTGAGAGACAAACGAATACCATGATGGTCAAAGAACTCTTTATCTTCTCTCGCATTCAACTCTCCACGATCGGCAACTACTTTCTCTATGTACCCAAAGGGACTTATGACATCTTCAAGCAAGAATTTGCAAACATTGTAAGTGGTCTTAGATCATAGTGCACGTCCCTCTACATGATTAGTTAAGTCCTCTCTTGCAAGTACAATGTAACACATTTTGTCAATAGCTTTAGGCATAGTTACAAGATCTACTACCCACTTGTAGTGAATATAGGGTGGATAAGTAGGATGCAATGAATATCTATGTTTGACCGATGAATGAAGTTGACATGTAGGACATGTAGAAACATAGCTACTAATGTCAACATACATCCTAGGCCAATAATAGGCACTTCTAATTTTTTCATATGTTCCAAAAAATCCTTTATGAACCACCCATAATGTCTCATGCATATTCTTCATTACTTACAATTGAAGGCCTCGCTTTCCAAGGACTCGTTGTGGATTCTTAACCTTACCCTTAGCATGTCTCCAAAGATAACCATTACGTAGGAAAAAATTATAAGCTCATTTTCAAATGTTATGAAATCTATTCATAGTCTAGCTAGGTAATGGTTGCAGTGTACTCAGATACTTTCCTATGTCTCTCCATTCATCTTCGTATTTAGACTCATGAAATTTCTCATACTCATATATATGTGGAACAGAGTCAATTAAATTCACATTCTTTATTAGATCACTTTCAAGATCATCATCAAATCTAGCTCTCGATGACATATGAGCAACTGAATCTAACTTACTTGAAATATGAACTAATTCAGGATTTATGAACTTAATATATGAGATCCATCTTAGCATGACTATATCAAGAGATGAACAACTGGCTATCATTCCAATAAGAGGCAAACAATCAGTGTCAACTTAAACATTTGCACCTATGAAATATTCTTTGTTTGTTTTCAAAGCCATTAACATACCCCATAGTTCTCGTTTGATCTATGGATATTTTCGTTGTGTTGCATGTAACATTTTGGCACCAAACCTAATTGCATATCTATTCCCTTCACTCTCATCTTGACTTATGACCCAACCTATACCAATAGGACTAGTATCAACAGTGAATATAATAGGTTTGTTAATAGAATAGTCTGACATTTAAGGATGGGAGCTTCAAGCAATAATTTATTCAATTTATGCATAGCTTGTGTGTGTTTATCAGTCCAAATAAATTTTTGTTTCTTCCTCAACAAGTCATAGAGACAATCAGCAACATGAGCAAAGTGTGGGATCCAAATAACATAAAAGATGCAAGCACCAAGAAATCTGCGTACCTCACTCACATTGTTACATGTTTCAGAAATCTTGCTAATGGCATCAAATTTTTTGTGGGCAAGGCTTTTGACCATAATGACCACATAAATGTTCAACAATAAGAACCTCGTTGACACCAAAAACAGATTTTTCTATGGAAAATGTGAGACCTACCTCTTCAAATCGTTGAAATATCCGTTCAGAATCAGAGATATGGTCAAGAACAAATTTACAACATCCAGATGAATCTAAAGTAATGTGCTTGACACGTTCCTCACTCCCTTTTATTGGAATATCATCAATCAATGGCATGGTTATATGAGGGATAAAATCATGTAAGACCATATTCATAGCACTCATCATATGAGCCACATAATTAGTCGCTCCTTGAGGTAAAGTACACATTCGCACTAAGCCTAAAGGAGTTTTCATTGTGGTTATGTCACCACTATCAATTGCTAATCGGAATTGGTCATATCCCGAATATAAATCACCCATTGAATAGATAGAATTTCCTAAAAATGATTCAGCAAACTCATCTACAGTGGGTCCTGTTCCTACATTCCTTATGGTGACTTTATTGACAGGTTGTAGATCTTGAATAAAATGTAGTTTCCCATTCTTTTTAGGCACAATGAACCATCTCTTTGAGTAAGGTGCAAAAGATGGCTCTAAAATTCTCATGTTTATCTTCTCCTTAAGTAGTTTTATTAGCTTAGGTAAGTGAGCCTTTAGAAGTGGTATAGGGCAAAGATACCATGGAATATGTGGAATAGTAAAGATTATCATGGGTGCAACTAGCTTAGGATCCACACAACCAATCTCATGAGGATACTTAGTGAAGGCTTTTCCATGGCTACGTATGACTCTCTCAAATTTATCTCTCTCTGTTGGCAAAAGAAAGTCATCATCTCTACCAATTTTCACCCATTAGATTATCTCATCTCTGAATGTATGTCCTATGTTTTTCTTATCCCAAAGAATTGGATCATTTTTCACATCAATAATTTTTTCATTGCTTCCTTGGGGTAATGGTTGAGCTACGGGTTTGATTTTTTTTTCTATACTTTTGTACTTTGTTTCAACTCAGGCATGATGTGTATGGTTAGATTTTGAGCACTTGTCAACATTGAGAGCATACTCATCAAGGGAAGAAAGAAGAATAATGTGGGAATTAGAATTTTGCTGAAGACATAACTCTAGCTCCTCGAGAGTAGAGAAACAATGAGATGTCTCAATCACATGCTCAATGTTCTCATCATGTTCCATGATTTTGTTGGTTTTATAATTTTTTTGGGTTTTTTGGATAAAAGACTTGGACAATTGACTTTTATGAAGAAAATCTAATCTAGAATGTGGAAAACAAAGTGACAAACTATTGTATAGGTTGGTTGGTTGTGAGATGTCAAAGCAATGTCCACTGTTGTCCCATTCAACAATGAATTCTATCCAAAATTTTGATCATATGTAGCTCCAAACATGAATCAAGGTGCACAATCACTACAAGCATGCTCATGATCCTCAGTAACAATAGGTTTCTTTCTAATTGACAATCGATTCCTAGGATGATTCACTCCTATCATCATGACTTGAAGTGATTGCATTCCATCCTTAGACTTAATTCTAGCATAGGTAGACCCATCATCCATGGCTTTAGTTTCCATACGACTCTCACAAATAAAGGGTTGACCCAAGAGAACTTCATAGGAGCAATTATCTTGAATAAAAAAGTGAAACTCTTCTGTGATTCCTCCTATGGATATGGGCACACTAGCACAAGCTCCATACATGGTACCTACACCATTATCTGTAGTTCTCATAGGCCATCCACAATCTTTATCTATGGGCCATCAAAACTTATCATAGAATTCTCTTGAAATCACATTGATTTCAGAGCCCAAATCTACAGATGCTATTGATATACTTAGGTAGTAATGTGTGTGAACACACTAGGTCCATCGGGGCACTTTTTTCCCTCTTTAGGAGGTTTTCTTCCCCCAGCTTGTATATACGCCTATTGCCCTAATGGGCTACTTATCTTTGTACATTCTCAGACGTCTAACTCCAACAATTGGTATCAGAGCAGGTCGTCGCTTCATCTAGGGCGCCATCAACACTCCTCCGTTTGCAGTCTCAGATTCGCACGAAATTTGGTGAGCATACTCAGGGTGTTTCAGAGATCAAAACAGCTTCCCTTTGTGGTGTCGAAATCACGATCTGAGCTCGTTTCGGCCTCCGAACGCACTATCGCACTGCTTGTGCAGGCTATTTCGTCTTTTTGTGCCAAAGGTATATACTAGTTTCTGTTCGAAAGTATAAGCATCTCGAAGTCTGCTACAGGTCTAACAGAATTCTTCAGGGCAGTTCTATTCAACTTTTTGAGATACAATCAATTTTCTGCATCAAGGTATTTTAGTCACTGGCCATGGCTGAAAGTAGTGATGTATTCCGTATGTTGGCTGTTGAGGATAAGTTGGATGGTACCAACTACCCATTGTGGGCTTATATGATGCAACATGTATTGGTTGCAAAAGGATTGTGGAACATTGTGCAGGGTGTTGAAAGATGTCCTATTACACCTCTGACTATAGGTACTACAAATACAGGTGCTGGAGCTGATGAAGATGGTGTTGAAGATGATATTCCACAGATTCCTGTTTGTGTTGTTGTTTTTGCTGCACCTACTGCAGAGCAGATTCGCTGGGATGGCAAAGATTCCCACGCACATGCATTGATAGATTTGTCTGTCAAACGTGCCATTATTCCTCATATTCGCTCTTGCAGAACAGCTAAGGATGCTTGGGATACACTTACCACATTGTACCAAGCTAGGAATGAGGCTCGTGTTGCTTACCTCCGAAAACAGTTGGAGAGTGAGCACATGAATGAAGGTGATTCTATGGACAGCTTCCTAATGAAGATCAAAGACTTGAAGGAACAATTGATTTCTCCTAATGAGGTTATACCAGATAGCTCACTTTTGTAGACCGTTTTGAATGGTCTTCCTGATTCATATCAGAGTTTTGCTTCTACTCTTCGGTTGATGATGAAAGGCAATCCAAATGCCTTATCATTTGAGGAGTTAGTCTCTGTTCTGTTGCCGGAAGATCAGTCCAGGCAAAATAGGTCCATTATGCGAGTTGTAGATCAAGCTTTCCTGGCTAGTGAGAAGGGCAAAGGAAAATGGAGCTCTTCAACTAGTAAGCAGAAATCTGCTAATTCTCCATATTCGAAGAAGGAAGATAAAGATGAGAAGAAATCAAAAAAGCAGAAATTGTTTTGTAAGTACTGTAAAGGGAATGATCATATCATAAAGAACTGTCCGAAAGTGGCTGCTAAAGAGGCAAAGAAGAAAGAGGCTGGAATGGTTCTTGCAGAGGCCTCTACACCAAAAACAGAGTCTCCAAATCTTGTGCAGGAAGAAGAATGGGTGTTTACTATTGTCTGTAGTTTTGACCCATCTTCTCATGATCAGTGCATGTCTGCAGTAGACCCAGATGTTTGATATTTTGACAGTGGAGCAATCAAACATATTACCTTGCAGCGTAGTTTCTTCTCTTCACTCGAGCCTTCCCCTACAGGGAATACTGTTACATGCGCCAACAACTCCTCTTATCCTATTATGGGAGTTGGTAAGATCATTTTGACTACTGTTGATGGTAGTTCTTTCACTTTGTCAGATGCTTTATTTGTGTCAGGGTAAAAAAGAACCTGTTATCAGTTTCTACATTAGCCAAGATTGGCTTGGTTGTGAAATTTGTTGATGACAGGTGTACAGTTCATGATCTGTCAAATGGCGATGTGATTATTGCTTCTGGCATTTTATGTCGTGGGCTATATGAGCATATAGACTATGAAAGATCTCTAAATGATTTGGCATGTGCAGTAAATGATTCTTAGGCTATGTCAGAGGCAAAGCTTTGGCATGCATGATTTGGTCATCTGAATTTTGCTAGTTTGCTATGCCTACATAAATCTGAAATGGTGTCCTCTTTGCCCAAATTAGAGGCACCTGGAAAACATGTTTGTGAAGGCTGTATTTTGGGCAAAATGCAACATTCCTCCTTTCAAAAAGATGGTTAAGTTCGGGCTACATAGAAATTGCAGCTTGTACATAGTGATGTCTGTGGTCCTATGTAGACACCCTCTTTTCGAAATTACCTTTACTTCGTGACTTTCATTGATGATTTTTCCAGCCATGCATGGGTATATCCATCAAAGCGTCCGAAGTGTCCATGTGCTTTAAACAGTTTTTGGTTTTGGCTGAAAATCTATCAGCATGTAAAATGGGCACCCTCCGTTCTCATCGAGGGGGGGGGATATATGTCTTCAAAATTTAATGCATTTCTGGCTGAACATGGGATAAAACACCAGTGTATAATGCCATATACACCTCAACAGAATGGAGTTGCTGAACGAAAGAACAGGTCACTCATGGAGATGGCGAGGTGCATGGTCAAGAGTCAGGCTTTACCACATAGTTTCTGGCTTGAGGCTGTCATGTGTGCAGCATATGTACTAAACAGGTGTCCCACTAAAGCGCTCTAGTCTATCACTCAATATGAGGCTTGGCATGACCGCAAGCCATCTGTTGCTCATCTGCGTGTTTTTGGTTGTTTGGCATAGGCACTAGTGCCTGAACAACATGGCAAAAAATTGGATGATAAGGCAGTAAAATGTATTTTTGTAGGGTAGAGTTCTGAAAGTAAAGGCTATCGTCTGTATCATCCACAAACTAAATGCATTCTGGTTAGCTGTGATGTTGTATTTGTGGAAGATGCTATTCAGGCATTGCTTTCATGTACTAAGGAGACATCTATTAGCTCCAAAGACATGTATGATACTTTGATGCCTCTTTTTACAGGTGGACAGTGTAGTGCTGGTACTAATGAGGCAACTTCTCAGCCTTTGCAGGTTTCATATGATGATGCAGATCATTCCATTTCTGATCGAGATTTACATGATGCACTTGTTGATGAGAGAGCTAATATTGAGCAGGCAAAAACTATGCCAAAATGGCTGGTGTAGACTTTGCGTGATAGCAAATTAGATGCACCTTTGTCATATTGTACTCGTTCAGGCTCTCATAGTGCCTCCTTTGCATCAGATTGCTATGCTATGGTTGTGTCTAGTCTCTCTGATGAGAATGAGCCTGTTTCTTTTGATGAAGCACAGAATTCAAAAAATTGGATGGCTGCTATGCAATCTGAATATGATGCTATAATGAAGAATGGTACATGGTCTTTATGTGACTTGCCTCCTGGCAAGAAGGCCATTGGCACTAAGTGGGTATACAAGCTGAAGCGTAAACCTGATGGTACAGTTGATAGGTATAAGGCTAGGCTTGTTGCAAAGGGTTATGCATAGGAAAGAGGCATTGATTTTGATGAGACTTTTGCACCTACATGTCGTATGACTACTGTTCGGAGCATTTGTGCACTTGCAGCCCATCATGGTTGGAATGTACATTAGTTGGACATTAAAACAGCATTTTAGAATGGTGACTTGCATGAAGAAGTGTATGTTTTTCAGCCTCGTGGCTTTGTGTAGAAAGGGCATGAAAACCAGGTGTGCAGGTTAAAGAAGGCATTATATGGTTTAAAGCAAGCACCACGTGCTTGGTATGAGAAGATACATGCCTATCTGGTTGCACATGGTTTTGAGAACAGTCCAACTGAAAGCACCTTATATGTTAAGCGTGCTAATGATGTGCTTCTGAGCATTGTTGTCTATGTTGATGACATGCTGCTCACTGGTTCTATTGAGAAGCATATTGCTAATTTTAAGGCTGATTTGCATGCCTCATTTGAGATGTCTGATTTGGGGCATTTGCATCACTATTTGGGCATTCAGTTTATGCAAGTTGATGGTGGAATGGCTTTGTGTCAAACGAAATATATTGACACATTATTGTAGCGTTTTGGCCTTGAAGACTGTAAGCCTATTGCCATTCCTATGGATATAGGTTTACGATTGAGTCTTCATGATGCTAGAGATGCATTTGATGTTGTTCTCTATCAGCAAGCTATTGGATGCTTGATTTTCTTATGCATTACTCGGCCAGATATTCAGTTTGTTGTCTCACAGATGAGCAGATTTATGCATTGCCCAGGAGTCAAGCATTGGCAGCCGGTTAAGCGCATCTTTTGCTACTTGAGTGGTACTCGGCTACTTGCGTTGTTTTATCCCAAGGGGGAATCACTATCGCCAGATTTGCATGCCTTTTTTGACTCTGATTGGGCTGGTTGCTATGACACTCGTGTGTCCACTAGTGGCTTTTGCTTCATGCTTGGTAGCTCATGTGTATCTTGGTTGAGCAAGAAGCAGCCTACTGTGTCCACTTCGAGTTGTGAGGCTGAGTATAGAGCAACTTTTACAACTACTGTTGAGTGTGTGTGGCTCAGACGCCTTATGGCTGATTTGGGTGTTAGTCAGTCTTCTGCCACCACCATCTTCACTGACAGTCAGAGCGCATTGCCAGTTGCGAGGAACCCTATGTTCCATGCTCGCACTAAGCACATTGAGGTGCATTGTCACTATGTTAGGGAGAGGTTCTCTACTGGGGAGATCAGCTTGGCATATGTGCCCACGCAGGAGAACATTGCAGACCTTTTCACGAAGGCTCGCCTAGGGAGAAGTTTGAAGCTTTCCGCAAAGCTTTGGGCTTACTTCCTTTTGTGGAGTGATTTCCACATAGCTTGGCACTTCCTTATACATGAGTGCCAGCTCCTTGTTCACCGCATCACTCCCAGGGGGGATTTGTTGATATATTTAGGTAGTGATGTGTGTGAACACACTAGGACCGCCGGGGCACGTTTTTCCCTCTTTAGGAGGTTTTTTCCCCCGGCTTGTATATATGCCTATTACCCTAATGGGCTACTTATCTTTGTACATTCTCTAATAATACATTCAGTATTGTGTGTTTGTGCTCCAAGCTTCTTCTTCGTCCTTGTGCTATTCACGTGCTTTCGCAAACGTCTAACTCCAACAGATGCATTTACAGTGATAGCATTCTTATCATTTCATATTTTAACATGCATCTTTGATATATCTTTAGAATAAAATCTTCTTTTAAAGTGACTTTCAGGATTGTTTTCATGAATTTCATGGTCAAGTTGAATAAGTCCTAAGAAATTTTTATTAACATTTACTTCATCATCGTCAAGGTCCTCTTCATTAGATTCATCAAAGTTTAAGGCTTCATTCATAACTAGATCTTGATCTAGAGCGTCTTGCATCTCAGTATCTAGATTAAGCAGAAACCTCTTCCTTTTAATTAGGTCAATAAAGTTATCTTTAAAAACAGGCTTTGCAATAGAGAAAACTTGCTCTAAAGACATAGTCACTTGACTCTTAAGAAAAATGCCATCTAAAATCTCCATAGGATCTATTTTTCTTTCAATTTCTAAAATCAAGATGGCTTTAGGTTTTCTCTTTGATTTCTTTTGTTTTTGCTCACGATCTTGTTTTTGTTCATGTTTCTCTGTTTGGTCTTGAGTTTGTTTTGATTGTTCTTGTTTGTCTAAAGTCTTTGGTTCTGTTTTTCTTTGATTTGTCTTCTTACCTTTTTGTCTCCCCCATTGTTTTTGTTCATTGGTTATGATTCTTTTTTTTATCTTTGGGTTGTAATGTTTCCCCTTGCTCTATGATGGTTTCTATTCCCTGCGAGCTTTGTTTTCGAGTTAGTCTTCTTTCATTAGGCTCAGATTCATCTTTTTTTGTTTTTCTTCTACATTGGATATGTGAGAAATACGAGATTGATCTTCTATCGGTGACTCCCAAGCCGTTTTTCTCCTAATCTCATCTCGTGCTCCTACTAAAGCCTCTATGGAAAAGTCAACTTCCTTTGTGGGTTTACTTGATTCTACTTCTTGTTCATCAAGAGCTTCTAGTTCCACCCCTCTAATTCATGCATCCATTATGGTTATATTTTTATAGTGCTTTTTCATTCCTCCCTTACCATAATTTCCTTGCAAAGGTAGCCTAGATCGATAGTCATAGATTTTCTTGTCTATGTCTATTACTAGTCGTTGCTCTTTAGCAGCTTTCAATAGTTCACAATCTCTCAAAAAGTACTCTAACGAATCACACCAAGGACACCTACGAGGACCACACATAACCATTTTGATTTTGAGGATTTCAATTGACTTGTGGTGGGAAATTCTGAAATTGAGGACTTTGTTGATAAGGAATTTCTTGAACAAGATAATTAGGATTTTGATAAGGCAATCGATGTATTTGAGGAGCTTGGGGTGCAACATGTGGTACTTGAGGTGCAAGAGGAGCTTCCATAGTATACGATTGATGATTTTGAAAATTTTGATTTTGAGGATCTTGAAAAGTTGTTTGAGAAGCTTGAGGATACATGTTTTGATACATTTGAGGATTTTGCACATGAGGATGAGGATTTTCCATTGAAGGATTATGCAATGGAGGAACTTGATATGCTTGACTAGGAGCTACTTGAGGATTTTGATTGGGAGTTATAACATGTTGATTAGAATCTTGAAAAGACATTGGGTTCATTTGATTTTGAAAAGTTTTGTTGTAATTAGATTATAAAGCATCTATTGTCTTGGCTGAATTGGATTGTGTAGCAATAAGACTTTCCATTTTCTTAGTGAGAATTTCCACTTGAGATTGTTCAATTACACTTTTATTTGGCTCTACTTTAGAACCTTGAGTAGGCTCCATCATTTGAGGAATAGGAGTAGAGTCAAAAAGCATAACATGGGTTTGTTCTCTAGCTTGCTCTTTAGCTTGTGGAAGGCTAGCTTGAGGAAGACTAGTTTGCTCATAAAGCATGGATTGTCTTTGATGTCTATGGGCTACACCCTCTACTACTTCACATACTTTTTGCCAATTGTCAGTAAGACCATAGCGCTTATTCCGCTCTTCTAGTCACCATTCAACTTCCCTATGAGTTTCAGGATGAACAAGTTTAAGAAAATTGATCACAAGATCAGGTTCCAAAGTTATCTTATCCTCATCAAGAAGTTGTTCATAAAGTCTAATATACTCATTTTCTCAATGAGTAATAGAGCTACTAGGCTTTGGGGAATTGACCCATCATAAGATTCCATCCCAATTATGTTGGCTATAATCTTCAAGATAGAATTCTTTGAGCATATCCTTTCTACAAGGAAGAGTATCATATTGAGTGACACGGTTTATGATAGAGCTATCAACAATTTGTTCAAAGAACGATATCAAAAGATCTTTTGAAAGACCAAAAATCATGGCTTGCTCTTCAAGCGAACGTAAGTAGCTTGTAATGTTGATGCCGTTGAATTTTCCCTTCTCACTCAACATAGAAGAGACTATTCTTTGGCCTTTTTTGTCAACAATAAGGGATTTGAATCCTTCTTCCATCTTGAGTGAATAAGCAAGTGATGCACGATGTTCTAGATCTCTCACAAATGTGTTTACTTCATGATGAAGATGTGCACGATATTGTGAGAAATCCAGTGCAACAATCAAGAATGATGATGATGATATGATGAGGATGAAAAATATGTAACAAAGGATATGGATCACAACCTCTCAACAAGATCATAAGCAAATGCCATGAAGCATTTCACATCAGGTTCAAATGTGGAGGTGATTGCAATCCGGGTGGATCAGGTCCGGTCACGGCACATGCAAAGTGTATGAAGCTAGTGAGTGTTGGAAGGTCTTTGTGATAAAAATATGAAGGTGAAGATGAAGTTGGGTATGGGGAGGAGAGATGTCATGATTTAATTATGAAAGGGGAACATATGGATGTATGCATGATGAGAACAAAAAGAAAACCACACACATGAATCAAATTTTGAAAGGAAGAATGGTCCACGAATGGAGCTTCTTATACACTTTCGAAAGTCAATTCATAAGCACGGGTTCTTGTGGATGTATGCATGATGAGAACAAAAAGAACACCACACACATGAATCAATTTTTGAAAGGAAGAATGGTCCAAGATTAATGGAGCTTCTTATACACTTTCAAAACCGAATCATATGCATGGGTTTTTGTGGGTGGTATGAATGCATGTGGGTCATGATGTAAAAATGAATAGAACTTTTTCTCTCAACCTCAATCGATCATCGACACTGGTTCAATGCATGACTGCGGAGCCTTCTCACACATAGAAAAAGATAGAAGGAGACAAGAAAAACATATAAGAGACTAAGAGACGAGAGACAAGAGACATGAATTAGAAGCTATTGTTACGACATACATATAGATGAATGTTGTGAAATGTCAAGCTAAGCATTATACTAGTCAAAGGTGGTCCACACAACCCTCTCACCATGACAGTTCTACCGAATGTCGCACGTAAGAGGATAGGTTCCACTTCATTGACCGTATGTCTTTCTAGGATCGTAATGTGTTTCTAAAGAAGTCTAAGTCTCATAAAACCATCTCTAACTCACTCACATGCTCCACTGAGGGTGAGCAAAGAAAGAGAAACTAGGTATATGAGCCTATCCTTGAGTAGAATTCTAAATTAAAATTGAATCTAGGAACTATGCTCTTACTAGCCCATCTTGGATCCTCACATGCTCAATTGAGGGTGATTGTCTCAAGGAAACCATGTGCTAGCAAGGGCCCTATGGATGCCTAACAATGATGCTCTAGGAGTTTGGAGGGGGGTTTATATAGTTTTTTGAATGAATTTGGGCTTTTGGATCTAGAGAAATTAGCTCTCAACCCAAGGATCAACTACTTTTGATTACAACCATTGGATTTATCAAATGTATGACTAAGATTGATTCTTTATATGATATCTAGGGCAAAGGGGGAGAAAATAGCCACCTTCATTCTCCACCATTGGATCTGGGGCTGATCTAGACTATCCGATCAGTGCTGACATCAATTTGGATAAGATAAGCTACCAATTTTGGAGAAACTTTGCATTATTGATCTTTAATCATCGAAAAAGCTTATCTGATGAGAAAAACTTGTGGATCCTCCTTGCTTTATGCTTTCGTGCACCTCCACCCTTGAATATGAGCTCATCCTGATTGTACATGGTTCAATCATTGTTTGCCTTATGAAAGCCCTTCAACCCTTCAATTTTCTTATTCTAGGAAACTATGGTGACCTTGAAAACTAGATTTTGTGCTCTTTGACCCTTCAAATATCCTTTGATGAAGATGAAAATTTGTAGGGCTATCTTTTGAAAGGTCTACTTTAGGAATATGCAAAAAAATGCCCATCTGAATCTCCCTTATACAAGTTTGACTACATTTGGAAGCTTGCAAGGTGGCATTAAGGTGTCTAGGAAGCTCTGATAGCCTTGAAGATTTGTAAAAATATGTAGCCACATATGATCTTTATACATGCAAAACCATATGGCCAACAAAAATTCCTATACAACATTTTGTGGGGTCTAAGTGGAAAAATTACATTTTTTACAAAATGCACATGGCATATCAATGGGCTAGAAAAATCCATTTTCATGTGAAATTTGGGCTATCAACTGCCTTGGATAGGATTTACAAGTATATGAATTTTCATGTCATTGGGAGACATTGAAATTTTTTCCTAATTTCCAAAGTTTGACTAGCTCTTACCGCTACACTGGATTTGCTTGATTTCTTCGAAAGTTTGCATGTGAACTCCCTTTGACATCCTTGATGCATCTTGGAATTCTCAAGGAATTCTCGCTACCTTTACCGAATGTGTTTCCTATAGGCCTTCATGAATGAGAGAGGAGAGAAAATCTCAACAACAATGTGTACGCAAGCTTTTCATGATGATTTTTGAGCTCTTCATTTCATTATGCTCTTGTAAGCATTTGCAGCTTGCAAGATGTACAAAACTTGTTGAGATGAGCCATTTTTGGTGTGATTAGAATTCCCTTTTTGGGTGATTAGTCTTCCATGTATGGTGATTCTTCAAGTCGCGAGTAGAATAGGAGTAGCTTTTATAAATTTTTAGTTTATCATGTTCAGTTTTTTCATTGAATTTGTTGTTCTTTCTCTAATCATGTGTGAATAAGTTTTCTTTTGGGGTTCTACAAAAATCAATGTATTATATGGCTCGCCGACTTCATCAACAAGCATTGAACAGAAAGGTACAAACTTATAACTTTGATGCACACTCAACTCTCCAGTCGGGGCCCAACAAGGGAGGATCTAGTAAAATAACTCTAAGAGAGGGAGCAAGAATATGCATAGCTCTTTTTTGTTAGCACAATTTCTGAATAAGTAGAGGATATGAAAGCCTCTCCCATGAAGAATCCGGATTCCACATACACATAGCAAGTAGAACGCATTGTTGAAGTCCAACAGATGAATTAATCTCATCAGAAAGGAATGATGGGTTTAGGAAGTGTTGATTGCAATCGAGGAGAAGAAGTTCTAGGCACGCTTTCTAGGTGGAAGTTCTATCAAAGGGCTCCAATTGGTCACTAGGACTGGTTTGAACCTCATGCACCAAAATTCTGTAGCGATGTGGAACCTGAGAATAGTTTTGGGGTTCTTGTTCCCCTTCAATTGAAGGAAGGGTGAGATTCGGCCAAGAAGGGGTCCCTTAATGCTAACAACCCAAATCATGTGAGGCCTCAACTATGGGCATCGGTCCTCTTGCATATCACGAAGAATGCCCATGCGGATGCAATTTATTATCTCTAGTAGTGGGTGACTACCTTGGAACTCTTGTAAAGAGCTAAAAATTTGTAACGTCATTAAAGGTGGCAGTAGAATGGTTGTTCATTGCTGTAGCTTTGAACAAGCAAAACAGAGAACAATAGGTGTCGATATTGTGGATGACTGTGCAAAGGCTCTGCATAAATATGTTGTGACCTATGAAGATGACATTGAGGGAAACCCATTGAGGACATGAAGTATGCACTTCAACAATAAGGTTTACTACATCAACAAGCCTTGACCTGTTCTATCTGGTGGCTCAGAGCTAACCTTAGAACGAATCATGAACAATATGGGGTGGCAAGATGAGCAAGGCAGAATTATGAAATTTTGTGCTTAGCATCTCTTAATTAGATGAACTTTGCATCATATCGCCTCAGCTCTAGATAACTCTACTTCTGCCATAGGTAGCTTGTTGGGCAAAAGAGGCTAAGCCAATCTCTCACAGAGGGAGAGGGAGAAGAGAGAGAGAGAGAGAGAGAGAGAGAGAGAGAGAGAGAGAGAGAGAGAGAGAGCTATTTCTTCTTCGCTGAAGCTCAACAGACGGGCACTGCTCAAGGTCCTCGCCCATTTCTTCTTTCACATCACTATGGGCCACCAAACTCCTTTATAGTTGAACATACTCAAGAAGTATTTGAATGAGAGGTCTCCTATGTTTTCAAACCTTGATGAAGATGAAACGCTGGCTATAACGCACAGATATATCATGGGATCAATTGTGGTTTTGAAGGAGTATGTGAGAGCCATAAAAAATGCTATCAAGGAAGGTACAGAAATGCAAGATTACAACCACCACGTGCTAGAGAGATGACTCTCCTCCTAACTAAATGCCTCTACACATAGCTCTCTCCAGGGGACTGCCTTCTTGGGCAGGTGGATACTAGCCAGCCATGTGTCGGCCATGTAACTGCATGTGCACCGTGTCCCAGTCAACTCGAGTTAACTCAAGTGGATGCTTCTAGAAGGCTCTAGATCTCATTGGGCAAAATACTCTCCATGTCCCCCATGGGGATTGAACCCAAGACTTCCTCCTTCACATCCTTGAGACTTAACCACTAAGCTAAGTGGATCACTTGTGCACAAGAGTAAATGACCTTCTACTAAGTCTAAACTCGAGATCTTTGGTCATACACACAGATGATCAAACAGTGTCGGATTTTAGATTCGCCTGAATCGCTCGGTCCCTTGGATCATAGACTTACTTTATTACATTCTTCCCCCCTTGGAAAAATATTTTTGTCCTCGAAATTAGAGCTATATATCTACTCTAGACAACCCCCGAGCCTCATGTTCTAAAACTAGAAGAACATGGTCATGTTCTAAAACTGAAAGAACATGTCTCATCTCTGTGGTGGTGTCCCTACCCAAATGATTCAAAACACTGTCCCATTTTGCACTTTGATGAACTGGAGTACAAACTGGTGAAAGAATAATGAGGGTGGAACTAGAAACATCCCTAGCCACTTCATTGTGTCTTGATGTGCAATCAACGCACAAACATATGAAATGGATGGATTCTAATTCCTAGTCTATTTCTAGGCATGACTGGTGCATGGACTTAGTAACTAAGGTGGGATTTTTATCCCTAAGACTTTGAGAATTCTTGATTCACTTGAATTTGATTTGGAAAACTTGAAGTTTGGTTGGCCCAAACATCTGACTTGGATGTTTGTACAATGGTTTACTCCTATCCAACAGTTACTTGATTTTTTTTTTAAAATCCAACTAGAGGACTACTTTGTCCAAATGAGTTTAAAAATCCTATGTAGACTGTAGAAGAAAATTTATCATTTACTTTGGATCAGTCTTACTATATCTTGACCAAGTAGTATTCAAAATGAAAATTGTCCAACTTAGGACATTGGTCTCAAAGACTTCAGCTAAAAGTTCTTGGGAATTGTCAATCTTATGAGCAATTCCTAACTTCCCTGTTCTAGAGTATACTGAACTCTAGGAAATCATTTATGCTATAACTTGAAGCCATACTGATGACACCCTAACAACATACCTATTTTTCATTAATCAAATCTTTCTCCGTAATTCTCCAAAGGACATAGTGGATTTTATTTCATAAATCACATGCCTATAAGGTCTACTTGATGCTCCAAAAGCTCAAGGGTTGGTCTTGTGCTTGTTGGATGGACTAAACTTCATCACTTCACAACTCACTTTTCTACCACCTACAAGCTTCTCCACATTCTCTGAATGGTATAAGAGCTAGATCAAGATGGGTGATGGCTCTCCCTCAATGATTGAGAATCTTGATAGAAACAACTATGTTGCTTGGAAAATCAAAATGCGGGCGTATTTGCAAGGTAGAAATCTATATGGAATTGTAGCAAGTGATGAAGCTATGATCACGTTAGGGTCCAAAGGAGGACCTACACAAGAGGAGCGAGTGAAACTCACACTTTGTGCTCATGGGATGCTCAAGAAAGTCATACATACCAAACTCTATCTTTTTTTGAACACATATCAAAGGATGCAAAACATCTCAAGAGACTTTGGATGCCCTAGAAACATTTTTTTGCTAGTACCAAAGCAAGAAAGAATCATCTTTTGAATGAGCTCAACCAAATGAAGAAGACATCTAAAAAAACTACCAAAAAATTTGTTACCAAGGTCAAGGAAGTTGAAAATTAGTAAGCATCCATTGGAGAGTTGATTGAAGAAGAGGCCATCATGAGACAGGTTCTAAATGGAATTAGAAGTGATAAGAAATGTAAATCCATCACCATAGCCTATGATCTCATTATTGATGTAATTTAATCCCTCAAATTTGCACACTAGAAGTCATTTGTCTTCTTCATATACAAGGATGGATATGCATCACTTGGAGAGAAACCACATCCCTTCAGGAAGTCCACTAGCCTTTGATTCTAAGCCCTTCGGGCTTGCAGAAGGCCATAGAGTCCCTTCTTCAACCTAAAAACATAGGTAGAATGCTTTGGATCTACATACCCTTTAGGTTTTTCCATGAACACCTCTTCTTGTAACTCACCATTCAAGAAAGTGTTCTTTATGTCCATCTGGTTGATAGGCCACCTCCTTGTTGCTTATAGGGTTATGAGACCTCTAATGGTAGCCTCATTTGCCACAAAGCTAAAAGTCTCCTCATAATCCACCCCTTGTGTATGTGTGAAGCCTTTGGCCACTAGTCTTGCCTTGTACCTTGCCAAGCTACCATTTGCATTCCTCTTGGTCTTGCACACCCACTTGTTTTGTACTAACTTCATGCCTTACTTCTTGGGTACTAGTTCCCAAGTGTTGTTCTCCTTGAGAGTTTTGAACTCTTCATAGATAGCCTTCTTCAACTCTTGTTTGGTCTTTGCTTCCTTAATCTTGATCTAAAATGACATTCATCATGTATGCATAGTGCTTTTCCATGAAAGAACCATAGGGGATGCCTTCTTCCATGTAGACCTCCTCGCTTGAATTTTATGATATTGCTTCTTGATTCTAGTGATATTTACATTAGGAGTAGTGACCTCCTCAAGCTCTTCCTCTTTTGAATCCTCTTGAGCTTCCATAGTATCATATCCTGTCTCTTGCAGCCTTCTATACTTTGAAGTAGGGGATGCCCTTTCCGGATCAAAAGTGTAAGAGTTATCATTTGCGTGTACCTTAGATGTACATGCATCTAGTCCATTGACTGTGATTGACTCTTGAGGTTGAATATGCACATCAAAGTCTTCATACTCCTCTTGATCCTCTTCATCCAACTTTTCCTTGCCCTTGCCTCCATACCATCACCTTGACTCATTAAACACAACATTTCTTGATACATATAACTAGTTTGAGAGAGGGTTGTAGCTTGTGTAGCCTTTTTTCTCATTTGAGTAGCCAACGAACACACATTTATCACTCTTGGGCTCCAACTTTCTTCTCAATTCACCACGAACTTGAGCAAAGCGTACACATCCAAATACCTTGAGGTCCTTCATGGTTGACTTCTTGCCATAATAGACTTCGTGTAGACTCAAGTTGTGCACACCACCTATTGGAACCCTATTTATCAAGTAACAAGCCATATTCACGGCCTTAGCCCAATACCAGAATGGTAATTTACCTTCATTTATGAGACATGTAGCTATTTCAACCAAATTCCAATTCTTCCTCTCTACAACACCATTTGTTGACAGATGTACTTGCATGTAAAGTGCCTCTTTATCCCAGTCCCACAAGTACTTTGTGAATTCCTTGGAGAAATACTCTCCCCTTCTATCTAAACTTAGTTTCTTGATGTCCGCATCACATTCTTTCTCAACCAGGAATCTAAACTTTTGAAAGCATAGAAACACCTTTGATTTTTCCTTGATAATATATAGCCATACCTTTCTTGAGTGGTCATCAATGAAAGTGACAAAGTACCTAGTTCCTCCCAATGAAGCCCCTTTGTTAGGGCCTCATACATCTTAGTGTATAAGCTCCAAGAGCTTACAGGAACTGTACTCACTCTTTGGAAATGGCTCCTTTCTTACTTACCTAGCTGACAAGCATCACAAAACTCATGTAGATCTTGGCCTTCAAGATTTGGTAGTCCCTACACTAAATCTACTTTGCACATGGTTTTTAACTTGGGAATAATGATATGTCCTATCCTCTTGTGACAAAAATCAATCTTTGTGATCATTTTGTTACCAATCATCACATAACATACCTTGTTATGTGTACGAGCAACATCTAGTGTGAACAATCTGCCTTCTTTCCTTCCCTTTGCAATGACGTGCGTCCTTGCTTCACCATGCACCCTTTTGCATCAAATATAACCTACATACCTCTCTGTCCATCTTTCCTATAAAGATAAGGTTGTTGGAAATAGATGGGACATGGAGCACATCTTTAAGTCTTGGCAGATTCAACTTCACCTAGCTTCACATCTCCGACATGTGTAATGGGATGCTCAGTGTTATCTTCTATCTCTAGACAACCTTTTGAGCTTGGAACCTACATATCAACAAAAGATTCCTCCATACATGACATGCAATTGGAACATCCAGAGTCTATGTACCACTTTTTCTCCTTAGGATCACTAGTCTAGCCATGTATCATGGCTAGGAGGGTCTCCTTCTCATCTTCCTTCTTGGAGTTGTTAGAATAATTCCCTTGCTCCTTCTTCTTGCATTTGTCATCCTTGAATCAGCAATTTGAAGATAGCATAGTGTTAGAGATTACTTGTGATATGTAGAAGATCGCTTTTCTATTCCTTTCCTCCCAATCCTTCAACAACTTCAACTGTTGATTAATGATTTTTGGACCTTGGGGATCCATATTGCGCTTATCTTCATCTCCACACACAATATTCCATAAAACGTTGCTCATGAGGTAGTTCATGACTCTCAAACTCCATGGTTGATAGTTGTCTTTGTCAAGCAACTCCATTTTTTGACCTAGATCTAGGATGATTAATGGGAAATTAAGGTTACACTGAAATGTACCTCTTAGCCTTGATGTCCAAGCTTTTGTGTCCTTCTTCTAGAGTCTTCAAAGGATGTTTCTTGCTCTTATACCATCTGATGGAATTTAATTTCTCATATTCGCACACTAGAAGTGAAATGAACCCAATTCGTTGGTCCCTTCATACACCTTTTTTGCTACTCTACAAGAGACTAGAGGGGGTGTGGGCTTGATAGCTCCTTCTTGCTCCTCCTCTATGCATTTAATGCACTCGTCTACATTTTTCCTAGCTTGGACAATTGCACCTCAACCCCTTGAGCGTTGGATGACTCTCTCCTTGAGTCTCTTTGAGTATACGTCTCTTGTTCTTCAATGGCCTACAAGACTTCCATGCATTTGATGACTCCTTAGCTTCTTTTATAGCTTTTCGATACCTCTTGTGACTTTTCCACCACCTTAGGACTACCATGGCCGTCCTTGCCTGACCTTGAGACCACCCTAAATGATTTAATTCATGAATTTTCTCCTCATTACGGTCTTTTGACCCCTTTGTCCACCTAAATCTTGCATAGTTAACATTTTCAACAATCATAAAAGTACAAACCCCAGATTTTAGTATATTTCTTGCAAAAATCTTCAACCAAGAGGCCAACAATAATATGAAGGAAGTCAACTCTTATCAAGGTAATACTACAAGTGCTCTTTATGTAGATAACAGAGACAAGAAGCACAAAGGCAAGAAGAAGGAAGATGATGAAGAAGAGACTTCCCAAGACAACTCTACAAGCAAGAGCAAGTGGAAAGGGAGAAGGAAAGAGCAAAGCATCATAGATGAAAAGTTCAAAATGTTCAACATTGTGCCGTTTGTGAGAAGAGCAAACACACCACTCAAAAGTGCTAGTTTAATGGAAGGAATCCAAAACCAGGTGGAAGAGGTGGATTTGGTAACACTAGAGGTAGAGGTGGAAAAAACATCAAAACAAAAATAGGAGTCACAATAGGAGGGACTTCAACAATTATTCACAAGATCAACCACATGAAGGATCATTGCTTCTAATGAATATGAGTCACAAAGAAGGTAAAGAAGATGATCATTTGTTCTACATAGATTAAAGATGCTCAAAACATGTTGTAAGCAACATTGATCTTCTATCTCACTTGGAAATCCCAAACCATAGACATGAAGTAAAAATAGGGGATGACACTAAGCACCATGCAAAGAAGATTGCTAATGTCAAAGCTTCCAATCGCAAGACAAACATTCTGACTAAGGTTCTCTATGTACTCGTTAACACTAAAAACCTAATATATGTAGGCCAAGTAGTTGAAAAGGTTTTGCAAGTTAGCCTCACCCAACATGGAGCCTTTTGTGGAAGACCCATGTCAAGGCTTCAAGAAGATAGCCAAAGATGTGAAGCTTAGTAGGCTCTTTACTTTTGAAGTAGCAGAAACCAAGAAAAAATTTCCATTCAACTTTGGGCCTCAAACCCTAAGTGTGCTTGAAGTGTGGCATATGTGACTTGTTCATGTGAATGAAAGAACCTTGAAGGATATATGAAGGGATCAAAGTGTTCTAGGTCTGCTAAACATATCAAAGCAACACATGATCAACAATGTGATGCATGTTAGACTAGGAAGGCACAAAGACAACCATTCAATGAGAAAGACTACATTCACAAAAACCTTTTGGCCTTAGTGGACACTAATGTGTGGGGACCAAGTTAAGAACCTTCATTGGTAGGATCAAGGTAATGTGTTTCCTTTGTTGATGATCATAGTAGATGGACCATTTTGTACTTTATCAAGAATAAGAATGAAGTGTTTGAATGCTTCAAGAAGTACCTAGCACATGTGGAGAATCATATAGGTAGATCATAGAAGACACTCAAATCTAAAGGTCTCGATGAATTCTTGTAAGAATAAGGCATCAAAAGGAAGATTACTTGGTATTCTCCTCAATCCAATGGATTTGCAGAGATAAGAAACAAGACTCTATTTGGCTCAACTAGAACAATGCTTGAAGAAAAGAAGTTGCCACACTATTTATTAGAAGAAGCAATCTTCATAGTTATATATCTTATGATCTAGTTGTATATCTTATGAATAGACGTCCATCCATTTCTCTTCAAGATATGACTTCTTATGAAGCATGAAATGGTAGAAAACCAAATCTGTGTCATTGCAAAGTATTTGGTTGTTTAGCTTTTGTACATTTACCTTCACAAATCAGAGGTAAACTTGATGAAAGGGCAACTAAAACAATATTTAGTGGTTATCATTCAACTCAAATGGGGTATATGTTTTATAATCTTTCCACCAAGAAATTCACCACAAGCAGGGACATTGTGTTTGAAGAACACAAGTCATGGTATGATGAAGACAAACAGAAGGTAATCCTACCATATGATCTTGATTGTGATTTCCATACATTATGTAGCAAGCATGATACAAATGTCCATGATCCAAGAATTGATAGAGATGGTGACCAATATGAAAGTGAGAAGGATCACAAGCTATGGAAGTCAAGAGGAAATGCGAAAATGCAGAATCTGGAGAATGCTCCAAGGATACTCCTAGAAGGTCAACAAGAGAAGAAAAGAAACATAAAAGGTATGGGTATGATTCTACATTTGTTACAAAGGATTCAATTTACTTGGAAAAAAGTCAACTTCAAAAGAATCTTCAATCTATGAAGAAGGAAAAGGTAACCCTAATTGGGACAAAGCTATGAAAGAGGAGGTAGAATTCGTAAAAGAAATGGATACTTGAGAGTTGGTTCCAATGCAAACTAATCAAAAGGCAATAGGTTGCAGATGGGTCTATAAGCTAAAACAAAATCTAGATGGATCAATTTGTAGGTACAAAGCTAGATGAGTTTCTAAAGGAGGTGCTCAAACTCATGGTATAGACTATGAGGAGACCTTCTCAGCAATTTCAAAGATGACTACGATTAGGACATTCCTAAGTGTAGCTACTGCAAGAAATTGGAGACTACTGCAACTAGATGTGAACAATGCATAGTGAAAAGGTATACATGTCACAACCTCTAGGATTTGAAAATCGTAATTATACATATTCTGTATTTAGACCCAGAAGGTCTTTATATGGATTGAAACAAGATCCTAGAGCTTGGAATTCTAGATTGGTAACCTATGTTAAAGATCAAGGTTTTAGGTCAAGCAATGCAGACCCTTCTTTGTTCCTCAAGAAGGATCACAATGAAGTTATCTATTTATCTGTGTATGTAGATGACATAGTTGTGACATGAGATGACCTGAATGCCACACACAAGATCAAAAGGCAAATGCAAGAGGAGCTAAAAAACATTGATTAAGGTGAGATCACCTTCTTTTTGGCTATGCAAGTCATATACACAGATGAAGGAATGTATTTGAATCAGAGGAGATACAGTCAGGATCTACTTTTAAAGTTCAAAATGCAGAACATTAAACCTATAGGTACACCTTTGGAGATGATCATAAAATTAGTGTTTATGAAGGTGAGAAAGTTGAAGACATTAAAGAGTATGAAAGCTTGGTAGTTACTTGATATATGTTACTCATACAAGGGTAGATATCTCATATAGTGTAGGAGAGCTAAGCAAATTCATGCACTCACCAAGAAGACCACACATGGATGCAGCTAAGAGAGTAATTAAGTACCTCAAAGGTATAATAAATGTTGTATTCTATTTTTGTTCTTCAGATTTGGATACCAAAAATCTATTCTGATGTAGGTTGGGCATAAGCTAAGGATGATAGATGAAGTACCTCTAATTACTTAGCATTTTTAGGTTCCAAGCTAGGGTCATGGAGTTCCAAAAAGCATACAATAGTTGATTTATCCTCAAGTTAAGCATAGTATAGAGGTAAGACCATGGCAACTCAAGAGGCATTGTGGTTAAGAGCATTGTACTCACATTTGGGACTTGTGAGTTCAAAACCTCACATATTTGTAGATAATGTAAGTTCCATGCATCTAGAAGAAAACCCTATCTTCCATGCAAGAAGAAAACACATAGAAGTTCATTACCATTTAATCAAAGAGCTTTATGGCATAAGAGATTGACATTTCTTTTGCTCAAACTAAAAAGCAAGTAGCAAATATGATGACAAAGGCACTTGATGGGATAAAGCTTTTTAAATTCAAAGCAATAGAAGGTGTTCACTCTATCAAATATTCAAGACTCAAGCACACTTTAGATTGACATGGAGATGTTGGAACGTCATGCTTACATTATGATTGGATTTGATCTACATCTAAAAGCTATCATTTAGATCTCAAAAATATCCATTGAAGAGTTTTCTTGTTTATGCTCATTTATTGTAATTTTGTATAAGCTGCTTCTATCGGCCATTTATTAATGTAAGGCTAGAGCTTTACACTTGTAAAAATGAGAAAAGAAGAGCTCAAATTCCATGAATTTTAGGTGGTTGATCTTGAAAATCAAGCAATCAATCAATCACCAAAAAGTATATATGATTGGATCTTGACTTTTTGTAGATTGTAGGAAAGTTAATTTATTCCCTTCAACAACCTATCCTACCTTGGTTCCAATTCAATTTCCACTTATAGAAGTCTTAAAACAATTTGCAAGTCTATGTAAAGACTTCACATTACTTGTACATTACATTGAAGCAATATCCATACACTTTGGATAATCATTGTGTTGCTCCATTTCTCTACACCATCTTCTTTAACAAGAGTGAACTTGTGGAGGCTACTACTCTTTTTATAAAGCTCAAAATTGGATGAATGAGCATTCATTGGGAATCTATAAGTGTCTGGTCTTGGCATAAACCTAAAAAGATCATTTGGAAAAGTAGGTTTGAAAAAATATCAATTTTACTCTCAGGGGATATATCTTTGTACAACCCTCAAAAATCGAGGTTACCTCTATATAGTGTTAAGTGCATCCCAAACACATATCTTAATTACTAATTTTAATCTTATGCATTTTGAACACTCATAGCTGTTTATAACATTCCTCTAAAAGGAAGATTTCCAATTGTAATCATGGTGGCTACTCTGAGCATTTGATTTTTCATGTTTCATCCATAGATAGCATGTTTCTGAGAAAATCAATGTGCAAACCTATTTGTTCTGTATCAATTCTTTCTCCTTGATGCTCCAAGTACAAAGTGGATTTTATTGCACTAATCACATGCTTATAAGGTCTATTTCAGGCTCCAAAAATGCAAGGGTGGTAATGTGCTACTTGGCTAGACCAAACTTCATCACTTCACAAGTCACTTTCCTACCTCCTACAAGCTCCAAGTTCTCTCCAAAAACAAATTCAAGGAACAAAGTCCCTCATTACCCAAGTGTTGACGGACATGCCAAATTGAATTTTTGGGTTAATCTATGTGAGAAGGGGTATCACAAATTGGTGAATCTAAAGTCATACATATGCAAGAAGAACTTTTGCAAAGGTAAGAAAAAACAAGTAAATCACATTAACAATGTCCCTAGCCTAAGTAGTCTTAAAGACATCACTGAATGGATTAGGCCCATCCAAATCCTTCCAAAGGTAGAATGTAGGCTCCAAAAACGTATAATAAATAAATTGATTGCATTAAATTGAAAAAGATATGACTTTATTATGAAAGATGATTCTAGTACACAAATTTTTCTCTATTACAAAAAGTTATGTGTACTATAAAAAGTCTGTTCTTTATTCAGTATTTTTTTTCTAGCAATGTGTTTTGTAGTGAACTGATCAAAAGATGATGAAGCATCTTATATTATTTCATAAATTTTCTCATATGCATCCATATATACTTGTAAATGTCTCACTTCATTTTCCAAATCATCACTTCTCTTTTCTTGCTCATCAATATCTTTGCATAACTCTAGAATTGTTAATCCTTCATTGAAAGCTCTAATAGCTTTGTAACATTTAAAAAATATGTAGTCTCGTATGATCTATATATATTATGCTAGACCATATGGTTAAGTAAATTCCTATACAAGATTTTGTAGGGTCTAAGTGGAAAATTTACATTTTTACAAAATGTATCAAAGTGCTAGAAAATCCATTTACAAGTGAATTTCAGGCTATAGACTACCTTTGATAGTGTTTATAAGTATATGAATTTTCATGTGATTTGGTGACAGTGAATCTTTTGCCCTAAATACCAAAATTTGACTAGCTTTGGCCACTATCGTGGAATTTCTTGATTTATTCCAAACTTTGCATGTGAACTCCCTTCCACATCTTTGATGGGTCTTATACTTCTAGAGGACTTTTGGATATCTTCACAAAATCTCAAGGACACCAGACCTTATTGATACTAAAAGCACCAGCTCATGCTAGTATCCTAGTTTTCCCAAGATCTTCACATGACTCTTTTATCCTCTCAGCATAGGATAAAAGGGTAGGAGGTTCCTAGAAAGAGAGCGAGAGAGAGAGATGGATGTTGTGGCATGCATGATGCTTGGCCATCTCAAGGATCACCATTGATGTAGAGCCTCCATAGCATTGATTGCCTTGCAAGTCCTCATTACATGCAATTCTCTGACAATGCACCAGTAATCTATGCTAGGACGAGGTCAAGTTGTAATCCACTAATACTCTAGTTGCCAAATCTTTGAATTCACTAATCACTTCATGGAATGTAGTACCCTTTCTCCAACTTTTTACATACAAAAACTACTAACTATGCACGCTCCTCTCTGAGTATTCTCTACTTCAAGAGCGCATAACTCTATGCATTATCTTTCACCACTCACCATGCTTCCTATTGATGTCCTCTACTTACACACTTCCTAACTTCCCTTACACACAATTACTTCCTCCTAAGCCTTATGTCGAGCCCTCAAAATACAATTCCACATCAACCAACAAACCTTTCTATGAAGTATGAGTATGCTTGAAGGTGTATCTAACCACAAACACTCGAATAAGAGTTTGTGCATATGCATATTTGTATATGCCTCTATTTGCATTTATCAGCATGTATGTATGTGCATGTATGTCTATAGTCGAGTGAATATATCTCCCTTTAATTGCATATATGGTCCTTATTGTCGGACACGGAACGAAAGACCATGCCAATCGGACTGTAGGATCGAAAGAAAGGAGATCAAAGGGGGATTATATTTTGCATCTTACATCAATCTTACAGAATTTGAAGGCTAATGAAAAATGGCTATGTACAAGGAAATGCGACTCCCTATAAGTGCAACATAGTTATATTCTAGAGACATTCACTAATGGTAACGGCTCATTGTACAGTGTGGCTATGTAGGGTGCTCCTTCACTCAAAAAAGTTAGCTTCTCATATCTCTATCCAAGAAGGTACCTATAGTTCTTGAATACAATAGTAAATTTTTGTAGTCTACGAGGTTTTCTTCACAACCATATCATTGTTGCAACTTTCTGAGTGCATTCTTCATCATCTTTCTCGGCGTCAAGTGGCTTGAACTCTGAGCTCTCACTATACAAAACTTTATTACCTTTGCTTAGTTGTCTAAACTTGTCCTTCCTTACTTTGATTACTTATGTGAACTTTCCAACATCCTTGTTGCTTCTTTTCTCCTTGTCACTATTATGCAACAAACCAACGATTCTCTTCTATAAGAGGATTTTCTTCTACAAGAGGATTCTCTTCCATCAGCACTTGACTCCTCATCCCCTCTATGCTATACTAATTCCATGCTGATTTTGCATCAGAATTATTCCTCCTCATTGCTACTCTTGCAAGGATACTTCTTGCCTTTCTCTTCCAAAATTCTTCCTTTCACCTCAAAGGGTCATGCTATAGTCTATAGTATAACTAAAGGAGTTTCTATATACATATTTTCCTTGGCAAGTCAACTTCTTCAAATAGTTAATGATTCCCTATGGGAAAGCTTTTCGTCATCTAGTTTTGCTAACGAATTAGTAGTACCCATTTGTGGAGGACCTTTGCATGTCTCAAGCAAGATTATCCAAATAATAAGGGAAATCCTCCATTTTTGTCAAGAAGTCATAACACCACGAAGCCGAAGACAAATTTAGACCCCTCTACTATTAGCCTCACCCTCTCAATGATTCCAATCAGCTTGATCCAACTCTAGTCTTCCATGATATAGTGAATTCTGCTTCTTTGAGCGATCTGAGTCCTAACCTCTACCTAGTCAACTTGGGCATCAGATTTATGCCTAATGCACCATCTATGATGACTTTAGTAATTTCTTTTCTAACTATCTTCACTACTACCCGATGACTATAATGGTCTATCAAAGGGTTATGCACTATGAAACAATTACCGAGATTGCTACCCACCATTACTAGTGCTACCACTGAAGAAAGTGTGTTGAGCATCTCACTCCAGAATCGAGCATCCATATGCAAGGGGTCACATAAACTTGCTAGTAAATATTCTTCAGAATCCAACTCACCAAAAAAGGAGTTTTAGATATACTTATGGTGAGCTTGAGAGCGACATCCTTGAATTCATGTTCAGCTATCTCTGACGATCTTAGTACTCTCTATCGGCTATGACAGAGAGTGGCCAAGGCTACTGTGCCACCTCTCGCGCATAGAGAAATAGAACTCAAGGCCACCTCTCAGACAGCAGCGGTGACTATAACTTAAAGCTGGAAGAGGACTAGCGACCGAGACACGAGAGGGCACAAACTGTGAGAGAGAGAGAGAGAGAGAGAGAGAGAGAGAGAGAGAGAGAGAGAGAGAGAGAGAGAGAGAGAGAACGCTGATGCCAAGGAACACTATTACCAGCATCACCGCAGTAAAAACAGCAGACTCGAACCATCTCGTTGCTGGTCATTCTCTACAGAGAAGGTGGAGATACCCTCTGCGCACAGAACTTGACACTCTAAGAGAGAGACAGAGTCGCCTGACTCAGGGATCTCGAGCAAGCATCTCTAGATCATTTTTGGCACGGCGAGGAGCACATTTGCATTGCTTCAACATGCGTGTTGCTACTCACAAGGGACGTTGTATTTACTCTACTTTCTCTCTCTCTCTCTTTGTCTCTCTCTCTCTATCTCTTTCTCTCTCTCTCTCTCACGCTCAACACTATCATCCTCTATGTCTTCGCATTAGAGCACCTATCTCTCTCTCTCTCTCTCCACTAAACTGTCTGCACAAAAACCTTCTCGTCTATGTGTCAAAGATTCAATCTGTGCTTGAATTCTCTCTTTCGTTCTTCCTCTCTCTACATAGCTTCTACACATGGTAGATCAAAGGGTTTTGCCATATGAATCAAAATTGGTCTTCTAACACAGTGCTATGATGTCAAATTTCTCTCTCTCTTGACATCCATAGAAGACCCTCCTCTCTGCATATAAGATAAAAATGGTTTGCCTATTTGAGTCACTCTTTCTCTACTCTCTGTGTAGAAGAAGAAGAATCTATTTTGGCTTGTACTCGAGAGATTTTAAGATCTTTTGTTATAGTTTTTTTCAGAACTCATGCACTTTCTCCAACAAAAATAAAGACTTGGCAACCGCTTTACATAGAAAAATTCCCATAGTTCACTACTATGTAGACGATCCAAGAAGAGGGAAATGTCCTTTTCTTGGAAAAGAGTTTTCTTGAAATGACATCTATATACACATTTCATGAATCTACAAGTAGCTATTCTTAGAGTTTCCTCACTATGCTACTTGAAGATATGGATTAAAGAAGAGGTTTCAGGTATGACTCATTTCTTTCGAAACTCACCACTAATATCATTTATAGGATGTCCAATATCTCTAAATGTTTATCTATCTGATTGTTGAGACCAAGTCAATGCAATTCCCACTAATGTGAATCCAAAATATTTATATTGACTAAAAGCATCTTTTGCTTGATCTAATCCAAGAACTTGCTTTAATTTTAGCATGTGATCTTATGGATTTGGACTGTCATTATAGTGATTGTTCATTCACTTAGAAACTTGGGAAGGTAGCGGCCTTTTCCTTGAGTCTTATAGTCTCACTCATGGACATGGAAAGAAATTTTGCTGCATAGACTTAGGAGTAGTGGGAAAAAAATTAATTGGAGGTTCTCAATCTCCAAGGCTTCTATATCGTTGGTGCCATGAGGGTTCTCATGATGTAAAATTCTCAACTTCCCTATGTAGCTCGAGCCTTGAATAGCTTGAGAGGTATACTCATAGATGCCAATGTATCAAATCAATGATTCTCTGAGTTACAATGGAAACCACCAAAGAGGTTTTGGTTGCTCAATCTAGAATATGAGACTTTACTGATAAAAGATATCCCAGTCAAAGTACTTTCTTCTACTCTTATACCTAATTCCTCAGAGACATGCTATTTAATGCCTTCAATAGACATAGACACAGACTGTTGTTCATTCAAGACACAATTTCACTCAAAATATGATGAATTAGGACAAAATATCGAAGCCAACTTTAGAAAAATATATAAAATGTCTAAGAAGGCAAAGATTTAATTAACTCGATAACACATGAAGAGGAAGTATCTTCTACACTCAAAACTATCTAGTTTGTTCACTCTCAAATCAGAGTGTGAGCTATGGCCACCTAAAGTGAGAAGAAAGCACTCAAAAAAGAAGGGAGCTTGTTTAGCAAGGGGTCTTATAGCTTACTCAAACTCTTAAAGTAATAACACATTCATAATCATACCAATTACATGGTGCCTCTATATGACTCAAAAAAGATTTGCTAAATGATAGGATGTTGTTTTCCTAAAAAATAGGATTCACCAAGCCTATGTATGATAGGTGATTGATTGAGAGAGATGAGGGGCATTCAAGTTGAAATCTCAATGAAAGAGTTCTCCTGCTTGGTTCCTTTCTTCATGATGTTCACAGTGTGAACAATTCAAGTTGTTTGTCCACCTCTAAGGTTGCATCTTAATTTCCGATAATCCTCCTCAAACTTCAACCTTTAAGTCTTGATCTAAGTTTCATAATTCCAATGCGTCTTTTGAACTTCATTACCTTGGTGAAGTCTAATGCTTTGGTGAATGTGTCAGCACACTCATCTTTGGTACTTATGTTTGGCTCTCACCTCCTTAGTTAACACCTTCTCTCTGATATAGTGATAATGTACCTCTATATGTTTGCTCCTAGCATGGAACGTAGGGTTTCTAGATACCTACACACTACTCATTTTATCACACATCCAAGTACTCTCTAAGCTGAAAGTGAGAGATGATAGGTGTGTGCATGAATTGAAATAGTATGCAAATTGTACAAGCTAGCTCTATCTTTGTGATAGTGGAATAATTTAAAGAGCCCATTCTAGACCTATATAAGATTGCATTTTGAATTTCATTATGTTACAAGGATCTTAAATTCATGCGCACATAGAGGATATGGGTATGAAAACACATAGAAAAAAAAGATGCAAAATAGATGAGATAGTACACAAGATTGGGTGCAATGTCACCACATGCACTCAGTTGGATGGGTATATAGAGTGCATGTATTTTATAGGAGTTTCTATTACATAAAAAATAGACATTACAATGAGGGCGGCTTTGAAAAGAAAGCCTGAAAGTAAAAAGTTGCTCTATTTTATTGAGATCCTTTGCTTTTATTTACATAAATTACGATCTACAATGATGCTTTATCCTAACCACTAGTTTTAGAGCTTCTTCTAGAAATAACCCTCTATGTTGGTATTTATCTAGAAACTACATATAAAATATAAGTCCTATTATTTGTGTCTAGACACATCCAAAATAGCCATGCCCATTCACGCCCTCATGAACCTTGAGTTGCTATATCAAAACACCAAAATGATTAATAACTCAATAACTTAAACTCCAAAATTCCAAAATTCAATGTTTTCCATAATTGATAATGAGGCCCTCAATTGAGAAATCAAGTGTTCTTAGTTGGTATAAATAAAATGAACATGGATGTTTAGTCGCATGTCCCATCATTGAACAACATAATTATGTTCCATGTAAAATCACATGCATGGAAATGTATCATGGAGGAGTGAAAATTATTGTAATCATGAATGCATTTTTAATGAAAGTGTTATGGATCTAGTTCAATTATGTAATAAAGTAAGAGTACTAAATAGGAAATACAACTACCTATAGAATCTAGTTAATCCAATAAAAGAATGTACACAACTAATTGATGGACATAAAAATCATTCTACATTTATCTTGAGTTTTGTTTGCTCTCACATGAACGCATTCACTAGAATATGATATGCCCTTAATATTCTAGTTAAATTATAGGCAAAAGTAACTAGAGTATGTTTTTACATACTATATCCTATTTGTAAATTAGCATATGTGTGAATTATATTCTTAATATAAAGAACTACATGATTAAAGAAAAAAAAGTGAAAGTTTGATAATGAAAGAAAATTAGACTTGTCAAAAAGTTATTATTGAAGTGGTTGTTGGAGACAGATCATTGTGATAACCGATTGAAAATCTTTCTCTGCATCATGAGCAAAAGAAAATACTTCATGAACTATTGTTGGTTGGAGTGAGTGAACCTTAGGTTGGATATCCTTCTACAAACCGTCATCATAATTCTTCTTCGTGGTAACTTCAGATACATCTTCAAGAAGGTGGAGAAATACTAGGTATTGCTAGAACTGGTCCATGTAAGCTGTAAAAGCATCACCCTTCCTACATGAAAACGTGGTACAAACATCAAAATTGTAGGTGGCGTTGTAGGGAAAGAAAAGAATCCTTAACCTTTTCTTGAAAAGCCTTCCATGTTGTGAGATGATCTACACTTTGACATAAGACATTCCATCAAGTTTTGTACTAAATAGTTAGTAGCAAACTTTACTTCATCACTTTTAAAATAGGATTTATCGGAATAGAAATCATTAAATTGTTATAATCATGATACAAAAAGTGGGACATCTTTTTGGCCATCAAACCATAAAAATTGGTAGTTTTTGAAACCAATCTTGGAATTGTGTTATCTACATAAAGTAGCCTTCACCACGATTGCAAGGTTATCCTCTTCACAATGCATCTTTTGAAGTATTTGGTCGTGTTGTCGGATCTCGTTATGGGCACCTTGAAGTTTATGTTGTAGAAGCTCCAACTATTGCTTGACTAGTACCTCAGGTAGAGGTGATTAACCAAAGTCCTCCATGGTATCCATATGGTCCAGGGGTATGTAGAAGAAGAAACTCCCTTGCTAGATATGTGGAAATAATTTTGAGATCTCTTGTATTCAATTCGAAAATGGAAGGGTGGTTCTTGAAAATTGAAAAAGTAAAAGAGATGTAAGTTGTGTTAAATATAAGTAAAAAGGATTAGAGTGACAACACAACTGAATAGTTTAGTGGTAAAACACTTAATTTATGAAAGTGATGTGGTGGATTCAAATCCTCCCTCCTTGAAAAATAAAAGACTCTCTATTGCCACTCCTTAATTAAAACGTATTCACGCATAGCCAATGACTGCCAATGGTTTCCAAGGTAGCCATGGGTACTAGGGAAGCCAAAAATAACAAAGTTATATGCCTTATTTGATGCCTTCTAGTGAGCAAAAGGTGTAAAGGTAGATGTAGAAGGAGTAAGCCAAAGGTGCAAATATAGGTGTAAACAGGTAGATGTAGGTTCAAGTTCAAAAACTCAAACTCAAACTAGAACCGAAACTAGAACTAGAATAGAAAACTAAAACTAAAACATAGATAGAGATTAGAATGGGAGTCAAAATTGGAATCGAAAAATAGAGATGGGATGCCAAAAATAAAATAAACCAGATCAAAAGCAAATTTCATTGGATCCCTCTATAGTGATGCATGCAAGCTCTAATACCATTGCTACAACGATCTTAAATTCACATAGATATAAGAAAATAGTAGCTTAATACAATAGACCAGTAGAGAGAGTTGTAAGAAAAAGAAGACAAATATAGATGCACACTTAGAGATATAGAAATCAATTTCTCATATTGCCAAGCATAATGAAGTTATAATGATGGTGCTATCCACCCATGCACTCCCAATGTAGAGCTCAGATTTCGATCTAGATAGACTTCAGATGAAGGACTTAGTAGTGTACAGTACACAAAGAGCATGAACACATATTTTCTGGGTGTTACAAATGCGGTCGAACTTACAGTCTGTGTCTAACCAAACCACTATATGTTTTATTAAAGAACATAAACAAAAGTGTTCAATGGTCATTTGGCCTTTCACATGGACATTAACGGCAACATAAACTAAGGGGATCACATGAAGAACATACATCAATTCAAAGTAAATGGTGTTGACTTGGAAAAGATTCCCTAAATGATCAGATACTCTTTTCCTTTAAAATAGGATCCATCACACCTAAGTCTGATAGGTGATTGATTGAAAGTTATAAGGGGAATTCAAATTCAAGTTTCAATGAATGAATGTGCTTGGCTCATTGCTTCATGGTTCTAGAAGTGTCAACAAGTGAAATCATTCATATGCTCTTTAGGTTGGAGCTTGATTTCCAACATTCCACATACGACATACATGGTGGCTTGCTTATCTAAGTAATGGCCTTCTATGAAGTTCAATGTCCTATTACTTTATGGATCATATCCATTAGAGTACTGCAATTCAACAAAATTTTGGCTTAATCCATCTAAGTATACCGCTTCTCTAGGAGCATTCCTTCATAGAACCTCAAGAGGGGTACAAGCACATTTTGAAACGTAGACATGAATTCTTCACTCACGAGTTGTCCTTGCATGCATTAGAGTAAGCCATGACTTTCAAGTCACTATCTGACTAACTAGTTTCACTAAAAGTATATTCTAGAAGGAAATTGATTCATGCTATCTTCAAAGGAGAGGTGACTTGAAGATTTAACTACTTTTCATTGTATACAATTGGATCATAAGTGCATACATCAATTTTGATTTTTTTTAGTATTCTTTCATTACTTATACAGTTGGTAGGCTTTCTAGTGCCCATTTTTATTTTCAATTATTTAGTTGTCTGTTGAGCCCATAAAAGTCATATTGGTCAAAGTCAATTGCAGTCAAAGTCAAAAGTCCAAAGCCAAATTGATCAAAGTCAACATTTTCAAGGTCAAAGTCAACATGGGTGAAGTCAAAGTGTTCAAAGTTGGAGGGTCAAAGTGCACAAGTAGTGCACAATAAATTATCCACAAAGGGTAAAATTGTAGAAAGTTGGTTGCAGGTTGCAGAGGTATTTTTGTAATTTCTCTAAGGTTCAAAGTGTTTTTAAAGTGTTTTGGAAGGTATCAGGTGAACCCTCTCTTAGCTATACAAGTGAAGGATTAAAAGGCAAAAGCTGAAGGTATGTGGAGCAGCAACATACGCAGAAGTGAAAGTATGACCCCCCCGATTAAAATTTTTGTTTTAGTCTAAAGTCACTACAGGACGAAACAGAGATTTTTTGGCTGCCCACTTTTGGAGGCAATCTTGGGACATCAAAGTGAGCACCAAGATACTCTTGCAGTTCAGAGCGTACGTGAATCGACACTCAAAGCAAGGCAAGGACTATTCTTGGAGGAGGAAGCAAGGTGAGCATAGTCTAAGCTAGGCAAGAGAGAGAGAGAGAAGTGCAAGAGACACAGAGTGTGCGATGTAGAGAACTGAAGTGCAAGGTGTGCATGAAGAGTGACTAAGAAGTGTGCAGAGAAGTGTTAAGCTATTCACCCCAAGGATCCCAAGGTCTCATTGGAGTTATGCGCATGCCGACAGAAGGTGCCCATCCCTCCCCCTCATTGGAAGCTTGGTGCAAGGTGTGCACAAGTGCAGGCTTGGAGAAGGTGGAGGTCTGGTGCACAGAAGGCCGTCAACAACAAGACCCTTGGGTATTTGGTATCTTGTGATTGAGCACTCTGTGGGATTTTGCATAGAAGCATTGGATTGTATTGTGCATCACCATTGTAATTTTCTTCTTATAAGCTATCGTTAGAGGCTTCCAGTGTGTATTTCTTCTTGTCTTTCCCTTTTCTCCTACAAACACTCAAATCCCTTCTTGTCCGAGAATCCCCCAACAAAATTTGGTACACACGGTGGGAATCCAAGGAGATTTGAGCATAGGAGAAGCCAAGTGCAAAGGGTAGAAGAGTTCAAGTGTCGACAATACTACTTCATTGGACTAAGAGGTAAATATTCTTATCAATTATCTCATACTAAGAGGGCTATGAGCTGCTCATGACCGCAACCAGGTCCCAAACATTGACGATCACCTGCAAGGCTACAAGAAGGAAGGCTGTTAGAAGATCCTCCAGTCCACTTTTGTCAACCTCATCAGTAAAGAGCATGGAAGGTCAGGTAGACTTTGAAACCCTACTATCAAGGTTAAATATAAAATTTCCTTCTTTCAAAGGCTTAGCTCAAGAAGATCCAAACGAGCATATTAAAAGGTTTTTGGCACTATGCAAAACTAGAGGCTTGATGGGAAGAGAGGATGCCTTTTTGATACTCTTTCCTCCCACATTAGAAGGGTTAGCAGACAAATGGTTTAGCCAGTTTGCTGAGAACCATTTCACCACTTGGGACTTAATGAAAGATGCATTCAAAACTCAATTCCAACATGGAAATACTACAGAGATCATCATAGAGGAATTAGAAAACTTGAGACTAGGTCCAGGTGAAAAATTTCTAGAGTTTGTAACTAGGGCCAAGGCACTAATGGCTAAGTGGCCAGATCCTCCACATGATTTTTTTGTTAAGAAATGGTTTGTTAAGCCACTTCCAGTGACCACCCAATGTAAAATCAAGGAATTAGTGTTGCCCACAACCTCCATAGAGGAGTTCATCAACAAAGCTACACGATGGCAGCAGATAAGGCAACAATATGGAACAATTTCTTCTCAACTACCCTATTCTACAAAAATGGAGGATCCAATAATCCAGTTAAGGAAAGAGCTGGAGGGATTAAAAAGGAATAAGCCCCACAAATTGGAGGAGAATGCTATTACTCAGTTGAGGAGGGAGATTGAGGCATTCAAGCTCCAAAAGGAGGAGGAAGCCCAAGCAGAGGAATTGGCTCAACTGCGATAGGAGTTGCAGGAACTCAAAGGGGGTGGCATCAAGAGTGGACTTTGGTGTACCATGTGAAGCAAGCCAGTTCATATAGTAGGTGAATGTCCTCTGTTAAGTTGTGACTTTCCAACTATGCAGGAACACTGGTCATGAGGCCCATGAATGCCAATCAAGAGGAATGCCTACAACAACATATTGGAGACAAGGAGGACCCCTACCACCAGCAAATGTGATGGTGGCTGCTCCCAATCAAGGTAACAATTATAACCCTAGAGAGAGGAATAACTATGGAAATGGGCCTAGGAGGCCAACTATTTGTTTCAGATGTGGAGAATGTGGGCACTACCAAAGTAGGTGCACTCTACCAGAAAATGCCCCTCCTTGGAGGAACTGCCTAGAGCCCAAAGACCACTATACTAATTGTTGTCCTAAGAACCAAGCATCTTCATCAGAGCCCCACATTCAAACAATTCCTATGTGTGAAGAAGAAATAATAGATCAAGTCAATGTGCCATCTCCATCTACCAGGGTGGTGCAGTTACAAGAAGTTGAATCTTTTACAGTGCAGACAATGATCAAATCGAAGGCTCAAGTAGATATAGTTCAAGAATCAAGAATTAATGGATTGAACAAAGAAAAAGAGACATCTAAAGACAAGGCCACCACATGTGCAGATACAAGGCAAAAAGGAGATCTCATATGTACCAGTGATGCCATTGGGCATGCGTTCAATAGGGATCATGAGGATTTTGATAAGTCCATTGGAGCCCATGATCTTAAGGAGTCAAAAGCTTCACGACTACTCAAGTCCAAGAAAAAGGAGGTTAGTATTTTTTATTTAATAAAGATGGATGGGAAATCAAGGTCATAACTCTTGCAGATAAGTGATGAGGCTTCCACAACACGTTTAGTGGCAAAGGCTACTGTTACACATAAAGATAAAATTGTAGGGGAAGCACCCCTCACAAATTACAAGAGCCCTCGGCTAACAGTCCATCAAAGGTCATGAGTTGCAAGGAGTCATTGTGGATGGTGGTTCTGGCATTAACTTGATGCCTAAACATATCATGAAAAAGATTGGAATACACCCTTCAAGACCTGCAAACTTCACTATAACACTGGTAGACCATAGCATAGTAAGGCCTATGGGAGTGGTCCTTGGAGTCCCAGTCAAGATATAACGTACCATCTTTAACTTGGATTTTGTTGTTTTAAGGCTGCCACAGGTAGAAGGAAGTTTCCCCCTGTTAATTGGGAGACCTTGGTTAAGGCATGCCAATGTGCTGCATGACTGGGGCAATGACACAATGTGGGTAAAGCAAGAGGGAAAAGAGTTGCATTAGATAATTTTAGAAGAAGGACCAGACAATCAGAGAAATACCAGCATGATGCAGACAATTGGTATTTGTATGGAAGAAGAATTGTTGGACAAACTAGAGGCAGATCTCTTTGAAGAAGCCAATTTATATGAAGAAGAAAACATGTTGGCTTGGCTCCACGAAGAAGACACATCTGCCTGCTATGGGATTTTTCCAAACTCAAGTAGAGAGGAAGCATATGAAGAAAAAGAGGAAAAATTTCAAGTAGCTAGGCTGGGAGAGCCAGCAGAAGACCATAGAAGGGGAAAGAAATCTCCTTTGTACAACCATATAGAGGAAGCTAATTCTGTGGATTGCAACCAAAAGGAAGGTTCAGAGTTAAAAGGTAAGAATAAGAATATAGAAGAGGATTCATTACCACTTCATGAGATCCCTCTAGGATTGATTCAAGAGGAAGAAGTGCAAATAGACAATCAAGATGTTCCTGCTTATGATATCGAAGCTATGTGGGACAATGTAACTAAGGATGCTACTCAGGAAGGATGTTGAAGACAGGGAAATCTAGAAGATAAATGATTAATTTGAATTATGAAAAATTGTTAAACTTAGATATTATCTAGTTGGATGTATTTTGTTTGGTGAATTGGATTTTAATAGACGGTTATATTGAAGTTCATGGGGCATGTTAAGAGACGAAGAAGACGTTATATCAGGCGCACGCAAATTGAAGAGGTGTTCAAGGAAATGGAGAAGTAGGTCTGCAGAAGCGAAAGCACAGCACGTGAGATAGGAGTAGTGAAATGCTTGTCCTATGAAGAATGTATCTACGAAGCATATTTTGTATTGCCTATGTTCAACTATCAGCAATTGAAAAAAAACTTATAGCAGAACTTTCATATATGTATTTTTTGTAATACGTGAAGTTTGAATTATAAGAGTCTTCAACGTAGGCATGTATTAAATTTTAGAGTGCGATTTTGTAAATCGTGTAGTGTGTATTTGATGGAACTAAGTATTCCGACTCAGTAAAATAAGGAGGTAAATGAAAGTCTGATTGAGAGTAGAATCTGTGTTGATGAAGACTAGTGTGAGAAGCATGATAGTTCTGGATATTATTCGTGTTGTGTTGAACTTTTGAACCCTCAACACAATTTGCGATCCTACTTTACTGCTGAAGAAGCAAGAAATGCATGAAGGAAAGAAGGAAATGATTTGGTAAAGTATATTTTACAAGAGCGCAAGCAAGAGCAGTGAACATGGAGTCATCCTCGAAATTTTACGAGTGGTACGAAGCAGAGGAGGAAGAAAACCTAGAAACTGAAGAGGATGAGGGGGAATCAGGTGCAACATGTTGAAGAATCACTCACAAATTTGACATACAGAGAGACAAAAGGACAAAGAGAAGCAAAAACAAAGTCATTCAAAAAATCAAGCCTTAGTGAAGGGACAAATTCACACCAGTAATATAAGGTGTAGAAACTTCCTGAATTACGAGTTTGAATCTCGGAAAAAAATGTATATAAGAGAAAGCATAGAACCGGAATAGATAGGTGAGAAGAGAAGAGATAGAAGAGCGCATATAGATACTAAGGATAGTGATATAGAAGACACCAAAGATTGGGTATGTAGAGATGAATAGTAAAACCTGAATTGTCGGGTATTCATCTGATAGAGATGGTAAGGAATAACTACTCAGAGTAGGAGAGTTTTCCATAGCTATGAGCAAAGTGAAGCCAAGCTATTTTGTACACATCTTCTCTAATAGAAAACACATGTTCATGTGGAAGATTGAGCGCATTCTTCGTATGTGAAGAAATCTGAGTAATTTCATGTTACTGTGAAAGTTAGTTAACAGTTAGAGTTTTTCTCAGTAAACATTTCCCGGTACTTCTCAGAGTTAGATCTCGTAACACAGTGTACAGATTTTCATGAGTGATAGCTCATCTTGAAGCTGGGAGTCTTAACTATAAATTGATCAAAAGAGTTTTGTGAAACGGGACAAGTACACAGTACAAAGTCTGACCGGAAAAAGGCATCTTGAACTGGTGAAGGTTTTTCTTAAACTTCAGAAAGAGTTCAATTACTGAAGGAAAGTCAGGTATTACTTCCTTGCTTCATCAACAATCATTTGAAGTAATTACAAACAGAATTGTAGTTGATTTCAGTAAGTTTCCGATAAGATTACGGTGACAGTCCGATGGAATTCTGGTGAAGTTCCGGTGAAATTTTGGTGAGTTCAAAACGTAGTTTTGGCAAAGTTAAGTAATGGAAAGATTATCTAACTGTAAGCGAACATAGTAGTGTAAATTCTGAAGTAAATAAGTTCAGAATTGAAGCTTGAAGGAAACATGAAGCTTTCTATAAAGGGAATTTCTAGTTTTCACTAAATACAGCTATAAAGGTTTCAGTTTCAGAAGGTTGCTAAGCTACTGATGATTATGGAGGTGTTCTAATATCACTCTAGCTTAGTTCTAGTTGAGTGGTGGCAATTTTCTGCACTCTTGTTAGTGAATAAGCTTTTGTCACAAAATCAATAAGTGGTATCAGAGCAGAAAGGTTCTAAAGAGCAGAAAAGGTTTCTCAGAAGTAGAAACGGAAGTAAAGATACAAGAGAATTCGAAGAACTTTCACAAGAAAGGTGAAATCTGAAGTGATCAACAACAAATGGTGTCAAGAAATGTTCGGAAGTAATTCTCAAGGGTAAAGGTTTGTAAAAGGTAAAACCTTTTAACATTACACTCACCGGAAGTAACAGAATCAAGAAGATTATGGCAGATCATATCTCTATTGACAAATTGGACAGAGATAATTACCCCGCATGGGTAATGCACATGGAAGCCTTACTTATGAGTAAGGACTCAATGATATGTGACAGGAGAAGAAAAGAAGCTGAATTTAGAAGACGATAGTCAACCGAAGAAAGAAGAGTTAGAAGCCTTGAAGTTGTGGCAGAAGAAAGATGCAACGGCAAGAGCTTATATCTACAATACAGTTACAGATCATCTACTACCGCACATTAGAGGTCTCGAGAAAGCGGAAGACATATGGAGTGCATTGGAAGATCATTTCCAAAATACGACAAAAGCTAGGAAGGCTAGCTTATGGTCAGAGTTTACAACGTTCAAGAAAAAGCAAAGTCAAAGCATTAGTGATTATGTCACTAAGATGAAAGACTTGGCGAACAGTCTTGGATCGATTAATGAAGATATCGAAGACCACAGGTTAATAGCACAAGTGCTTGCAGGTTTGAGAGGAGATGAAAGGTGGAAACCTTTCGTACTCTCAACTGAACTTTCTTTAAATCATTTTGTACCAGATTTAAATTAGTTGCTTGGACTAATGTTAACGTTTGAGCAAGATTTGAAGATAGATGGAGATAAAGGTCATAGTTCAGCTATGTATGCAAAGAATAAGAAGAAAGGTGATAAAGGTAAAGAAAAAGATGAAGAAGAAGTGACTGCTCAAGCATATTATGCAAGAGGAAGAGGTAACGTCAGAAAAGAGGTAAAGGAAGAGGTAATCAAACTAACAATAAGAAGACTTATTGGATCTGCGGATTAAGCAATCATTTGGCTTATGATTGCTGGCATAATTCTCAAGGATCAAGTCAGAATCAGAACAATAACAGTAGAGGCAGAAGCGGAAGATATCAAAGAGGTAGACAAAGCCAAAGAGGCGGATATGGTAGAGGTGGAGCAAGAAGTTGGGGACAAAATCAGTCTCACAAGACTACCTACTACAATTACAAATGATACACAGAATGATAGTCATACAACGTTGATGATGAACTCGATAAGTGTGACAGAAAATGAAGACCTCAAGGTATTCTATATTGACTCTGGTTGTTCAAATCATTTGTCAAGAAATATAGAATTGTTATCAGAACTTGAAGGAGGTATTTCAAATCATACAATACAAACAGGTGATAACACAAAACATAATGTAAGGTCAATTGGAAAAGTAAAGTGTAAGAATGGAGCTGACCTACTAACAAATGTTTTGTATGTTCCAACAATCCCGAAGAATCTGATTAGTGTGGGTCAGATAGTAGAAAAAGGTTTTCAAGTCAGGTTTACAAATGAAGGAGTATTTGTTGAAGATCCAGAGAATGGATACAATTTGTCATGGACAAAGGAAACCATCCTAAACCTTAGATTCCAGGTGAACCATTTATCTCATGCTTGGCTCAGAATTAGGAGAAACAAATGCTTCCATTGCGTCCGGAACATGCCAAAACCCTAAGATCGACTATCTACTTGCCTGATTCGGATATCCAGAGCTCATGCTTCGAGTCGATGATATCATGATGACATCATCAAGTAGCAACCGCCCTTGGGAATCGCCCTTGAAAACCTATATAAGGAGGGGTTGGCCACATTCATAATCAGTCTTACCAATACCAGTCTTGGGAGCTCAAGGAGTCGTGGTCGCCAAGTAAGTGCTCTTCAAGTTCCAGTTCTAGTTCTTGTCTTGTTCCTTGTTCTATTCTAGTTCTTGGACATCCTATCTTGTCCCCTTGTAATCTCGTAGTACGAGATCCTGTCGAGTTCTTTCGTGTATCCTGTTCATCTCCCATAAGGGAGTTCTTGTAATCCGGATATCTTGTATCATACTTACGATCCCGGGTTGTGGGATCTCCTGTATCATCTCTAGTCCAGTTTTCCATACCTATTGGTCCCGGGTTGTGGGACATCTTATATCAGTCACATATTCTTTTTTCATTTTCCCTACGTGGGTGTTCTAGTAATCATAAGTGTATTTCGGAAATCTTGTCTACTCTAGTCAGAGAGCACAATCTAGTGCTCCCCTGACATTTTGGCAAGACTATCTTCTATCCAAGACCAGACATCATGGAGAACGCTTATGAACAAGATCGTAGCATCACTTCAAAGTCTCCAACAACAAGTCAAAGACCTAAGTCATCGACAGACACAAGTCGAGATGGGACATCCAGTGCATGTAGGTGCACCCCTCCAAGAATCACAAGAACGAATCGGGAGTCTTCAAGCAAATCAAGGGAGTATTCAAGTGAATCAACGGCCTAGTACATCATTTATGAAGGAACCCAAGATTTGCATGCCAGAAAAGTTCGATGGGGACCGCATAAAGTTTCGTGGATTTCTCCAGCAAGTTAAATTGTACATCTGTATGCAACCTGATAGATACCCTGACGAGGCATCCAAGGTCGGGTTTATTGGAACCTTGCTCTATGGCCAAGCATTATCATGGTTTGCGCCAATCTTGGAGAAGAACATGGCAGTACTTCAGGACTATGAGGGATTTCTTCAAGAACTCTCTGCCACATTTGGAGATGCAGATACAAGTTGAGTAGCAGAAACAAAACTTCGGAAGCTACGTCAAGGTAACCGCCCTGCCTCTACCTATGCATCTGAATTTAGGCAGTTGGTATGTGATCTCACTTGGCATGAAGATTATTCATAAGCCAATTCAGATGGGGTTTAAGAGATGATGTGAAGGACCTCTTGCTCACGATGCCAGAGGTTAAAACATTGAATGAATATATCATGCAAGCTATTCAATGTGATAACCGACTTTTTGAAAGGAAACAAGAGAAACAAGTAGAACGAAGACCTCGCCAGTGGAAACATTTTCAACCGACTACTAAAGATGAGTCCATGCGTGAACCTATGCAAATAGACATAAGTAGGTTTCAACCTTTAACTCTAGAAGAGAAACAGAGAAGGAGAGTTAATAAGTTATGTCTCTACTGTGGGAACCCTGGACATATTGCAATTAATTGTACAAACAAGAGAACAAACTCTAGAGTCGCAGCCACCCTTGTAGAGCAGGGAAACGAGGAAGTCCAGTTATAAAAGAGACCCTACAGCCTGACCATGATATAAGAAAGGGTCTCATAATTCTAGCTACACCCATTGAAACACGTCTTGCACCTGTCAAGTTAATCATGCCCAAGAAGACCCTTTCCCTTACAGCCCTAGTAGATTCAGGAGCCTCCTCATGTTTCATCGATGAAGGATTGGTTAAGAAACATGGAATTCCTGTACTTCGGAAGAACAAACCAGTAGCTGAAGTAGTAGATGGACGATCCCTAGCATCTGGGAATATAACCATGGAAACCACACCATTAAGAGTACACCTCGGTGACCATGAATCCAATATATGTTTCAATGTAATATCAAGCCCAGTACATCTAGTTATCATTGGAATGCCCTGGTTAAAGAAGCATAATCCAGACCTTAATTGGGAAAAGAATAAAATCAGCCGTCGAGATATCCAGAAGAACCCAACATATGTCGGAGCCAAGGCCTTCATACATGTAGTAAGAAAGGAACCTACATATATGATCTAAAGATGATCCAGTACAGCTACCCAATCAGTACAAAGGCTTTGAAGATGTTTTTGAAAAGAAGAATGCAGATATCCTCCCAGAGCATAGACCTTACGATTGCCCCATAGATCTTCAAGAGGGAGCACAACCACCCTTTGGACCAACCTACAGACTATCCCCAGAAGAACTTACAGAACTACGCAAGAACATTGATGAGAATCTATCAAAGGGGTTTATCAAACACTCGAAGTCTCCGGCAGGAGCTCCTATTCTATTTGTAAAGAAGAAGGATGGGACTCTCCGGATGTGTGTAGACTATCGTGGATTGAACAAAGTCTCTATAAAAAATAGATACCCTCTACCACTCATATCAGAGCTCTTGGAGCACCTTGGAAAAGCAAAATTCTTCACGAAAATTGATCTTCGTGGAGCTTACAACCTTGTCAGGATCAGAGAAGGAGACGAATGGAAGACAACATTTCGAACAAGGTATGGGCATTTTGAATATGTAGTTATGCCATTCAGTCTTACAAATGCTCCAGCTGTCTTCCAACATATGATGAATGACATCTTTCCAGAATATTTAGATGATTTTGTCATAATATACCTTGATGATATCTTGATATTCTCCAAAAATCTAGAGGATCATGAAGATCATGTAAAGATAGTCCTAGAGAAACTAAGAGAAAAAGGATTATATGCGAAATTGGAGAAGTGCTCTTTCCATAAGACATAAGTGGAATTTTTAGGGTACATAGTATCAGATAAAGGAATTTTTATGGACCCTAAAAAGATTGAGACAATCCTTGATTGGCAACCACCTTCATGTGTTCGAGATGTACAATGTTTTTTGGGGTTTGCCAATTTCTTTAGGATATTCATCAGAGATTACTCCAAGATAGTGACACCTCTTACCAAGCTTACAGGGAACTCCAAATTCTCATGGACCGAAGAAGCAGAGAAGGCCTTTCAGACCTTGAGATCAGCATTTACTACCGCTCCAATTCTAGTTCATCCTGATTCCAGTAAGCCCTTCTTCCTTGAGACAGATGCATCAAACTTTGCTCTAGGGGCCATTCTTTCCCAATATGGAGATGATGGACACCTACATCCAGTTGCATATCATTCAAGGAAGTTTTCCCCTCCAGAAATTAATTATGAAATTCATGATAAAGAAGTTCTTGCTATAGTCAACGCGTTTGATACCTGTCGTCACCATCTAGAAGGAGCAGCTCATAAACTCATTGTATATTCAGATCACAAGAACCTAGAGTATTTTATGACCACCCAGATTCTCAATAGAAGGAAATCTCGATGGAGTAACTTTTTATCTAGATTCGACTTTGTCATCACATACCGTCTAGGATGTCATCAATGTCAGTCAGATGCCCTGTCCAGAAGATCTTACCTTGCACCAAAGAAGGGTGAAGAGGCCTTTGATCAACAAGAGAGTGTATTACTCAAGCCCGAGCATCTCTAGTTAGCAGCTATCTCTTCAAGCCATCATGAAGATTCAGCCTTGAATCAGTTGATCCGTGAGAATCTACCACAGGATGAATTGTTTTGTAACGTTAAGCAGAAAGCTCAAGAAGGAAAATTCCAAGAAGTAAACGAATTTCAAGAAAAGGATGGTTTACTACTCTATAAGAACCTATTGTATGTCCCTCCAGGAAAGCCCAGGATCCAAGTACTTCAACAACACCATGACAACCTTGCAGCAGGACATTTTGGAGTGAATAAAACAATAGAACTCATATCAAGGGACTTTTGGTGGCCTCAGATATGGAAGGAAGTCAAAGAATACATTCGAACATGTGATACTTGCAATAGATCTAAGGTACCCCGACATAAACCTCATGGCTTCTTGCAACCTCTACCTATTCCAGAAAGGCCATGGGCTTCATTGTCTATGGATTTCATCACAGATCTACCAAAGTCAGATAAGTATAATGCCATTCTTGTTATTGTGGATAGATTTACAAAGATGGCACACTTCATTCCAACTACCAAGGCAATCACAGGTGCAGCCACTGCTAGACTTTTTCTCAGGTATATATTTAGGCTTCATGGATTGCCTAATGACATTGTCAGTGATCGAGGTCCACAGTTCATATCCAGCTTTTGGAACAGTCTTTGCAAGCTCCTTGGTGTTCAAATTAAACTATCTACAACAAATCATCCACAAACTGATGGACAAACAGAACGGGTGAATCAAGTCCTGGAGCAATATCTCCGTTGCACTAGCAACTATCATCAAAATGATTGGTTTGAGCTTTTACCCTTTGCAGAGTTTGCTTATAAAAACAATGTTCATGCATCTACCAAGCACACTCCCTTCTTTGCAAATTATGGACAACATCCAAGGATGGATATAAAACTCTCAAATCATCTAAAGAACCCAGCTGCTAGAGACAAGGCCCAGTACCTGATGGACATTCACAAAGAACTCAAGGAAGAGATCCATAAAGCTCAAGAACAATATAAGTTCTATGCAAATTAACATCGTGTCTAGAATCCATCCTATCAAATTGGGGATAAAGTATGGTTACTCAAAAACAATTTGCAAACCTCAAGACCTTCTGGAAAGTTATACCATCAACGATTTGGTCCATTTACCATCTTGGCCAAGATTAATCGAGTCACCTTCAAGCTCCAGCTACCAAGTACTATGAGAATACATCCAGTTTTCCATGTATCCATGTTGGAACCATATCGGATTTCACCATTGAGGGGGGAGAGACCTAGTCCTTCACCACCTATCGAAATTGATGATCATGAAGAATTTGAAGTCGAGCATGTCCTAGATTCCAGAATATCCCGAGGAAGATTGGAATACCTTATTCATTGGAAAGGGTATGACATCAGTGATCGTACTTGGGAACCTGCAGAAAACCTTCAAAGAGCACCAATCAAGGTTCAAGAATTCCATAAGAGAAATCCAACGAAGCCGAGACCAGATAACATGACCGCTCCTCGTGGAACTCGTCGCTTGAGGGGGAGGTGATGTCATGGACAAAGGAAACCATCATGAATCTTAGATTCCATGTGAACCATGTATCTCATGATTTGTTCAGAATTAGGAGAAACCAATGCTTCCATTGCGTTCGGAACGTGCCAAAACCCTAAGATCGACTGTCTACTTGCCTGATTCGGATATCCAGAGCTCATGCTTCGAGTCGATGACATCATGATGACATCATCAAGTCACAACCGCCCTTGGGAACTGCCCTTGAAAACCTTTATAAGGAGGGGTTGGCCACATTCATAATCAGCCTTGCCAATACCAGTCTTGGGAGCTCAAGGAGTCGTGGTCGCCGAGTAAGTACTCTTCAAGTTCCAGTTCTAGTTCTTGTCTTGCTCCTTGTTCTAGTCTAGTTCTTGAACATCCTATCTTGTCCCCTTGTAATCTCGTAGTACGAGATCCTGTCGAGTTCTTTCGTGTATCCTGTTCATCTCCCATAAGGGAGTTCTTGTAATCTGGATATCTTGTCTCATACTTACGATCCCGGGTTGTGGGATCTCATGTATCATCTCTAGTCCAATTTTCCATACCTATTGGTCCCGGGTTGTGGGACATCTTGTATCACTCACATATTCTTGTATTATTTTCCCTACGTGGGTGTTCTGGTAATCATAAGTGTATTTCAGAAATCTTGTCTACTGTAGTCAGAGAGCACAATCTAGTGCTCCCCTGACACAATCAGATTGTCCATGGTAAAAAGGAAGGTAGACTTTTTACTCTTAAAGTACAAGGGAATGTTGGTCAAGCCTTGATCACACATGGTGATGAGGTATTTACAGAGTTAGACCTCTGGCATAAGAGGTTAGGACATTTTAATGAAACAGGAATCAAAACTATGGTGGAGAAACAATCCGTGAGAGGATTACCAAATATGAAGAATCAACATATGATTCACAAATGTGAAGCCTGTGAGATAGGAAAAGCCCACAGGTTACCATTTCAGAAGAAAGGGTACAAACACGATGATGTGTTAGAACTCATACATACAGATGTATGGGGACCAACAAAAGAAGGATCTATCAACGGCTCAAGGTATTATGTTCTTTTTATTGATGATGCAACAAGATGGATAACTCTTTATGTTTTGAAAGAGAAGTCAGAAGTATTTGAAGCTTTCATGCATTTTCATGCATATGCTGAAAGAGTTACAGGACAGAAACTCAAAAGACTAAGGTCTGATGGAGGAGGAGAATATTTTTCTCGAGAGTTCAATGATCATCTGTGGAATGCAGGTATCAAAAGAGAAATAACTTGCAGGTATACACCACAACAAAATGGAGTAGCAGAAAGAAGAAACCGAACTCTAGTTGAGTTTGCAAGAGCAATGCTAAAGGAGAAGAATTGTCCAAATTATCTTTGGGCTGAGGCTTTAAATACAGCTACATATCTCGTAAATAGATTACCATGTACAGCTTTGAATGGGATGACCCCTTATGAAGCTTGGTGGGGTAAGAAACCAACACTTGATCATTGTAAAGTGTTTGGATCAGTTGCTTATGCTTATGTACCATCATAGCTGAGACATAAGATTGAACCAAAAGCTAAAAAATACGTGTTCATCGGATATGATGAAAAGCAGATGGGTTATAGGTTATGGAGTCCTTTAACCAAACTGTTTATTGTTTCCAGAGATGTGATATTTGATGAAGGAAAGAGCTAGTATACAGATAAAGAGCATAGTGTTGAAACACTTGAAGAAGAGATAAGAAGGAAAGAAAAAGGAAAATCACATATGCAGGTGAATGGAGATGAAGATCATATGCAGGCAAGTACGTCCAGGATTGGATCAGTTATGAGAAACAAAAATGAACCAACATGTGATGAAGATGTGTATTCAGATACACATGAAGAATATGAGCTAAGAAGGTCAAACAGAGTAAGGAAACAACCAACAAGGTATTCCTATGACACTTCTTATTTGACTCAGAAAAATTATGCTTACTTAGTAAAGGAAGATGAAGAACCTCAGAATTACAATGAAGCAAAAGGTAAGAAACAATGGGAAGAAGCAATGAAGGAGGAGTTCAATGTGCTAGAAGAGAACAAGACTTGGGAACTTGTTCCAAAACCAAATGGTAAGAAAGTGATTGGAAATAAATGGGTTTACAAAGTTAAAAAACTTGCAGATGGAAGGATAGCTAGATACAAAGCTAGACTGGTGGTCAAAGGCTATGCTCAGACACATGGCATAGATTATGATGAGACGTTTAGTTCGGTGGCAAAGATGTCAACCATAAGGACATTGATTGCTATAGCAGCATCAAAAGGATGGAAGTTAAGTCAGCTGGATATAAAGAATGCATTTTTGAATGGATATATATCAGATGAAGTTTACATGGAACAACCTGAAGGGTTTGTAAGTTCCAGTTACCCGGATCATGTTTGCAGATTAAGAAGAGCTCTCTATGGATTGAAGCAAGCTCCAAGAGCTTGGAATTACAGACTTGTGAAGTATCTCAATGACCTTGGATACCAAAGTTTGAAGGCAGATGAAGGTCTACTCGTTAAGAGAACAGATGAAGGTATGATCTACATTTGTATTTATGTAGATGACATAATAATCATAGGAACCTCAGATGAAGGAATCAAAGAGGTAAAGAGATTGCTTGAAAAAGAGTTCAAGATCAGTGATCTAGGAATATTATCATATTTTCTTGGAATGGAAGTTACATATACAGATCATGGTGTATATGTTTCACAAGAAAGGTATCTCCTAAACTTACTGAAGAAGTTTAACATGGAGAATTGCAGAGAAGCTTCAACACCACTTGAAGTAAATCATAAACTCAACAAACATGGTGGTGTAGAGTTTAAAGATATGAGGAAGTATCAGTCATTAGTGGGAAGCTTAATTTATGCTACGCTAACAAGACCGGATCTCAGTTATGCAGTGGGAGTCCTCTCACAGTTTATGCATTGTCCGAAGGATCAACATTGGGTTGCAGGACAAAGAGTTCTTAGATATATCAAAAGAACTATAAAGGAAGGATTATATTATCCTTATACGTCAGATATAAAGCTGAGAGCATACACTGACTCAGACTAGGCAGGAAGTCAAGATGACAGAAGGTCAACACATGGGTATATGATATATCTAGGAGATAAGCTTGTAAGCTGGTGTTCAAAGAAGCAACACATAGTGGCTTTATCGTCAATAGAAGCAGAATATAAAGGACTTGTGGAAGCAGCGAAAGAAGTGATATGGATGCAGACCTTGTTCAAAAGCATGGGTATTGATCAAGGTATACCTATCATACATGGAGATAACATGAGCTCGTTGTATCTTGCAGCAAATCTAGTATTTCATGCAAGAACAAAACACATAGAGATTCAATATCATTTCCTGAGGGAAAAGGTAATGGAGAAGGAGATTGAATTAGTATTCACTCCTACAAAAGATCAGATTGCAGATATTCTGACAAAGAGCTTGGATGGAGTAAAGACAAGCAGATTCAAAGAAATGGCATGTATAAAAGAAAAGAAGAATATATGAAAGATCAGAGAATGCAAATTAGTGATTGAGGGGGAGCTGTTGAAGAATCACTCACAAATTTGACATACAGACAGACATAAGGACAAAGAGAAGCAGAAACAAAGTCATTCAGAAAATCAAGCCTTAGTGAAGGGACAAATTCATGCCTGTAATATAAGGTGTAGAAACTTCCAGAATTACGAGTTTGAATCTCGGATCAAAATGTATATAAGAGAAAGCACAGAACCGGAATAGATAGGTGAGAAGAGAAGAGATAGAAGAGTGCATATAGATACTGAGGATAGTGATATAGAAGACGCCAAAGATTGCGTATGTAGAGATGAATAGTAAAACCTGAACTGTCGGGTATTCATCTGAGAGAGATGGTAAGGAATAACTACTAAGAATAGGAGAGCTTTCCATAGCTATGAGCAAAGTGAAGCCAAGCTATTTTGTACACATCTTCTCTAATAGAAAACACATGTTCATGTGGAAGATTGAGTGCATTCTTCGTATGTGAAGAAATCTCAGTAATTTCATGTTACTGTGAAAGTTAGTTAACAGTTTCAATTTTTCTCAGTAAACATTTTCCGGTACTTCTGAGAGTTAGATCTCGTAATACAATGTAAAGATTTTCATGAGTGATAGCTCATCTTGAAGCTAGGAGTCTCAGCTATAAATTGATCAAAAGAGTTTTGTGAAACAGGACAAGTACACAGTACAAAGTCTGACCGGAAAAAGGCATCCTGAACTGGTGAAGGTTTTTCTGAAACTTTAGAAAGAGTTCAATTACTGAAGGAAGCTCAGGTATTACTTCCTTACTTCATCAACAATCCTTTGAAGTAATTACAAACAGAATTGCAATTGATTCTGGTAAGATTACGGTGATAGTCCGGGGGAATTCCGGTGAAGTTCCGGTGAAATTTTGGTGAGTTCAAAACGTAGTTTTGGCAAAGGTAAGTAACTGAAAGATTATCTAACTATAAGCAAACACAGTAGTGTAAAGTCTAAAGTAAATAAGTTCAAAATTGAAGCTTGAAGGAAACGTGAAGCTTTCTGTAAAGTGAATTTCTAGTTTTCACTAAATACAGTTATAAAGGTTTCAATTTCAGAAGGTTGCTAAACTACTGATGATTATAGAGGTGTTCTAATATCACTCTAGCTTAGTTCTAGTTGAGTCGTGGCAATTTCCGCAGTCTTGTTAGTGAACAAGCTTTTGTCATGAAATCAACACAGCAGAGGCAAGGTTGGTGGGTGGAATACTTGGAGCGCTATTCCTAACAGAAGCAACTGTAGGAGTAAGAAGACGACTCCAGTTTGACCCACTTCCAGGGGCGACTGGTCATAGAACTAGGCGTACACCTCAACCACAGCCAATGGCTCAACCACCTCCTAATCCAAAAGGCAAAGCAGCTCATTTCAGAGGAAGCTCTAAAGAAGATGCTGATTGTCATGTGGCTCAATTCGAGATAAAATGGGCAGCTAATGGATACCCAGCTATCTATGGGGATGACATTAAGCTCCAGCAATTTGCTGCCACGTTGGAAGGACGAGCTATGAGCTGGTTCAGTCAATATGGTATTGCTCATTTTGCTACATATGATGATTTAAAAATAGCATTTTTGCAACGATTTTGAAAAGAAAAGACTCCTTCCGATGTGTTACGAAAGCTGAGAGCCATCATACAAAAAACCATGTTAGTGGAAGATTATGCGCAAAAGTTTTGGACTTTAATGGAACGATTGCAAGGAAATGAAAGACCTACTGATGAGATGTTGGCAAGATATTTTCTGAAAGGATTAAGAAGAATAATTAGACATGCGGTTGCAAGTGTGGACATTGCAAATGGCTTTGATGTATTAGTATTAGGAGCGGCACGTGTGGAAAGAAGGTTTGAACGAGAAAAAAAGAGGCAGTCTAATTCTGGTTCAGAGACTGAATCTGATTCAGAAATGGAGTCTGGCAAGAGTTCGAATGATTCTGACTCTGATGAACACAATGAAGAAATAGTGGGGAAAAAACATCGCAAGCATAAGGTCAAGCAAAGTAAAGAGAAGGCATGGATTAATAAGTTAAAGAGACATGGATATTCCATAGTAGCTCCAAAGGAAAAGAGATTTTGTGATATCTGTGACAAAGAGGGACATACAAAAAATCAGTGTTGGTACAAGCCTAAGCATAGAGGGAAAAGTTCCCGGCAAGATAATAGGAATATCAATGAAGTAGCCACCAATCAGGCTATTCCCGTCCAAGGGCGGGGTAATTTTCAGAGGCAGCAACAAGTAAGACCTCCATGGAGAGATCAAGGGAATCAGCAGGGGAATAACCAACAAGGGAATCACCAGGGTCGACCACCAAGGGTAATGCCTTGTGGATATTGTTCAGCTCCCGATCATTGGATAGGGCTGAATTGTCCCTTGTGGGTAACACATAGGCAAGAAAGAGGTATACCCGTTATCAGGTATAATCAGAATAATCAATAGGGATAACATCAACAACAAGGGCAGCAGGCGGCTTAGGCAAATGCCATGCTTATTGAATGGCCAGATCCAGACGATAGAGGGTCTGATGCAACAGGTACATCTGCGAGAATACACATTAAGAAGGATAACCAATTGCAGTGTGATTGTAAACAATGTGGGAAAGGAAAAGAAGTCGAAGTGTTGGTAGTTACAATATCAAAAAATAAAGGACCTATTAATTGGCAAGAACAAAGGCATATCAGAGACAAGGTCTTGAAGCAAGTTGAGGACGAGCACCATAAACAGGTAAGATGTGGAAGTCAAGCTGAGCAACCACAAGGAGTGGATTTGATACCTTTAATAATAGAGGGGAACAGGGGTCAGAGTAAGCAAGATCGGGAAAAAGATTGGTTTGACGTAATCATTACTTCACCATTACAGTTGTCTTTGGACCAACTTCTATCTTTGGTACCAGCATTTCGAGAGAAGTTGCTGAAGTGGTTACTTGGGCAGCGGGCAGATCCTGGAAGTAGGTGCGTACCTTCAACTTTGGCCAATACTATTGATCCAGCAGATGTTGACTTTGTAGTACTAGTAATTCAGGTATAGTACAACCAGAGGCGATTTGATGAAGTGTTGCTTGATGGAGGATTAGGGGTAAATATATTACCTGAACATTTTTTTATAGAAATGGGAAAAGGGGCATTGGCTCCAGCACCTTTTCAGGTCAAAATGGCGGATCAAACTCGAGTTCAGCCGGTTGGCATTCTGAAGCAACAACAGATAATCATTTCAAGAATGTCATTTATGGTAAATTTTTTTGTCATTAGGTTGTCTGAGTCAACATATCCATATGAAATGTTGTTAGGGCGACCTTGGTTTAGAATGGCTAAAGTCAAGCCGGATTGGGGTATGAATGTGGTAATGATCACAAAGGGTAAAAAGCAAGTCACAATCCCTATGCGAGGAAGACGAAATATGTCAGTATAGGAGAAACTACTCATGGCTTAGATGATTAACTTAGTGGACGAGATAGAAGATGATGAAGAGGAAAAGTTTTTGCAAGCAAATCCAATGGTGGTACCGGTGTTAGAAGTTGATGTGGCAGGAGTATTAAGTAAGGATAATCTGATCGTGCAGAATGTAGAAGGGCCAGTTCTAGGTGAACAGGTTGCAGGTGCACAAATACACAAGATATTCGAGCAAAGTATGGAAATTCTGGTAGAGCGGCGGGTGGAACAACAAGAGAAAGAAATAATAACTCTGGCGCAACGGATATACGATCAGAAGTATGCAGGTTCTATGCGAGTGAAGGAGGAGGAGCTTCAAGAGGTTAATTTAGGAACAGAAGTTGATGGTGCGGATTGGTAAAACATTGGAAGGAAAGTTTAAGGAGGATCTCATTTGCTTACTAAAAGAGTATGTAGATGTGTTTGCTTGGGATTACACTCAAGTGAAAGGAATAGACCTTGAGACTAGTGTGAGAAGCATGATAGTTCTGGATATTATTCGTGTTGTGTTGAACTTCTGAACCCTCAACAAAGGACTTACACATAGCATTGTAAATAGGCATCCAGTGAAGGAGGTTCAATTGGGCGATGAGGATCACCCGCCTCCCATTTTACTAGCCACATGGATAGGGAATCATCCGGAGGTGCTCTTAAAGTTAAAAATCTTTCATGAAGTCATTTGCAGACATCTTTGCTTGGCACTAAAAGGATTTGGAAGGAGTACCACCTAGTCATGGAGAGCATAGAATCCCTCTCATTGAAGGAGCAAAACCAGTGAGAGGTAAGATTTATAGGCTGAATCCTAAATATGCTGAAGCTATTTATTTGGAGATTCAGAAAACTGAAGATGTAGGAATTATCATCCGTGTATAGCATTCAGAGTGGCTCTCTCCTATGGTAATTGTTCCAAAGAAAAACACTAATAAGATCAAAATCTGTGTGGACTTTAGAGCATTGAACAAGGTCACCATCTCAGATGGATTTCCAAGGCCGTTTGCTGAATAGGTCATAGAAGAAGTAGCTGGGCATACTCTTTACAACTTCATGGATGGATTGAGTGGATATAATCAAATATCCATCCACCCTGAGGATTGAGAGAACACTGCATTCATTACACCTTCGGGAGCTTATGTATATTTAAAGATGCCATTTCGACTAAGAAATGCGCCAGCTACTTTCAATCGAACAGTTAATCTCATTTTTGGACCATTACTGCTAGAGTCTCTTAGAATTTTCATGGATGATTTTTCATCCTTTTCAGGTACTCTTGCAGAGACTCCATTGGATTGTTTAGAAAAGCATCTCTTTCAATTACAAAAAGTTTTTAAGAGGTGCAAAGAAACAAAGTTGAAATCAAACCCAAATAAATGCCATTTTTTGGTGACTGAAGGTACCCTACTAGGACATGTGGTATCCTCCAAAGGTATGGCACCTGACCCAGACAAAATTATAGCTATATTAAAGTTACCTAGACCTAAACCTCCAAAAGAAATTCAGAGTTTTCTAGGACATACAGGGTATCACCGGAGGTTTATTAAGATGTATGCAGAAATAGCCCGGCCATTGCCAATGCTTACAAGCAAGCAAGTACGTTTTAAATGGGAGGAAGAAGAGGAAAAAACATATCAAACATTAAGGTCAAGGTTAGTGGCTGCTCCCATTCTGATCACACCTTAGTGGTAAAAAAATTTTCATATACATGTAGATGCCAGTGGATATGGAGTGGTGGCAGTTTTGACTCAAGACAATGAAGAATACAACGTGGACAAACCAATTCAATATGCGAGTCGAATTTTCACCAAGGCTGAAAGGAATTATAGCACCACAGAAAGGGAGGCCTTAGCCATGGTTTCTGTTGTCCAAAAGTTTCATCATTACTTACGGGGAGTGAAATTTGTTATTATTAGTGATCACCAACCACACAATTACTTACTCAACAAACCACAAGCGACTGGTAGGATATGGAGGTGGTTACTGCTATTCCACGAATTTGATTTTTCTGTAGTCCATAGACGAGGTAAAGAAAATGTTATGGCAGACCACTTGTCCAGGATCAACATGATAGATCAAGCAATTGGAGTAAATGATGATTTTCTAGATGCTAATCTGTTTGTAGTACAAGCTCAAGGTTGGTATGAGGACATCAAGAATTTTATTAAAACAGGATTGTATCCAGGGAAGGCAAGTGTTGTGCAAAGAAAGAGACTGCTAATCAAAAGCATACCTTTTCCTTCATTCAAGGAAAAATTATATAGATAGGGAAAAGATAACAGGATTAGGAAGTGCATGGAAGAAGAAGAACTGAGGGGAGTCCTTAGATCTGCACATGAAGGAACAGGTGGTGGGCACCTTCCAGGACACATTATGAGTCAAGAGATCCTTGATGCGGGCTTATGGTGGCCTACATTATTCAAAGATGCAGAGGAATGGGGAGAGGCATGTGATGTTTGTCAAATGTGTGGACCCAAGCCAACAAAGTAGAGGCATAGACCCTTGATTATTTCCACTTCTTGGCAACCATTTGAGAAGTGGGGGCTAGATTTTGTGGGGCCCATCTACCCTCTATCGATTCCAAAAAGAGAGAAGTATCTATTGATCACCACAAACTATGCGACAAAGTGGGCTGAAGTTATTGCCTCCCCTGACTGCACTGCTCAAACTGTTGCTGATTTCATTTACAGTAGCATCATTTAAAGGTTTGGGTGTCCACTTCAAACTTGTACAGACCAAGGTACTCATTTTGTGAATAAGGTCCTCCAGGAAGTTTTCACGAAGTACAAAATTCTACATCGGACCTCTTGTGCCTATTATCCAAGAGCTAATGGACAAGCAGAATCCACCAACAAGGTATTAATTGCCATGTTAAGGAAGGAATGTATGTTACAACCTAGTTACTAGGGCATTGCTTATCAAGATACACTATGGGCATACAAGTTAGCTTACAAAGAGTCTATTGGATGTTCTCCATTCCAATTGGTTTATGGGATATTGCCTATTGAACCCTTTGAATTTCTACATGGATCATCAAAAGTAGCTTTCGTGCAGGGAAAGAAAGATTGTGGTGTCTCTCAAAGGCTTGGAGCACTACATAAAGTGGAGGAGACACATCTACATGCTGCAAAACAATTGATTGAGACTCAGATGAAGAGGAAGGAGCACATGATCGGAATCTCTAGAACAACAATATACAAACAAACATTTTAGTTCTTCTCCATAGACCTCAAATCCAAACACAAGTCAGGCGAAAATGGCTTCCACACTGGGAAGGACCTTATCAAGTTAAAACAATGCTGAATTGGGGTGATGTGGGGTTAGAGACGCTAAAAGGAGAGGCCCTACCATTGGTCAATACTTCAAGGCTCAAGGCCTATCATCAACACAATTGAAGAACTATAGATCACTTGGAACTTGCAAAATTTGTCTAGTATTACATAGCCTCTCATGTCATTTTTGCTTAAGTTTTAGTAGCTTTTATCCATTTTCATGCTTTTTCTTTGCACTTTTTAGCAAATTTAGCAATCCTTTCATAGCCCTTTGCATAAGTACATTTTTTGGAGTTTTTTGGGAATTTTTGGGAATTTTTGGGAATTTTTCAAGCATTTTTAGAATTTTTTTTTGCACTTTTCCATCTTTTTCAATGAATTTTTCTTCCATAGATGGACATAAAAAGAAAGCCCTCTGTGATTTTGAGTGGCAAAATGGCTTAGAAATCCTGGGAATTGTTTTGGGAATTTTTCTTGATTTTTCTGGCAATTTTATCTGAATTTATTTAGATTTTCTTAGCATTTTTCTTTCTATTTCAGGGCATTTTCTTAAAAACAAAAAGAGGGTCCCTTAGAGGCAAAATTTATTTTCAAAGAAAAAGAAAAAAACCTTCTCTCTCTCTCTCTCTATCTCTCTCTCTCCTCCCTCCCCCCTCCCCCCCCTTATATAAATCCCCATAGAGCCTTTATTCCTACCAGCATTCAAGCAGCTTTTCAGGTAAGATTTTTTTCTTATATTATTTTTGTTTATTTATTTTAATTTTCTTTTTATTATTTTAATTTTTATTCTTTTTTTATTTATTTTAATTATTTTACTTTTTTTCATTTTATTTTATTTTATTTTCTACCTCACTTCTTTTTTTCTTTTCCTTCTTTTTTTTATGTGTATATTTTACCTGTTCCGTTCCTCATCTTATACTACTCCGATTTTCGCAAATTTTGGGTCATTTTTAGGGTTTTGGCCATGTTGAATTCGATTTTTGGGTTCAATTTCCGTGATTGAGATGTTTTCTAGGTGCTTTCCTCTATCCACTTTGGTGTTGACTTCATAGATATCTCTCTTATATGCCTTGTTGGCCCTCCCCTCTTGTCCACCTACTCCCATAGTATTGCATTCTTTAATAGTTGTCTCTATGTTTTTAGCACTCGCTTGCAGAACATGTTCTTGCACTACATCCATGGCTTCTACAGCTCCCCAATAGGCTTCATCCAGGGCCATCGAGGCGTACTCGGAACTTCCACCTTTGGCTTTGGAATTAGCCACCATCCCTACTGAGGTAGGCTTGACCCTTCCGATGGCCCCGACCCACACCGCCCTTGGGGTAACCACCACCACCGTCCCGATCGCCCCCATCCACCCCCCACCTTCTATCATTGCCACCTCAGTCCCTTTCATTCCTCGTGCCCCATTCCCATGCCCTCATCCTCTTTCACCCCCTCCCCACATCCATGGTAGCCACCCATTTGCGGCTTCCCTTCCCTGTTTTTCCCTCTCTGGATCCTCTACGTATAGCTCGGGGCCTCCCCCACTAGGCCTCCACCTTCCCACTGCACCTCTGACACACTCCGCTAGTTCCAGTGGTCATCCCGTACCCAGCTCGGATAACCGTTCCACTTCTCTTGTTCCACGCCCACCATCCTCATCCATTGTTGATCATCACGTCTCATCTTCATCCCTCTCCATTTGCCTCCACTTAGCCTTGCCACCGATTTTGTTGATTGACCTACTCCCCGAGGTATGCCTTTGTTAGGCTAGTCTTTGGCATCTAGCCTCCCTCTTATTATCCGAGGCTCACGGTGCTCATATTCATGCAGCACTGCTCGATTTACTGCACCTTCCATCCGGTTCCTTGACCCTTGCAGTCATCACTGCACGCATCAGTTCCAACATCTCTTCGTATCGCGCCCCACCCTTCCTATACTCTGGGTTGTCTCGGGAAGAGACAATCATGTATTGTATATCATTATATGGCGTTGATGCCATGCCTACCCCGTACCTGCTAGCCATCCTACATTCTTTCATTTTCTACTTCTTATTCCATAGCCCATCCTCTGACATTCCGTTACATGACATCCATATTGCAGACCCCCTATTCTGCTTTCTACATGGCCGCCCTTATCCATATAGCTCACTTATGTTTCAGTCCTTCCTCCTTCGTTTTCGTCGATTCCATGATGCCCTCCACCACGGCACGCATTTGTTCTTTGTGTACTCCGCCCCCATATTGGCATGGTTCTTTCATCTTCCTAGTACACAATCCATTGCACCCAGCTCCATCATTGCCCCATCACTACAACATATCGAGGGTATACCGAGGATGCTACCGAGGCAAATGAATAGGCGTGATTTCTTCGTGACATCGGCGTTCCAGTCGGTATACGCATCGGAAAGAAAGCGGCCGGTATAGGCATCGGTATAAGCGTCGGTATATGCCTCGGTATTACCGATGCTTATACCGACGTCCATACCGACGCCCACACTGGGCGTACTGACGCCTATACCGACGTCCATACTGGAGGTACCGACGCGTATATCGACGACCTTATCTGCATAATTTTTTTTGGGGAGAATGTGTTGTCTTTTGCTACAGCATGATGTTGTCTAGCAAAAGACAATACACTCTGCCCAACTGAGTACATGTGTTATGTACTCTAATGGCAACCAAAACATAAACTTATATGAGCAAAAATGATCAATGAATCATGTACAGAAAGTTTTATATTCAATAAATGAAAAATGTACAAAAGTGTGGCAAACCACTTCTATATATGAATCGAATACAAAATGTGACAAAGCACTTCCATATAGGAATCTAATACAAAATTATTGTACATCATTGCCACATAGGAGTGTAACACAAAATTGTGGCAATGTGACAAAACACTTCCATAGAGGAATCGAATACAAAATTATGTTACATCCTTGTCGTATGCGAGTGTGATACAAAATTGTGGCATTGATCAAAATATTTACACCTACGATCCTCCAACAAAACATATGTATAAAATAAGACCAATTTACATGAAATTTATAAACAACAACTAAAAACACGAAACCAAGATATAAATTTACCTAATCAAGAATATTCTCCCATGAGACGATTGCACCGCATCCCTCTAAGTCTTGTAACAGTGTAGTCAGACCATGTCAATATCCATATGATTCTTCACTTCGCACCGGAGGACGACCCATTGCCAACTCCTATAATAAATATGCAAAATGTTAGATGAACATACATAATGTGCTTAACACAAACAACTTCAATAATTAACACCATACTTACAAATTGGTAGTGCATACTGTCATATCCGCCGCTACCTAAATGCGACGATCCAACCGTATCTAAATGTGTGGCTGCCGCATCTCTCTGTTGATGATATCGATCAGGAGTATGTTGCTGCTCATCCTAAATCGATTCCCATTCTTCGACATCTAGCCATACAGGCTTCGGTAAGCCTGCTCTAAAAGCATCGCGAGCTTCCGATTGTCAATGAGACATTACCTCGCGTGCCGTATGTTGAATCCATTCGGAACATACAATAGGATTCCCAGGTGTTGGCCGGTACCCTTCATATAGGCATTGTGTGATATGATTTTTAGAGTCCCTATCCTGTTCGTTCCATTTTAACATTACTGAATGATGGAATTCGATGGAGCAGAGTTGTCTAATGCGCTGACGCATTGACTTTCCGGCCGCATCCATAACTAGAGCTCCATTACGGATATGATATATCTTTGATTCGTCATGATCATGCGCACCCCAAAGTGTACATGGAGATCCCATCCGATGCAATGTGAAGATCTCATCTCATCTAATGTATATATATGCATGCTTGTATGCATATGCATGCATGTATGCATATGCATGCTTGTATGCATATGCATGCATGTATGCATATGTATGCTTGTATGCATATGCATTCATGTATGCATATGCATGCTTGTATGCATATGTATACATGCATATACTTGCATGCTTGTATGCATATGAATATGCTTGTATGCATGCTTGTATGCATATGCTTGTATGTACATGCCTGTATGCATGCTTGTATGCATATGCATGCCTCTATGCATATGAATGCATGTATGCAAATGCATGCTTGAATGAATATGCATGCATGCATGCATGCATATGCATGCTTGTATGCATATGTATACATGCATATGCTTGCATGCTTGTATGCATATGTATATGCTTGTATGCATGCTTGTATGCATATGCATGCTTGTATGCATATGCATGCATGTATGCATATGCATGCTTGTATGCATATGTATACATGCATATGCTTGCATGCTTGTATGCATATGTATATGCTTGTATGCATGCTTGTATGCATGCTTGTATGCATATGCTTGTATGCATATGTATATGCTTGTATGCATATGTATATGCTTGTATGCATGCTTGTATGCATTCATGTATGCATATGCATGCTTGTATGCATATGCATGCATGTATGCATGTGCATGTGTGTACGCATATGCATATTTGTATGCATATGCATACATGCATTCTTGTATGCAAATGCATTCATGTATGCATATGCATGCATGTTTGCATATGCATGCATGTATGCATATGCATGCATGTATGCATATGCATGCATGTATGCATATGCATGCATGTATGCATATGCATGCATGTATGCATATGCATGCATGTATGCATATGCATGCTTCTATGCATATGCATTCATGTATGCATATGCATTCATGTATGCATATACATTCATGTATGCATATGTACATGCTTGTATGCATATGTATATGCTTGTATGCATGCTTGTATGCATATGTATATGCTTGTATGCATGCTTGTATGCATTCATCTATGCATACGCATGCATGTATGCATATGCATGCTTGTATGCATATGCATTCATGTATGCATATGCATTCATATATGCATATGCATTCATGTATGCATATGTATATGCTTGTATGCATATGTATATGCTTGTATGCATATGTTTATGCTTGTATGCATATGTATAGTATGCATTCATGTATGCATTTGCATGCATGTATGCATATGCATGATTGTATGCATATGCATGATTGTATGCATATGCATTCATGTATGCATATGTATATGCTTGTATGCATATGTATATGCTTGTATGCATATGTATATGCTTGTATGCATATGTATATGCTTGTATGCATATGTATATGCTTGTATGCATTCGTGTATGCATATGCATTCATGTATGCATATGCATGCTTGTATGCATATGCATGCATGTATGCACGTGCATGTGTGTACGCATATGCATATTTGTATGCATATGCATACATGCATTCTTGTATGCATATGCATTCATGTATGCATATGCATGCTTGTATGCATATGCATTCATGTATGCGTATGTATTCATGTATGCATATCCATTCATGTATGCATATGCATGCTTGTATGCATATGCATTCTTGTATGCATATGCATGCATGTACGCATATACATGCTTGTATGCATATGCATGCTTGTATGCATATGCATTCATGTATGCATATGCATTCTTGTATGCATATGCATGCTTGTATGCATATGCATTCATGTATGCATATGCATGCATGTATGCATATGAATTCATGTATGCATATGCATTCGTGTATGCATATGCATGCTTGTATGCATATGCATGCTTGTATGCATATGCATGCTTGTATGCATATGCATGCTTGTATGCATATGTATGCATGTGCATGTGTGTACGCATATGCATATTTGTATGCATATGCATACATGCGTTCTTGTATCATATGCATGCATGTATGCATATGCATGCATGTATGCATATGCATTCATGTATGCATATGCATTCATGTATGCATATGCATGCTTGTATGCATATGCATTCATGTATGCATATGCATTCATGTATGCATATGCATTCATGTATGCATATGCATTCATGACTGCATATGCATGCTTGTATGCTATGCATATGCATGCTTGTATGCATATGCATTCATGTATGCATATGCATGCTTGGATGCATATGCATTCTTGTATGCGTATGCATTCATGTATGCGTATGCATTCATGTATGCGTATGCATTCATGTATGCGTATGCATTCATGTATGCGTATGCATTCATGTATGCGTATGCATTCATGTATGCATATGCATGCTTGTATACATATGCATGCATGTATGTATATGCATTCATGTATGCATATGCATGCTTGTATGCATATGCATGCTTGTATGCATATGCATGGTTGTATGCATATGCTTTCATGTATGCATATGCATTCATGTATGTATATGCATGCTTGTATGCATATTCATGTATGTATGCATATGCATGTATGTGTATACATATATATGCATGCATGTAGGTGTATGCATATGCATGAATGAGTATGCATATGTATTATGTACGTGTGTATGCTTATGCATTGTGTATGTGTGTATGCATATGCATTGTGTATGTGTGTATGTGTATGCATATGCATGTGTGTATGCATATGCATTGTGTATGTGTGTATGTGTATGCATATGCATGTGTATGCATGTGCATGTGTGTATGCATATGCATGTGTATATGCATATGCATGTTTGTATTCATATGCATGTGTGTGTTTATACATATGTGAGAGTGTATCTATATATATATATATATATATATATATATATATATATATATATATATATATATATATATATATATATATATATATATCTCAATCAAAAAAAAAACTAAAAAGAGAAGATATTAGAAAAGCAAAAACATAAAGAAAGAAAAAAGAGTGATATATCTCTCACTTACATCGATATAATTGTCTGAATCAAGGTTGTCAAAATGCACTTGAAGTTCTCCTTCATCGAATTTCTAAAAATTTGATCCCAAAAATCTCTTGCAAAATTAAAGAAAGAAGATATTAGAAAAGGAAAAACATAAAGAAAGAAAAAAGAGCACTACAATATGTGCGATCTACTTACCAAAGCGTCAGATCTGTAAAAATAGAGGTGTGCTTAGAGAGAGAGAGGGAAGGAGAGGAAGAGAGAGAGAGAGAGAGAGAGAGAGAGAGAAAGGGTGTGCTTAGAGAGAGAGGGAAGGAGAGGAAAAGAGGTCGTCAAAATCCACTTGAAGTTCTCCTTTGTCGAATTTCCAAAGATTTGATCGCAAAATCTCTTGCAAAACCAAACAGAGAACATATTAGTAAAGCAAAAACATAAAGAAAGAAAAAAGAGTGCTACAATATGTGCGATCTTTTTACCAAAACTTCATATCTATAAAGATAGAGGTCCGTTTAGAGAGAGAGAGAGAGGGAGGGAGAGAGAGGGAGGGAGAGAGAAGGAGAGAGAGTGAGAGAGAGGGAGGGAGAAAGAGAAAGAGGGAGGGAGAGAGAGAGAGAGAGAGAGGGAGAGAGAGAGAGAGAAAGGGTGACAAACAGAGATCTGTTGTTGGTGCGCACAAACCCGACAGGAGAAGATCTAGATTCAAAACACTCAGAATGACAAATTTTGGTTTCGGGCCAGGTTAAAAAGAGGGCGTCGGTATAAGCATCGGTACTTAGAGCAGATTACCGACGCTTATACCGATGCTTATACCGATGCTTATACCGACGCAGTCTTTTCGAGGCAAAGCGGCTTTCCCAAATTGTCGGAGGGTCATACCGATGCCGACATGTGACCGTCGGTATACTGACCGTCGGTATTCCCTCGATATGTTGTAGTGCATCTCACCCTGCACACTCTATAACCCATTCCCCTTGTCCACCTCCCCCACCAGCCATCGTATTGCCCACACCCCCTAGCTCCCTTCCTCAGGAGTACACTCCCATCACAACCTCCACTCCACCACCCGCTAGGAGAGTACGTGCACATTTCATGGATTCTTTTCTGATTAGTAGCTTACAATCTTCTGCCCCTATTCCTCCCTCGCCCCTCCAGTCAACCCCACCGACTTGTGCCGCTCAGCCTCTTCCATATCTGGCCATATCCATTGAGTTTGCCTCCACCTCCCCTCATCACCACTTACCTCCTGCTTCTCCCACTTACCCCCAGCCTACCCTGGCCCCCCACTTGCCTTGCCACCTTCCATGCTTGATAGCCTCGCCGACGATTCCCCATTCCTAGGCCTTCTTCATGATGCGAGCCTCGTCACGAGCGATGGAGCCGATGCTGCATGTCTCTCACTTGACTCAACACCAGCAGTATGCTTTGACGATCGAGTGCATTCCTGCTTCTGCGATCGCATAGTGGCAGACGTCTTAGGATGCGTTGTCGATCATTCAGTAGGATAGAGATAGGTTCCGAGATGAAGATGATGTTGTGACTCGAGCTCTTTGGAGATACGCCAGTGCATGTCATTGGGCATATGTGATAGTCCTATGTGTCGGCTGGTCGGATGGGAGTATGATCACCTGCACGAGTATAGGAGGTGGATTCCTGCTTGGACTGAGGAGGCCGCTATCATTCCACCCAAATCCCCATACTTACCTTCACCTCATAGCGATGCTCCACCTACGGCAGGGTCTCATTCTCTGACGGCACACCAGCCAGACCCTGCTCACTAGTATCTTTCCCCTAGGATCTAGGCATTCCTGCTGGTGGCCTCCTTCAGTCTCCACTTGCCTCATTTTGTGGTTGAGGCTCCAATCCTAGGATTGCCCTTAGTTCTCCTTTTGCTTTCCATGCCATTCATTGGCACTTCATGTACTTACTGCTAGTCAAAACTTTCATTGTATTTTTCTACTCTTATATATGAGATTTTGGTTCTGTGTTATTTGTGCCTTCTATGGTTTTTTACTCGTTGCTTTTGTTCATGAGGCATGTGTACTGGGTAGTGTTTGTGTCGTTGTGCATTTCACTTTTGCCCAACCCCCAAAATTCAAAATACTCCAAATTTTCAACTTTCCCCTCTTCTATTCACTTCTGGTTGTTTCAATTCTTCACATTGCTCCACTTCTTCCCATGGTCCCTCCCCCACCTCATCTAACTTCATCTACATACCTTTCCCATTCTAGACATTTCCCCAACTCCATCCCTACCTTTCAATTCTGCCCAACCCTGTCATACACTTCCATACACTCTCTATCTTAGCCCATCAGCCCTCCCATTCCCCCTTAACTTCCCTCCTTTCACATTCTACAACAAATACACTTTCGATTATTCTCTGGTGTTTGTTCTTTACTGCTTCTGGTGAACTTGGTTGCTGCTCGAGTGTCTTTTTCAAGATTTTGCAGCACAAGAATCATGGTGTCCTCTATGCTCAAAGTTTTGGCTGTAGCTCTTCGTGACGGAAAGCACACTAGGTGGTGGGCAATTGTTGAGCCCATAAAAGTCATATTGGTCAAAGTCAACTATAGTCAAAGTCAATTGTAGTCAAAGTAAAAAAGATCAAAGTCAAATTGATCAAAGTCAACATATTCAAGGTCAAATTCAAAGTGTTCAAAGTTGGAGGGTCAAAGTGCACACGTAGTGCAGAATAAATTGTCCACAAAGGGTAAAATTGTAGAAAGTTAGTTGCAGGTTGCAAAGGTATTTCTGTAATTTCTCTAAGGTTCAAAGTGTTTTTAAAGTGTTTTGGAAGGTTCAGGTGAACCCTCTCTTAGGTGCACAAGTGAAGAATTAAAATGCAAAAGGTGAAGGTATGTTGAGCGGCAGCGTACGCAGAAATGAGTATGGCCCCCACTTAAAATTTTTGTTTTAGTCTAAAGTCACTATAGGACAAAACAGAGATTCGTTGGTTGCCCACTTTTGGAGGCAATCTTGGGACATCAAAGTGAGCACCAAGATACTCTTGCAGTTAGGAGCGTACATGAATCAACACTCAAAGCAAGGCAAAGACTATTCTTGGAGGAGGAAGCAAGGTGAGCATAGTCTAAGCTAGGCAAGAGAGAGAAGTGCAATAGACACATAGTGTGCGATGCAGAGAAGTGAAGTGCAAGGTGTGTGTGAAGAGTGACTAAGAAGTGTTAAGCTATTCACCCCAAGGATCCCATGGTCTCATTGAAGTTGTGTGCGTGCTGACCGAAGGTGTCCATCCATCCCTCTCATTGGAAGCTTGGTGCAAGGTGTGCACAAGTGCACACTTGGAGAAGGTAGATGTCTGGTGCAGAGGAGGTTGGTAGCAACAAGACCCTTGGATATTTGGTATTTTGTGGTTGAGTACTCTGTGGCATTTTGCATAAAAGTATTGGATTATATTGTGCATCACCATTGTATTTGTCTTCTGATAATCTATCGACAGAGGCTTCCAGTGTGTATCTTAATTTTTGTCTTTCCCTTTTCTCCTACAAACACTCAAATCCCTTCTTGTCCAAGAATCCCCCAACATTGTCCAAATGATGTTTTGTTTATTCCCTTAGTTTTGAGTTGCCTAGATAAGAGTATCTAGACAATTTTTTTTTTAGAGCGAAAGTCCCATAGGGGTCTCAAGTAGCATGATGCCTATGACAGAAACCCTAATTTGAGAGTTGATAGTTTTTCAACCTAGTGTAATTGTTATGGAGCTCTTGGCCAACTCATACATTTTCATTCAATCTCGCTTAATATTATTTTAATAAATCTTAGATATTCAAGCATGGGATCTACTAGGACCAATCCTTGTTGTTTCTTTATTTAGTTGAATTTTGGTTGGTCTATAACTAATTTCACTTGTGGAGATGATTGCACATGTCTATAGAGATAATTTTTTAGTAATTCATTTTTCTCTTTCTCTTAATGAACGTTTCCTTTCCATTCAATATTTTTCTCCATTTCTTTGTAAAATTTTATTTTCTCTCTTTAAACGCATGTTCGCTATTTTTAATTTGGCTCTACTATTTGTTGTGCTCTCTAGGGTTCTATGGTTTCGTGATTCTTGATTTCCATCACATGGGTGTAACCATTTGATCTCTATTTGGTTTTCTGTATGCTACACTTAGGTTAGAGTAACTATCTGGGCTCTCGATAGATGGTTCCTACAATCCCTAAAATATTGATCTCAAAGGACTTCGCCTTCGATGGATTACTACGGAAATCCCTAAATTGATGCTCTTTCGTGCTATTTGGAAAACATTCACACTCAATTCTAGTACTAGCTAATACTTCGAAGTATGATAATATTCACAAATGACATGGTCGCTTTTAAAATAATGGCAACCATGTCCCCCTCCCCACCCAAGATGGCACTCTATTCTTCCTCACAAGATATTTTACTATGGTATACAACACATTATAATATCTCCCCCCCCCCCCCCCCCCAATTCTTGATTCTAATAAGCATAGCTTCCATACTATTATGCATCATAAGAAGAACAATATTTAAGTGATGGATGTTCACAATAGTACTGCTCTCCTCTAGAATACTCATAGGAACGTTCTTGCACTTCTAGAATTTGTGCTAATTATATCAAAACTATGGCTCGTTCTTTTTTTTCCCTTTGGGTTGATATAATTTTAAAGAAAAACATTTTGTGGTGGAGAGGGTTTTTGTCCTTGGACATGCTATGGTGGGTTAACATCGCATTGTCCTATTTGAGGCCTAAATGCCTAATAGTACTTCCAATAATTTAAATTTCCTTGTGGTTCACAAGGAACATATGCATAGAATCGTGGTTGGTATGTACGAGCTTCTCTCACATACTCCTAGTCGTAATGAGATTAAGATATTGTACGATATGTGAGATTCTCGAAATTTTGACTATTCTTTGACACTTCTCTATCCATAGGTAGTGGTTGTGCTTTGTCAAGAATACAATTTTGCACAGGATGGTTTCCTCTTCATTTGAAACATCCTCTAAGTGGTTGCACGCGTGAGGTGCAGTTTTCTAGAATTGGGTACCCAATACCTTAAATACCATGTTTGCAAGCTTGTCAATGGATGATAGGTGTGATCCATACTAGAATAAGAATCTAATTTTGCTTGTACTTGAAGAAGTGTAAGATCTTCTATTAGATTCTACTTTACATCTATGCATTCTTTTATATAAGAATCAAGAGTTTGCAAGCATTTTACACAAGAGAATGTCCAAAGTTTTTTGCTATGAAAAACATCCAAGAAGAGGGGATTTCGCTTTTCTTGTGGAGGAGGTTCGTTAAAATAACATCGATCTATATATTTCCTGAATCTATGAGTAACTATTCTTAGAGTTTCCATACCATATTGCTTCAAGATATGGATAGAAAAAAGAGATCTCATGTCCAAATACTATTTTTACAAACTCATTAATGAACTCATGTAGAGTATTTCCAATATATCAAAATATATAGAATCAAATGCTCTATATACTTTGATATGCACAACTGCAAATAACAATACTTGTAGAGAGAAAACATGTTTTCAAAATATGAATAGAAAGGCATTATTCTTTTCTAGAGCCCTTAGGTGCATACGGAGCCTCCAATGCAAGGAGACAACAAATGAAGGCTTATATATTGCATTTGGACCACCATAGACACTTCCTATAAGCAAAAAAGAGGAAAAAAACTCGGGAAAAAACGAGGGTCAAAAGAATTTTTTAAGAGCTCAATCATCACATTGGCAAAAAGTCCATAAAACTGAACCCTTATTGGCCTTCTACACACCAAAATAGTTGGTCTAGTTAAAAATAGTCCCAATATTCTTGTAGGGCTATTCTACCTAACACATTGGAATATCTAAGCTACTAGAACCTAACTATACACATTTGGTAGTTTGGCCTAGTTAAAAATAGTCCCAATCTTCTTGTAGGGCAATTCTACCTAACATATTGAGATATCAGAGCTACTAGAACCTAACTATACACATTTGGTAGTCTTCGCATGCTATTATGAATTACAAAGAATAATACATCCATTAAAATTGAGGTCTAACCTATTGAGGTTAATTACAAGAAAATGGTTGTTTCAAAATAATTTAGCATGCGTTCCTCCTATTTTCTCTTCCCTATCTCTTTATCTTGAATAACTTGAATTCAATTCTTTTCCACGTCATGCGTGCTTAACACTTGATCAACGCATGAGAGTTCAAAAAAGAAAAAACCTTTTGTTGAAGTCAAAGTTGTATTCTTCATATAAACCAAGTTCGGTAATAGCCTACTCTTAGAAATTCTAATTAGCAGAAAGAACAATTGTATAAGTGAGTGGGCTAGAACCCATGGGCCCCTCGAAATCTCACAAAGCAAGGGTTGCTTAGAAATTTATAGAAAACATTACAAAGGAGGTTGATAACCTTTTAACCCCCCTCATGGGGGACCACTTGCATTTAACCTTGCTATTATCGAGGAAAAACACTCTACAATGTTTAAAAGGCTGGGATTTCTTACAATTGGAGATTCTGTTGCCTAAACAAAAAAGAGATTTTTCAATCAAACATTCTTAAGGAGGGCTACTAAAGGTGGTGGAACATCTCTCCTTCTAGATCTTATAGAGGGTCTCACCTCTTATAGCATTTGATAATGCTGAGGAACAACCAATTGCTTCACCGAATAATGCTTGCTTCGAATTTATTTGTCCCTAGAGCAACATGATTCTTGTAAGGGCCTGCCAGACTGACATTGACTTGGGGCATGAAAAGAAGAGGGATCCCAAGTCTCATTGCCATCAAGGCCTCCTTTTCCCCCTTCATATACTTTTGGTAGTGATGCGTGTGAACACACTAGGACCATCGGGGCACTTTTTTCCCTCCTTAAGAGGTTTTTCCCCTAACTTGTATATATGCCTATAACCCTAACAGGTCACTTATCTTTGTACATTCTCTCGGTAATACATTCAGTATTGTGTGTTGTGCTCCAAGCATAGCTTTGCCTTGTGGTGTGGAAATTGCAATCTAAGCTCATTCTGACCTCCGAACACACTATCATAATGCTTGTGCAAGAAATTGCATCTTTTTAATCTAAACATATATACACGTTTTGGTTCTCTAGTATAAGCACCTCAAAGTGTGCTACATGTTTAGCAAAAATCCATAGGGTAGTTCTATTCAATTTTTTGAGATACAACCATTTTTTTGCATTAGGGTATTTTAGTCAGTGGCCATGGCTAAAAGCAGTGATGTATTCCGTATGTTGGTTGTTGAGGGTAAGTTGGATGGTACTAATTACCCATTATGGGCATATATGATGCATCATGTATTGGTTGCAAAAGGACTATGGAATATTGTTCAGGGTATTGAAAAACTTCCTACTACATCTGCAAATATAGTTACTGAAGGTGATGCGGATGGCATTGAACATGATGTTCTTCAGGTTCCTATTTGTTTTGCGGTTCTTACTTCACCTAACTACAAAGCAACTTTTCTGGGATGAATACAACATAAAAAACCAAGAGAGATCGTCAATAACCTCCACTCTGCATGACTAGACCCTAGACTGATGCTATCATACCCTCCACCATCCTTCTCTAGTGTGAACTTGAAAGCTTCAGCTACTCAGAGCTCTACTCTTGGCCTCGCCCTCCCAGAGGGGGGGGACTGGAAACAAAGATCATGTCTGATATCTTGTACTTTTGGAGCAAACCGTCGGTAGAGAGACTGGAAGAAGGTTAGTGGTCTAAGGATGAAGATAGAGGTGGAGCATCACCAACACCTGCTCTGAATGATTTAGTGGAAGTCAATGGTAATGGAATTCTTCCTCCTTCTCTTCGAGCCTCAGGTATGTCTTCTCCCCACAAGGGCTCCACCACTAAGTCCTTTGCTGAGGCAGTATCTATGTAGAACAAAGACCCTTATGAAATGTTTGCAACACTAGGTAAGAATGTTGCCCCTAGTCCTATGGAATATCAAAGGCACTACATTGAAGACGTCAATACTCATAAGCTAAAGATTGACCTAGATGTCAATGAGGCAGAGGACTCCATGCTAATCATAGATCGAAATTCTTTGGATATGTGGCAGTCATCGTTTCTGATAGAGTGGTTATTGCCCTCTGCCATGGGCGGAGACCTCCACAAGAGGTCTAAAAGCATTCAATCAAGGCTAACTAGGAGAGTAGGGGGTCCTATGTGAATCACATTCAGTACTTGCCAAATGGATACTTCCCTTTTTTTTGATAACTCCAATAGTGCTCTCCAAGTCTTAATAATGCTCTTGAGATTTAACCGTTGGGGCCGTAGACCCACAAAGGATCCTGTATGGGTTGAATTCACAGATCTTCCTGTGGATTTTTACACCTGGATAGATAGCCTATGCTCCCTAATTCATAAGGTCTTCGGACAAAGGGCTAGGGGTGGTATCAGCCCCAAATGGGATCCTTAGGTCATGGTTGAAGTTAATTTGTCTACACCTATTAAAACCCATATGAAAGTTAAAGACTCTGATGGCAAGTGTTTACATGAGCAAAAAGTGCTTTACAAAAATCTCCCTTATGCACGCTTCAAATGCTATAAAAATGGTCACTAGATAAAGGATTGCCCTCTACTTAAAGAGAAATCTTCACCACCAATAGGTAAACCCTTTGAAGACCCTCATGCTCCTAAGGTCAATCATGGTGAGATAACCAAGAAAAATCAGGTAAAAAACATAAAAAAAAAGGGTAAGAACTGGGTAAATACTTTTGATGTTCTCCTTGAAGATGTTTTTAATCCTTTTCCAAAAGCTTATGATTCGCCAGTAGGTACAAAATTTCCAAAACCGAACCTGATCTAGACTCCTATCATTCAAAATATCCCTTCCCAAATGGAAGTTGACAGATCTCTTGAAAGTGCAAGTAGCAAGGAGCCTAGTTGTGAAGCTGATTCAAGATGAATGAAAGTAATCAAAAAAATAAAACCAGTTCAATGGGCCATATGTCATGATTCAAGCTCAAAAACTATGGCAGCCCATGACTTCTTGTTATCATCTGCTCGCAGGTTCTATGAGGAACTAAACAATCATGACACTGAAGAGATGGAGAAATTATAGCAAAATGGTATTGATTTGGGGGACCCCTAGACAACATAGAAAGAAAATGAAGATCCTAGCAATTAGTTCCTCTAAACCTAAAAGGAAAGATGGTAATTCTAAAACTAGGAGCAAAGATATTCTAAGAAACTCTATGTCCTTGAACAAAATTACCAAGAATATTAGAAAATGAATTTTTGTATTTTAAGTTGTCTCATTATCTGGTTTTTTCTCCTCCATGGATGAGATCAATTGTACTTCTTTTAATGCTAAAGGGTTATCAGAACCAGTTAGGGCCAAGTGGATTTCCAAATGGATGTTCGACCTTTCAGCTAGACCTACTTTCATCTCTCTTCAAGAATTAAAGCTTAGTGGCAGTAGGCTACCCTTATAGCTTAACATTGTGTCCAACAATCACTGCTAGTTTTTTACCAACCACCCCGGGGAGGCATGGCCATTGGGGTCTCCCACTCCATTAGCCACCTAGTGCAAGAGACCCTTGTCAGCCCCACTCATCAATGGGTTGGCATTACTCTTAAAAAGCCTTTTGAGTCCACTATTATAAGTATCTATGCCTCTAATTGTCCTTCCCTCATGACTCAATATTGGGAGGAAGTTAGCATCCTTCCAGGTCCCATCAACATTATAGGAGATTTCAATATGGTGACCACTATCAATGATAGATATTGTAAAAAAGGTTGTATCACTAGTGGACAAGAGTGCAGATTGTGGCTGAACCTTGTCACCACCCAAGACCTTGTGGATATTTTTTCTACTATTGGTCTTTCCTAGAATAACGAAAAAAAAGGTGAAAGACACCTGGCTACTTGGTTGGATAGATGTTATATCAACATCCCCCTATTGCATCGATTTTGGAATGTCAAGGCTGCTCTGACTTCTCTTTATGCATCTCTGACCATTATCCCATATCCATCTCCCTCAAGAAGAATTGCTCGTTGAATGTGAGCACTAGTTGGCCTCACCTTGATCCCTCTCTTCTTTAAATCCCCTATGTGATTGAGAAGACTAAGATGATCTTTTCCCACCACTTTCGGGAGCAATACAACCCTTTTGTTGCTTGGGGAAGATCCATTAGAGATATCCAAGCTCTTTTTACCCACTCTAAAAACGGAAAGAAAACCATTAGGGCCAATAAAAGAAAATAGATAGTGAGAGAAATTGGTTTCCTTTACTCCTCCCTTGACCCCCAATAGAGCGAGGTGGAAAGGATTTTATACCTTCAGGAAAGATTAAAGTATAAAGATTACATTGAAGCTAGTGGTATTCTCTCCTTGTTAAGAGCTTTTCGGGCTAGAAATCTACATAGACCTAACAAAAGTATGTTCTCTTTGTTGAAAACGAAAAAATGCAAGGACTTCATACCTATGTTGATGAAAAGTTTGCTGGTTTTGCTATTAATGTTGAAGAGAATTTGGAGGAGCCTACCAGCTTCTTTATTGATGTTTTCTCTAGCTCTCCCAAGTGTGGGGAGGATATCCATGTAGCTAAATCCACTAATGATCTTAAAAGGAAAAAAGCTATTCCTCTTTGCCTAGCCTCCTTGGTGGACATGCCCCTCACTATTGGTGAGGTTAAAGAAACCATCGATAAATTGAAACCCTCCAAAATGCCTTTCCTTGATGGCCTTCCCAATGAGTTTTTCATTGGTCTTAAGGATTTCCTTGTCCCCTTCATTCTGTTTATTTGGAAAGAAGCTGTTAGTAGAGGCACTTTTCCTATTGATCTCAACACTGGAGTTATAAAAGTGATTCACAAAAAGGGGCCTAAAGAGGATCTAAACAATTGGAGACCTATCACTTGTTTGACCACTATCTACAAGATCTTTGCTTGTTCCCTTGCTAGAAGGCCTAGTCCTAAGATGAAGGACATCATTCTTCCTGAACAAAAAGAATTTATCAAAGTTAGATTCATTTTGGATGCCATTATCTCCCTTTGGGAAGGTGTTGAATATGCTAATGAATCCAAATAACCCTTCTATTTACTCAAAATTGATTTTGACAAAGCCTATGATAGAATTGAAATGATCTTTGTTCTGCAATCCCTCCGTGACATAGGATCTGGTAAGTTCATTAAAGCTATTAGCACTTTATTTGGCAATGCTCATTCTAGAGTCTCCATCAATGGAGTCCTCTTTCCCCCATTTAGATTGAAGAGATCTATTAGGCAAGGGTGCCATCTTTCCCCCCTCCTCTTTGCTATTGCTACTAATGCCCTTCGGTGGTTGATCAAAGATGCAATTGCTCAAAACAAAGTAGAGGGCATTCACATTCGTGTCTCCCCTAAGCTCCTTTGCCTTCAAGCCTTTGTTGATGACACCAATGTGCTTTCGAAAGCTAACACTAGCTCTATCCAGGGCTTGCTTGATTTCTTAAACACTTTTTGTCTTGCCAACGGTTCCCATGTCAACCACAAAAAAACCTATGTTTAGAGCCTCCAATAACTCCATCTCTGAATGTATAAGAGACCTTGGTTTTGACATTATTAAAGATGGTGAAATCTTTAGGATTCTGGGCATTCCTATGGGGTTCCATGTCTCTCTTAGGAAAAGGTGGGAATGGGCTCTTAACAAATTCAGAGGTAAATTATTCAAATGCTATGCTTGTCATAGTTTCTTTTCTAATAGAGTGTTTGTCTTTAATCATTACATCCTACTTTGTCTGACTTACTTCCTTTCCTATGGGATGCCTAACAAAAAGGACTTCTGTCAGGTGATTGCTATTGCGAGGAGATTCTTGCGGGGTGGAAGTCCTCACCACAACAAGTTTCCCAGGTATATCCTGCAATCTAGCAGCCAAATGGATTGCTAGATCTTTAGACTCTGATGATTTTTGGGCATCCCTAATAAAAAGAAATATAGGTCAATTCTCATTGGAACTTTACAAAGCTTGGAATAATCACTCCCTTTGCGACATTTTTGTGTCCCCCCATTCCTATGCTATTTCTATAAGTCCTCTAAGCTGTACGCTTTGGAAGTGTTGGATGGAGGTCAAGAAAACTAGCGGTCCTAATGATAAGTTCTTTCTTCAATCTGATTTTTTACCTACAGGAAAGCATTTGGATTGGATGACTCTTCCTCTGGAGCAATTGTGATATTGGAATAAAAGATCATAACTACAAGAAAAAGAGTTTCTCTTATTGGGATGATTTCATTGTGCATGGTGAGGTTATATCTAATGTTGTAATTTTGGAGACTACTGATCTCTCCCCTCTTTGTCTCCAGGTCATGATAAAGCATAACGACATGCTGCACGTGAAGCTCCAACAATATTCTACCTATAGACCTGTGCATTTCTCTCCTAGGCCATGGATATGCTCCAGAATTACAAGAGGAAGAGAGGCTATGTCCACATGATTCTACCCAAGATGAATTCCAGATGGCATGTTAACTAGACTACAAGACAACGACACCATAGATTCCTCTGTCTGTCGACTTTCCCCACCAACATCAAGCAGTCCTTTCTCTAGTGGCTCATCATTCACAATGGAATTTGGGGTGGCTCCACGATCAAGAAGGCCGATATTAATGATGGTAAATGTACATTTTGACGCACTATGGAGGACTTTCCCCACCTCTTTTACAAGTACAAGCATGAAAAGCTATTTTGGAATTCTGTTCAACCTTTTTGTCTCAAATTCAGCATCTCCTTAAGCTATAAGGAATTTCTCCTTGGATCCTACAAAAGAATGATCTTTCTCTCTGGAACCTCTCAAGATCTCACATTCTATGTCTCATTTGGAAGAGCAAGAATGAAGCTATCTTCAACAAGAGAAAAAAGTGCCTCCTCTTTTCTTCCAGCTAGGGATTTAGAAACATTGTTGTGAAGTGTTTGACCTGTATTAAAGATGCTCACGTTAAAGACATCCAAGTTTCTAAGTTGTTACATAATATACCTCCCAATCACTGGAGAGAAACCTTGCTAAAGTTGTACTCTAGCACTAGACTTGAGATGATCTTCTCATGTGTGGAAAGACCTATGTTGTAGCTCTGTTGTTTATTTCCCTAGGCTATATTTACTCCATGTATTTTGCTTTAGATTTGGCTATTGAGCTTTGATGTTTTGGTTGTCCTTGATGTGGGCTCATGCCCTTTGCACATGTACATTTACCTTCTTTAATATATCCTTCTTGTTTTCTCAAAAAAAAAAAAGCTTTGTTGGGATGGCAGAGATGCTCATGCACATGCATTGATAGCCTTGTTTTTCAAACATTCCATTATTCCTTACATTCGCTATTTCAAAACAACAAAGGATGATTGGGATACACTTACCAGTTTATACTAGGCTAGGAATGAAGCTTATGTTGCTTACCTCCGAAAACAATTGAAGAGTGAGCATGTGAATGAAGGAGATTCCATGGATAGTTTTGTTTCGAGAAAAATCAAAGATTTGAAGGAACAATTGATTTGTGCTAATGAAGTCTTGCTAGATAGTTCACTCGTGCATACTATTCTGAATGGTCTTCTAGATTCATATGAGATTTTTGCTTCTACTCTTTGATTGTTGATGAAAGGCAATCCAAATGCCTTAACATTTGAGGAGTTAGTCTCTCTTCTATTGCAAGAAGATCAGTCTAGGTAGAATAGGTCCATTATGCATGTTGCTGATCAAGATTTTGTTTCTAGTAAAAAAGGGAAAGGTAAATCAAGCTCATCTACTAGTAAACAGAAATCTACTCATTGTGCACAATCAAAGATGGATAAAAAAGATGAGAAGAAAATAGAAAAGCAGACAGTATTTTGCAAATATTGTAAAGGAAATGATCATGTCATAAAGAGTTGTCCAAAAATTGCAAAAGAGGAAAACAAGAAAGAGTCTCCAATGGTTGTTGCAAAGGCTCTACACCCAAATCAGAGGCTACAAATCAAATGAAAAATGAAGAATGGGCTTTACTACTGTTTGGAGCTATGAACCATCTTCTCATGAATAGTGTATGTCTATGATAGACTTAGATGTTTCATACTTTGATAGTGGGGCAACCAAACATATTACCTTGTAGTGTTGTTTCTACACTTCACTTGAGCCTTCCTCTCTAGGAAATACTATCACATGCACCAACAATTCCTCTTATCGTATCATGGGAGTTGGTAAGATCAATTTGACTACTTCTAATGGTAGTTCTTTTACATTGTCAGATGCTTAATTTGCACCAAAGATGAAGAAAACTTTGCTATCAATTTCAGCATTAGCCATGATCAGCTTGATTGTGAAATTTGTTGATGACAGTTGTATAGTTCATGATCTTTCAAATGGAAACATCATTATTGGTTCTAGCATTTTATGTCGTGGGCTCTATAAGCTCATCGATTATGCCAAATCTATGAATGATTCAGCATGTACAATACAAGATTCTTAGGCTATGTGAGATGCAAAGCTTTGGCATGCATGCTTTGGTCATCTTACTTTTGCTAGTTTGCAATGTCTAGAAAAATTTGAAATGGTGTCCTGTCTACCCAAACTTGAGGCACCTACTTTAAACATGTATGTGAAGGTTGTATTTTGGGCAAATGTAGTGTTTCTCCTTCCCTAAAGATGGTTTAATACGAGCTTCTCAAAAATTGCAACTTGTTCACGCCGATGTTTGTGGTCCTATGCAAACACCTTCTTTTGAGAACTACCTTTACTTCGTGAAGTTCATTGATGCTATTTCGAGAAACGCAAGGGTATATCCATTGAGTAAATACATTTTGCTTAGCCATGATGTTGTTTTTGTGGAAGATGCGATTCAGCCATTACTTTCATGTATTGAGACATTGGTTTGCTCCAAATTCACGAAAATTCTATAGTTATGAAGCACCAAATTCAGAAAATTCTATAGTTGTTATGCAAACCGAATATGATGCAATTATAAAAACTAGTACCTCTTCTTTACATTACTTGACTCATGGCAAGAAGGCCATTGGCATTATGTGGGTATACAAGTTGAAGTGTAAGCCTGATTGAACAATTTACAAGGCTAGGCTTGTTGCAAAGGGTTATGATCAAGAAAGAGGCATTGGTTTTGATGAAATCTTTGCTCTTACATACACAATAACTAATATTCATAGCATTTGTGCACTTTCACTTCATGAAGGTTGGAATGTGCATCAATTCGAAATTAAAACTACATTTTTGAATGGTGACTTGCATGAACAAGTGTATGTTTTTTAGCCCTATGGTTTTATGTAGAGAGGGCATGAAAAAAAAGTGTGCAAGTTGAAAAGGCATTATATGGTTTGAAGAAAGGACCACATCCTTGGTATGAAAAGATACATGCCTAGTTGGTTGCATGTGGTTTTGAGAACAGTCTAACTGAGAGCACCTTATATGTTAAGCATGAAAATCATGTGCTTCTGATCATTGTTATTTATGTTGATGACATGCTGCTTACTAGTTCTATTGAGAAGCATATTACTTATTTAAGGTTGATTTGCATGCCTTATTTGAGATGTTAGATTTGGGGCATTTGCATCATTATTTGGGCATTCAATTTGTGCAAATTGATGGTGGAATAGCTTTGTGTCAAACAAAATATATTCAAACATTATTGCAATATTTTGGCATTGAAGAGTACAAACCTATTGCCACTCCTATGGAAACAGGTTTATGATTGAGTCTTCATGATGCTCGAGATACATTTCATGTTGTTCTCTATCACTAGGCTGTTGGACGCTTGATTTTTTCATGCTTACTTGGCTACATATTTGGTTTGTTGCCTCACAGATGAGTAGGTTTATGCATTGCCTAGGTGTCAAGCATTGGGAGGCGACTAAGTGCATCTTTTGTTAGTTGAGTGATACCTAGCTACTTGGATTGTTTTATCCCAAGAGGGGATCACTACTGTTAAATTTACATGCTTTTTCTGACTCTGAGTAAGCTAGTTGCTATGACACTTGTGTGTCCACCAGTGGTTTGTGATTCATGCTTGGTTCTCATGCATATCTTGGTTGACCAAGAAGCAGCCTACTATGGGCACTTTTAGTTGTGAGGCTTAGGTCGACTTTGGTAGCAAGTATGGAGTGTGTGTGGCTCACACACCTTATGGCTGATTTGGATGTTGATCACTCTTGTGCCACCGATTGAGGTGCACTATGATTATGTGAGGGAGAGCTTCTCTACAAGAGATATCAGTTTGGTAAAAGTGCCCACACAAGAGAATGTTGCAGACCTTTTTACACAAATGCTTTGCCTAAAGAGAAGGTTGAAGCTTTTCGCAAAGCTTTGGGCTTACTTCCTTTTGTGGATTGATTCCACACAGCTTGGCACTTCCTTATACCTGAGTAGTTGGGGCATCACTCTCAAGGAGTATTTGTTCATATATTTTGGTAGTGATGTGTGTTAAAACATGAGGACCACTAGGGCACGTTTTTCCCTCTTTAGGAGGTTTTTTTCCCCTAGATTGTATATACGCCTATCACCCTAATGGGTAACTTATCTTTCTCCATTCTCTTGCTAATGCATTAAGTAGTGTGTGTTGTGCTCCAAGCTTATTCTTCTTCCTTGTGTCGTTTGCATGCTTTCAAAGACCTCAAATTCCAACATACAATGCAAAGGCGCTCCACAAATGTAGAAATCTAGCTTCCTTACAAGTCATAAAAAGATATAAATTCAATTCTAGACGTATATAATTGGATTCATATGATAGAGTAGTAAATCATCATGTTTATATTTAAATTGACATGATTTTCTCAGCGCTCAATTAGTGATTTAGAATTCAAGTATTCATATGTTTCTTCGAGAATGCCTTTTAAATAGCGTAATGTTTATGTCTATCTATAAAGCCATTTCTTGAATTTTGAGTTTTCTTGTTGATGCGGGCTTAATTTTACTCGTGTAGAAGATAAATTACAACAAAAAATCGTACATAGAGTAATTTATTTACATCTTTATCTTTACGTTACTTGATATATATGCACAATCTATACATATAAAATATAGCCTCTCTTGATATATATATATATATATAAATCATTAATCTCAATCTTTAAATTGTGTGAGGTACTTAGATATATTTAATGAAGGGATGAAATTTTGGTTACGAAGTGAAGGTTCAAAAAACAAAAAACGCCGAACCTTCCAAGTTCCAACTATACAAGGCTGAGGAGCACCTGAAGTAGGCGACAACGGAGACACTAACCACTAACCTAGACGGAGCACAGTACAGGGCATCGAGAACAACACTCAGGCGACACCATGATCATTTTTGAACTACCACAGAGCCGAGGATAACACGAGCTTTTCTACCGAGCATCCGAGTGCTATGTGGAGCTCCTGCCATAGCTCTCTTGCTCAAGTCTCCAACTCGAATCTCTCGGCTAGTGTATTGCTTTGCGTGGATTTAGAACCATTGCTTTTGGGTAGTCCTTCCAACCATTATTTTTGAGCAGCCTAGCTCTTGTTTTGTGGAATAAAGAAGGTCCCATGGATACTATGGCCTTTCATGTTCTTTTAATCAAAGTCAACCTATAAAGAAGTTAAGCTTCCCTTCACCTCTATACTTATTCCTTTAATCAAAGTCAGCCTATAAAGAGGTTAAGCTTCCGCCCAACGAAATACAAGTCATTGATCTATAAAACTCCGCCCAACGAAATATAAGTCTCTTAATCAAAGTCAACGTATAAAGAGGTTAAGCTTCCGCCCAACGAAACAATTGCATTATTGCATCGAAAGTTTTTCTTCAATCATTTGATAAATATTAATTGTTAAAGCAATGATCCAAAGAAGTCGGTGATTTATTATTGACTTTTCGGAAATGAGCAATTGTTTATTAGAGACTGGACTTGATTACTGAGAAACTGTTCCATTGTATTCAAAAGATTTGTTTGTATAGAATCAAAACAAACAGGAATGTTCACATAACTTAAAACCTAAAAGTATATTGGATTGGTTATGACTATAAATGCAAAGATATAATTTGCAGATTGAATGAAAAGATGCTCTAAAGTCTAAATTTGCACGCCAAAAGTTATTAAATATCTAAGGAAGTTATTTTAGTTATCATGTCGCCTTAGGGATATGGTAAGTCTGTTTTTAACTAGTCTAACCCTTGTTCTACGGGATAGGGGTGTCCCTCACGTATTATGCTCATTCATCCTATACAATTGTAATTTCAAAGTTAAAGCTCGGGAGAGAAAGCTTCTACTGAACCTCCATTTATATACACACATACACACACACACATATATATATATATATATATATATATATATATATATATATATATATATATATATATATATATATATATATATATATATATATATATATATATTTATTTCGGAAAATAAAGCAAATATGACAAAATTAATGCGTTTGTAAACAATGAACAAACAATGTGATGCGCGATTGGATACATATTAATGAACCTTGATGTGTTCGTATCAAACATGAACACTCATTTTGATTAGAATACGAATATGCATTTATATTTTGTGAATTTATTGTAGAAACTTAATGTGTGCATTCTTGTTTTTTCTGTGAGGTTTCATGTAACGTTTTTCTGCAAAAAGGTATGTTGTGCTTTGTTGTTTTCATGTAAATTTTATTTTGAACTGTAAATCTCTGTATTTATATGTATTGGATAGAAACAGCAGTAAAAGAAAGAGGACAGTTGTTACAATAAAACAAAGTGAATTGTGTAAATTGAGAGAAAGAACTATTTTTTAGTTCTTTTTAAGCATTTATAATATCAAATCCATTTCGATTTTCTTACGATCATCGCATTTCTTTAAGTGTTTCTATTATCACTTCCATTTTAGGCTAGTCAAAGAAAAGAATCATAACAGATTACGGTATAAGAATATGAACGAAAAGACACAGTTTCTTTTTTGCTTTTGTGTACCAAAGTTATCAAAGTTTTAAGTTCTTATTAATCTCAATCCTTGCTACATTTTGTTGACAAAACAAATTTTTCCCCTAATTATTTAATGGTGGAGGATCTGGAACGTCACACTCACATTTCTCTCATCTATTCAATGATTAACGTATTATTTCATGCCATAAAATGTCCGATTTTAGTGGATATAAGTAGAGAGAGAGAGAGAGAGAGAGAGAGAGAGAGAGAGAGAGAGAATCTTAGTCTTTTGGGACGAAGAGCTATAAATGGGCATTAAATGATAGACTATCATTAAGAATCAGACGTATAAGTCGTTGATCTATCTTAGTATGCGCGAGATTTTTATATTTTATCAAAAGGTGTTGGACAAACAATCAATAAGTATTAATTAAAACAGCAATGAGCTAAGAGATTCGATGATTTATTGTTGACTTTTCGGATGTGAATAAATTTTTAGTAGACACTCAACTTGAAGATATAGAAATGATTGTTGGATTATATAACATTATTTAACGAAAGCTTTTATTTAAGTCATGATTCATCGTCATAATGATTTCTGATTGATGAGAAGTTAAATTAGAAAATGGTTTTGAGAGGATAAAAATTCTAACGAACATTAATTATGTCCGAAAGAATCAGGAAATGATTGATAATAAATGAATGATTGATGATTGAGTTATTCAAGTTTCAAGTCTCTAGTTAAAAAACATGATTCAATATCAGTTGTATTAAGTGCGAGCTAACATGAATGGAGAGTGGATATGAAGTCGTTGAATTAAAAAATCATTGATTATAATGATATTTGGAGTCACGTATTTAACTAAGCTTCGCAACCCTAGTGATGCCATGCTAACAAAGCAACACCCTTACAACAAAACCCTAGTGATACCATGCTAAAAACGTCTCGGACAAGGGAAAATTCAATTCAATTTTTTGAAGAAAACATAAGAATAAACACATTTATGTGTACACATTGAACTTCCTATAATATTTGCGATTCCCATCCTCTAAGACTTGAACCAGTTTAAGAACCTATAAAATTTTCATTTCCCATTCGCGGTTCAAAACATGTGTAAAACTTTTTAATTACCATCCTTGGTTCAAGCCTCTTTCTCTCGTGTCCTAAAAGTGCTAAAGTGTGGATTATATTTTCAAATCGTGGTAGGATTTTCTTAGTAAGAATATTGAATACTAAAATGCCCTTTGCAACATGACCGAAGGTGAGACGCTTTGTAAAAAATGGAAGAAAAGATCTATGGTTAACTTTGATGAGTCCCACAAAATATGTTCCATTGAGAAAACACTACAATACTTAGGTACAAGATTAAGGAACATGAGCAACATCGAAAGTGTCCCTAAGTGTACGAGCTTGCAATCAAAAGTCAATGAAACATAGAAAGAAAATAAAATATGTATTTAACATGATTTTCAAAGAAACTAAATTCAGATTAATGTAAAATTATTACTTAGTGTGTTTAGAAAAAACAAAATCGTCTGAGAAGCAATTTGCAAAATCAAGGTTTCATAGCTCAAGAAAGCAATAAATATGAAACTTCGATGAATGAAGGTTGTTAAAAAATGATCCCAACCCACTACTTCTATTAGTTTTTTTTTTTAATGTTTTTGATATGGTTACACGGATTTTTTTAACTTGCAATTATGCTTCCGTTGTAAAAAAAGTATTTTTTTGTATCGATCAGAGCAACATAAAAAAAAATATATAAAATAAATCTAGCAATAGATTGGATCGGTCATGAATATCAATTGAAAGATACATTTGAATTCTGGATAGTTTTTATGTGTGCAATTTATCGAGGATTCTTAAGTATTATACGGAAGGAAGAAGGAAAGAGAAACTCTTCGAGAAGAAGATCAACATGTGCATCCAGAGTTAAGTCCAGAGCATGTGCAAGTGCAAGTATATACCTTCAAGGAATTAGTTTTACAAGAATTTATATAGTTTTCCAGTCATGGTTAAGGTTGTTTATTCTATAAATTATCATACCTTCATAAGAACAAGGAAAGTAAAATAAGTATCAAAACATCATGTAAGATCCTTTATGCTATTTTATTTTAATTTAAATCTGTTTTGATTAATAAATAAGACCACCACATTAAGAAACTACTAGAAGGGAATAAAGGATCCTACATGTAACATTCGTGTAAAAAAATGAACGTTGATTTTGACTACATTATGAAAATCCATTTATATATTGTGAAGTTGAAGGTGTGGGCCTTCTCACTCTTTTGGTCTCCCCCTAACAGGTGGCTCCCAAAGGCTCGAGCTTACTTTGTTCCCTTTGGAAGAGTTGGAATAAGGTGGAATTGTTCATCAAGATCGATCTTAAAGATTGGAAATGGGCCGGAAGTATTAGAAAAAATGATTTGATCTAGTTCCATATCAAGGACACCAGAGGTGTTGAGCCTTGGAATCTCCAACAAGCTAAGAAGCTTTGGAACAAAGGTGTTCATTTGCAAAAACATGTTTGGAATCAAGAAACATGCTAATGTATTAGATTTGAGGACATTGACAAGGCAAGGAAAGAGGAATATGAAGAATGTTGCCTGTTGCAAAGTGGATTCAATGCTTGGGTGGGCTCAAAGAGTCACCTCGTTATTGGGCATTGCTCCCCTCACCTTGAGGCTCTTAGATGGCACAATGACAACAATCGTGATAAAATTTTGAGATTCATGGAGAATGTGGACTGTCAAATCATGCTTAAGAGATTGTGTCTCAATTCATCAAGCGTTAAGTGGGACTTCGAGCTCCAAACCGTTTGGCATCCCCTCATTGAGGTTCAAAAATTGGTTCTTATGTGGAAAATCCTCAAGAGGAAATTTTGACAACTCTAAAAAGCAATCAAAATGTGTAGAGCCCAACCATGGTGTAAACAATGCTTTCAAGGAAAGGAGGACTTGGGACACCTCTTCTTTTCTTGGCCAAAGTCAATTTGGGAATGGCAAACCCCTGGTAGAATCATGTTGCTACAGGAACAAATTAGCTAGAAGCAAGCATTATTAGGTGAAACCATTGGTTGTTCTGCAACAATATGGAATGTTATAAGAGGTGAGACCCTTTGGAAGATTTGGAAAGAGAGAGGTGCCACCAAGTTTGGTTGCCCTTGTAAGGAATGGTCGATTGGTGTTAGGCAAAAGAATTTCCAAATGTAAGAATCCCCCACCTTTTAGACATCATAGAGTGTTTCTCATTGAGAGCAACAATAAAAAAAGCAAATCGGCCTCTATGAGGGGGACGAAAGGGTTATCAACCTTCTTTGTAATGTCTTCTAGCAAGTTTTAGGAAACTCTAGCTTTGTGCGATTTGGGGGTCTTCATGGGTGCTATGCCAGTTCACTTGTACAATTGTTCTTTTTGTTAAGTAAAGAGTCGGAGAATAGATTAGTGTCGAACTTCCTAAAGAAAAAAAAATGGTATGAAAGTGTAAATGAAAAGACAAATTTTTGTGCACGAATATTCACAGTTTATTTTCTTCTTGCGTACTAAAATTATCAACGATATACGTATATTTTAATCTTAAAATTTACTGCATCATCCATGCAGTGATTGATTTGTTCTTTCGTGCCTAGCCGTAATATGTTAGATTTTAAACGATGTGATAACCATGAGAACATCTAACTCCGGAAAAATGATCGTTTTCCTTCAGCCCATAAAACATAAGATTCTTAACGGTCTCACCCAAGTGGAGATAAATTTATTAAAAATCCTGATTATTCATCGTGGATTAAATTGAAAACCTTTATTGATTTTTCTGTTAACATCAGGAATTTATGTCTCGCCGAAGTAGTTTTTCAATAAAGGATTAAGTGTACTCTTATAGTGAATGAACCTCCTTAGCTACACATCGCGCTTCCAGTTTTTGAGAATGAACTCTCTAACATGGAGTTCTATTTACGAAGAATATGAATGATCTATTTGAAGTATTTTCCAGAATGTTCCTTTGTGCAAAAGATTGAGACACAAAGAAATTAAGATTTAGCACTATCAACGCTGTCATATGGAGAGAGAGAGAGAGAGAGAGAGAGAGAGAGAGAGAGAGAGAGAATCTCTGTGTTTTTGGACCAAGAGCTTTAAAAAGGCGTTAAATGATGGATTATCATTGAGAATCGGGAATATTAGACGATCCATCTTAATTTCTAAGAAATCTTTATATCTCATCAAAAGGTGTCCTAAAAGTGCTAAAGTGTTGAATATATTTTCAAGTCGTGGTAGGATTTTCTTAGTGAGAATATTGAATACTCAAATGCACTTTGCAACATGACCGAAGGTGAGACGCTTTCTAAAAAATGGAAGAAAAGATCTACGGTTCACTTTGATGAGTTCCACAAAGCATGTTCCATAGAGAAAACACTACAATATTAATGAGGTACAAGATTAAGGAACATGAGCGAGATAGAAAGTGTCCCTATGTGTACAAGCTTGCAATCAAAAGTCTACGGAACATAGAAAGAAAATAAAATATGTATTTTACATGTTTTTCAAAGAAAGTAAATTGAGATTAATGTAAAAGTATTACCTAGTGTGTTTAGAACAAACAAATGTTTTGATATGCAATTCGAAAAATGAACGTCTCATATCTCAAGAAAGAAATAAATGTGAAACTTCCATGAATGAAGGTTCTTCAAAAATGATCCGAATTCACCACTTCTAGTATAATTTGTTTTCTACGTTTTTGATATTGTTACACGGATTTTATTTAATTGCAAATATGCTTCCCTTGTAATCACAATATTTTTCTTTGTATGCAATCAGAACAAAATAAGAAATTTTCATAAAATAAATTTAACATCAGATTGGATTGGTCATGAGTATAAACTGAAAGATATTTTCGAGTTATGGATAATTTTTATGTGTGCAATTTATGGATATTATACAGAAGGAATAAGGCAAGAGAAACTCCTCGAGAAGAAAATCAACTTTGGTTTGTGCATCCACAGCAAGTGCAAGTATATATTTTGAAGGAAGTAGTTTTACAAAATTTTTTTTAATTTTGCACTGCTGGTTAAGGTTGTTTATTCTATAAATTGTCATACCTTCATAAGAACAAGGAAAATAAAATAAGTATCAAAACATCATGTAAGATGTTTTATGCTATTTTATTTTAATTTGAATCTCTTTTGATTCATAAAGAAGACCACATTAAGAAATTACCAAAAGGAATTAATGGATCTTACATGTAACATTCGTATAGAAAATCAACGTTGATTTTGGGAACATTATGATCATAGTCCATTTATATGTTGAGAAGTGCAAGGGTCTTGGACTTCTCACTCTTGTTTTCCCATATCAGGTGGCTCCGAGAGGCTTGAACTTAGTTTGTTCCCTTTGGAAGAGTTGGAACAAGGCGGAAGAATTTGTCAAGATCAATGAAGACTAGAGATGAGCTACAAGTATTAGACAAAATGATTTGATCTAGTTTCTTATCAAGGACATCAGAGGTGCTCAGCCATGGAACCTCAAAAAAACTAGGAAGCTTTTGATCAAAGTTTTTTGTTTGTGGAAATACCTCTGGAGTCAAGAAACATACCAATGGATTAGATATGTGGACATTGACATGCCAAGGAGAGTGGATTATAAATTCTCGAGGACTCTCCCTCTTAGTGGGCATCACTCCTCTCACCTTGAGGGTCTTAGATGGCACAATGACAACAATTTTGATGAAATTATGATATTTAAGAAGAATGTGGACAATGACATCATGATAAATAGAAGATGGTGTCTCAATTGGTCAAGCTTTAGGTGGGACTTCAAGTTCCAATCCCTTTCGCATCTACTCACTGAGGTTAAAAAATCGATCCTCCACCAAGGGATTTGGACAAACGTAAAACCTAAAAAATTTTATGGAGTCCCTCCATGGAGTAAACCATGCTTTCATGGCAACGAGGACTTGGGACACCTCTTCTTTTCTTGCCACAAGCCAATATCGATATGCCATGACCTTGGTAGAATCATGTTGCTTTAGAGAAAAATGAATTGGAAGCAACCATTATTGGGTGAAAGGATTGGTTGTTCCATAGCACTATGGAATGTTATAAGAGATGAGACCCTTCGAAATATCTAAAAGAGAGATGAGACCCTTTGGAATAAGAGATGAGACCCTTAGGAATCTCTTTTGCTGTTATGAAAAAGAATTTCCAATTCTAAGAATCCCCTACGTTTTAGACATCATAGAGTGTTTTTCATTGAGAGCACCAATACTAAAAGCAAGTGGGCCCCCATGAGGGGGGATGAAAGGGTTGTCAACCTTTTTTGTAATGTCTTCTAACAAGTTTTAGGTAACCCATGCTTTGTTCAATTTGGGGGGCCCCATGGGTGCTATGAGCGTTAACTCGCACAATTGCTCTTTTTGTTAGTTAAAATTTGAAGAATAGGCTATTGCCCAACTTCCTTTAAAAATAAAAAATTTTTAGAATGTGAACGCAAAGACAACTTTTTTTGCCCGAATGATCACAATTTAATTTATTCTTGCGTACCAAAACTATCAACGATATACGTTTTTTCTAATTTTAAAATTTACTGCATTCTTGTTATAGAGTTTTAATCTATGCAGTAATTGACTTATTCTTTCGTGCCGTAACATAGATTTTACACGATGTGATTACCATTAGAACATCTAATTCCGCAAAATAGATCGGTTTCTTTCAGCCCATAAAACATCAGCGTCTTAGCGCTCTCGTTATATTAAAAATCCTCATTATTTATTGTGGATTAAATTGAAAACCTTTATTGATTTTTCTGTTAACATCATGATTTAGGGTCTCACCGAAGTAGTTCTTCAATGAGGAATTGGTTGTTCTCTTATAGAGATTGATCCTCCTTAGCTTAACATCACGCTTCCAATTTTCGAGAATGAACTCTCTAACGTGAAGTTCTATTTGTGAAGAATATGAATAATCTATTTGAAGTATTATCTAGAATGTTCCTTTGTGCAAAAGATTGACACGGAAAGAAAATAAGATTTACCCATATCAACGCTATCAGACGGAGAGATAGAAATAGAGAGAGATAGATAGAAACTAAGAAGGACAATGAGAGAGAGAAAGAAAGAGAGAGTGTGTGAAGAGAGAGACTTGGGAGAAAAAGATAGAGAGAGAGAGACATACAGAGAGAGATAGATATTGAATCTTTGCTTTTCGGACCAAGAGCTATAAAAGGACATTACATGATGGACTAGGGCATTAAATGATGGACTATCATTGAGAATCACGACTATTAGACGATGCCTCTAAATTTCTAAGATATCTTAATATCGCATCGAAAGGTTTTCGTAAACCAATAGGTAGACTTTTCAGATTTCACTAATTGTTTATGAGACACTAAACTTGAAGATTGAGAAATGATTGTTGAATGCTTCAAAGATTATTTAATGAAAGTCTTGATTTAAGCCATAATTGATGTTGATTGTTTCATCATGCAATAAAGAATGAATGAGCATTGACTAAAATTTTAATAAAAAAAGTTGGTTTTAAGATAAATATTTTTAACAATAACTAATTATGACAAAAAACATCAAGAATTGATTGATAACCAATGAATGCTTGTGTTACATATATGTGCTCCTCGGGTAGCTTTGATGTTAACCTTTTCTCTATACATGAGTAGTTTTTACTCTAGTGTTCGCTAAAGGTTTTTCTCGATGTTATTATATACATGATAGACTCATATACGGTGGTCTTTTGTACTTAGGGATATTATTGTGCTCTTAGTTTAGTTCAATTCGTCGTCAGTAGAGTGAGCTATTCCATCCATCCATCCATCTTCTTTGTGTGTCTTGCTGTGTTTGTCTCCTTGTGTGTGCTTCTTGTGTGTCTCTTACACTTCTACACACACCCAGTAATGGTGTCAAAGCACGTTCTGCTCCTTTTCAAATTTTGAGTTTTTGTGTCACGGCATGCGTGTACTTTGAATAGCACAAATCAACATTTGAGCATAGAACAATGATTTTTAATAGTCAAGAAGCATTTCCATCAATTGCATTAGAATTTTATCCCCATTGTGAAGCCATTTGTGCAATCAGAATCACAATCAAATTGACGGATTGTGCGATGGATTTTCAGCATTCATTTTAGCATCCACTGAGGTAAAGTTTTTTTTCACATTCTTTTTCTTTCATGAAATTGTAGGCATCAATTAACTGTTTGGCATGTTTCAAGCTGAAGATAAGTGTAATAAAGTAAGTATATGATCTAAGTGTCTAGCGGTTTAAACAAATCAAAAATCCAAAACCATTTGTTCACCCATATGTATGATCAAAGATCTCAAGACTAGAATTATGTAGTAGGCCATGTGCTCTTGAAAACAAGTGATCCACTTAGCTTAGTGATTAAGAGTCTAGGGTATGAAGGAGGAGGTCTTGGGTTCAACCATCATTGGGTACATGGGGATAGTATTTTGCTGAAAGAGCTTAAGAGCCTTCTAGAAGCACCCAATTGAGTTCCAATTAACTCAGACACTTGGTGCACATGTAGTTACATGGGTGACACTTGGATAGTTAGTATCCACCTACCCAAGAAGGCAATCCCTTGGAGAGAGCTATATATAGAGGCATATGGGTGGGAGGAGAGTCATCTCTCTAGCATGTGGTGGTCATAATTCTCATTCTCTTGCATTGGTATCAGAGCTCTAGGCGCGTCCATGGTGACCTTGATGGTTCATCACCTTCCTCGAGCTCTAAGCAAGCTTCCATGGAGTTCTTGAAATCTATGGAGAAGATGATGCATCCATTAGTGAGTTTATTCTTCATATCTACCTTTTTTATATTTGGATTTCTCATGCATCATATTTCTGTTCATTGCATTCCTTGTCACATACTTCTTTTTGCAAAAGAAGATGACTTCTTCTAAAGAAGCACATAGTTTGATTTACAAATAAGTATTTTCCAAGTTAATGTTTGATTTCAATATTTATTTCTCCTCTTTTCTTTTACATATAAGACATTTTATTATCATTAAAGCATGGTAGCCATCTTCATTTTTTATAATATTAATGTGAATCATGAAAGCTATATGCGAGAGCATAAATATATTGAAATACTTTTCATGCACACGCATTATTCATAAGAAGGGATAAAATTATTAAATCTAACTATAAGTTAAAGAAGGTAAACATTTTTAAGAGATGGATATTTATTCAAGAAATTTATATAGAAAATAAGGTTTTGGCATGTTAAAGTCTAGAAAAGGGTGGGATGTCTCACCCTAAAGGTAGTTGTAGTTGTAGCATGCCCAAGTTTTACCTTGTATGAGGAGTAAAGCACTAGGTTTCTTGACACTCCGGTACACATGCACTAATTTAGGTTGAAAAAGTGTATCTTTTGGACAAGCTATTTGTAAAGCTCAATCATTAGGTCTTCCAAGATGTTGATAAGATATCACTTCTAGGAAAGAATTCTGATGATTCTTAAGTGACAAAGAGGATGATGAAGTGTTCATAGCACAATTATTTTACATTGGTTCAATCACCAAAAGATGCTTGGACTATAAACTAGGCAATGAAAGGGAATGCTCCAATTACATTTAAAGTGCTCTAATAACATCAAATGATTGAGGAATGATAATATTTATTTTCAAAATGAAGAACAAGAACACATGCATATGAAATTTCTAGTCAAATTTTCATGAAGGACTGGAGACATGAACACAATTCAAGCAATAAAGCTTTGAGAGTCTTGTCCTAAATTCAAGAATCTCTTTTAAAGACCATCCCAATAATGCAAGATATTGTAAGATGAATTATTTATAAGTTACTTGATTTCTTAGTGGAATGTCAAGTCCTTGAAAGACTAAATTCTCTGTATGTGTGAGAATGGAATTCTTTTAGTAAGTTTTATAGCATGTAGTTCCCAAAAAGTCCCAAACCACTGGTAGTGGTTGGTAAAACCTAAAGGTGTATCAATATTGATAAGATTCTTAGCTTTGGAATCGAAAAGCATTACAATATGCTTGGACTTGAGTTGAGGGAAAATCTCTACAAATCTTGCAGGTAAGACAAAAAGATTTGGACAAGCTTTAGAGATATTAACAATAAAGACTAAATTATGTATTTCTATCCCTCAATAATACTTGATCAAACTTAGTGACGATTGTCTACGATTTTGCAGTTGGAAATACTTCAAAGTTTGCCCAAGTATTGGTAATCAAATTTCTTTTTGGTAATCAAAGTAGAAAAGTCCAAAGTATCTAGTCAAAAATTGTGAAGATGGTAATTAGGTTGATAATAACCAATAGGATTTGAGTTATATAAATTCAAGAACTTGAAATTCTAAATGGTTTCCTTTTCAAAACCTAGAAGAGAAGGATGGATTTTCCATCGGAAGGTTTTCAAGTTTTTCCAAGGTAAAAGCACAAGATCGTGAAACAATCGCGTGAATGATTCAAAAAGTAGAATATCAAGTTAGAGGTAATGCCTAAGACTTCAAAAATTCTTTCAAAGAATTGAAGTGAGAAGGTACTCTATAAAGATATCTTTGGACTTTGGGATAAGTATCAGTCACACATCAATGTGAAGATAAAATAGGGTGGTATAGGACACCAGATTTATACTCAGATTGATGTATGAAAGATGGTATGGGACATCAGACCATGGATTGATAATTATCTTTTAGTCCTAGAATGAATCTAGAAGTTAGTTTTTTATCCTCGAGGGAATTCAAACATCAAAGGAGAATTTTAAGTTCAAGGAGGATAAAGTATCATCTCAAGATACTTCAAGATCATGTAAGTAAGAAGATAGGATGTACGTAACTTCAAAGATCTTCTTTTCCATATAGGATAAAGAACTATTTTTATTTGTATTATGGAACACTTCAAGCTAAAGTGTTGTTGATTCATAAATATTTGATAAATTTCTAAAGATTTAGGACTTTGATATTGCAATGATCCTTTCAACTAAAGAGTAGAATGACTAATTCAAGCACCAAGTTCCTAGTGGAACTCGATAAAGTCAATCATTTAAGTCAAAGCAATTTGCAAAAATTTCACTCCCAATAAGTAGTCATAAAAATGAATATAGGCATGAATTTAGTCACAAGTGAAGCATTATTCGAGTGAAAACATATCAATAGAACCCTAAAGAGTCCACACATTGATGTTGGATACCAAATTGGTATGTTATGGTTGGATGTGGTTTTAGATTTTCTCTAAATCTTTTTGAGAATCCAGTTTATCTCTCCAAAAGATATGAAAAAAATGCTTCAATTGAAACACATCTTTGAGTAGTAAAAGTCTTGAGTCTTCTAGAAATTGAATCCTTCCAAGTTTACATATCTTTTATGTTTGAATTGGTTGTACAAAGTTTTTGTTCTTTCTTACCACTTTTGAAATCTTTTGGATTTGTTTCCAATATGGTGTCTTATTCTTTTTACAAAACTCTAGGGTTAGTCACTTAGAAGGAGACAACAAAAATAAACATCCTAGATAGAAGTTTTGTACAACATGTTGAGATATCAAGCTCCACATGTGATGGTCCAAGATGACATATATCACTTTTTTCATCTCTCTAACATGTATGATGGTCATGCCCATATATGTCAAGGATAATTCATTGAGCTTTACTAGATTTAACTACTAAGAGTGACGTCACATTTGTTTCTTGCTAGCTCACTCATTTGTCGACATTAGGATTTTCCTTATGTACTATTCCTTATATATTTCACTAGTTGTATTCTTGTTTTAGGTCATTATGGTACCTACCTTTTATGTTATAAAAGAAGAAGAAGATCCATCTTCCTTGCCTCAATCTATGTATGTGCTCCTCCTTGATTGTGAGAGTGTGTGTGTGAGCTCTCTTCTTTATCTCCTTCCTCATGACATGGTATCAGGGCCAATGTGGTAGTAGAGAGCTCATCAAGAAGGTGGACACTCGAGAGTACTCCAGAAGGCATGGAGAAAGCGCGACTCACATACGACCTTAGATTGCTAGGAAAATTGGTGCGAAGGTAGAAGGTGGGGTGCGTAGACAAACTAGGTATGTTTCTAAAACTATAAGTTGCATCGTGTTCAACAAAACTCATATATTCATATATTCTAGATCGAGAATTTCAGGAAATTCCATGTATTTTTGACACATAAAAACTGTGTTTTTTTTTGTGATCGAATTATCAGGTCATAGTGTGACAATGTGCAAGAAGAAGTACTGCTTGTAGTTTTTTGTAGTGTTGTGATCTGCAATAGAAATGACCAATGCGAATGGAATGAGTTAGCTTATGAGCGATAAGCTAGACAAGAATGACTTCCATGCTTAGAGATTAAGAATGATGAATTTCCTAATGGGAAAAGGCTACTCAAAGTATATCAAAGTAGAGAAGGAAAATGCTCTATAATTACTAGAGAGGGATCAGACTATGGACTAGTTAAGAGTATATGAGGAATGAAATCAAGGAGCATGAAAGGTAATGAATTAGATATTTGTTAGCATACATGATAGCATGATTGTGCACATGCATGATGCCAAGACTCAGAAAGAGGCTTAGAACAACTTGGTCACATTGTATGAGACCAAATGGAAATTGCAACTCAAGAACGAGTTGCATACATCACAGAAAAAGGGAATGTAGATAACTGACTACATCATGAAAATCAAAAGAATATATGAGTCACTTGCATCTTTAGGCGTGAACGTCAATGATTATGTTAATGTGGAGCTGCATATAAGCAGTTCCTTTTAGACTAGGGAAAATATTCCAAATTTTAGTAATCTGGTCAAGATCAGAATCATGCAAGAGGTAGAGGAGCTGTTCCAAGGTAGGGGGAGCCAAAGAGGCCACAAATGTTTTCGAAGAAATGAATCAAGTAATGATATTAAAGGATGTGGGAATTATGGTAAACTTGGACACTTTGAATGCGATTGTAGGTTGAAGAATCAAAATAATAAAAGGCAACAAAACCAGTATGCATCCATAAGTGCAAATGATTATGAGAAGTTGTTCATGGTTCAACATCATATGATGAATACTATGTCTACTAATAATTCAAAATTGAATGGAATGTCTCATATATTGATTCATGTGCTTCAAGTTACATGACTAGTCATGTAGAATGGTTTAATAGTTTGAAAAAATTTTCAATTTTTGGATATGTTGAAATAGGTGATGACAGATCACACCCTATCAAGCATACACAAAATATAGCACTATCTATGGAGGATAGGAAGGTAAAACATCTTGCTGACGTGCTCTAGGCTACAAGTATAACACAAAATCTGGTTTTTGTTGGACAAATGGTTGACCAAGCATTACAAGTTAGGTTCAATGCTAATGGGTTATATGGAGAAGAATACAATTAGGATGGACGATTCATTACCAAAGGAAACAAAGTGGGTAGGATGGTTGAAAATTATTGAAATAAATGGAGAGATGTTTGCAAAAGGTGGAGGAGTTATTGCTCATATAGAGATGTGGCACAAACGAATTTGCCATGCAAATTTGTAGAGGCTGAACTTGATGTAGTCAAAGGAGATGGTTCGTGGACTACCAAATTTCAAGTTTGCAAAAATGCAAAAGGTATGTGCAACATGTCAATTTGGTAAAGAGTCAAGAGCATCATTTCTGCATGACAAGCATGATAGTGACAATGTGCTAGAAATAGTACATTAGATGTTTGGGGTCTGGCAAAGACCACATCTATGGGTAGTTGCAGGTTTTATGTTACTTTCATTGATGAGCATACATGGAAACTATGGGTACATTTCATGAAAGAGACGAGTGAGGTGTTCACTCACTTCCAGAATTTAAAAGCTATGGCAGAAAAGCAAACAAGGAAGTATATTCGGACATTAATATCTAATGGAGGAAGTGATATATCTTAAATGAGTTTAGCAACTTTCTAAAAAGCCAAGGAATTCGATGTCAATTTTCATGCAGGTACACACAACAATCGATTGGCATTGTTGAATGCAAAAATAGACATATTGTAGAAAGAGCAAGAGCCTTGATGATCGAGAAGAATATGCCTCATTGTTATTTGGTAGAAGTTTTGCACACTACTGTATACATCATGAATCTAACTGAAAGTGCTATTGTACATCAAGTTACACCTGAAGAGAACTTCATAGGTAGAAAATCCAAACTTACCACATATAAATGTTTTTGGTTGTATTGCATATGTACATGTTCCAGATGAGTTGAAGATGAAGCTTGATTCAACATTAAAACAATGTATCTTCATTAGATACTACATTGAGAAAAAGGGATATAAATGTTATAACCCACTCACACTACAAGTGAAGGTAAGTAGAGATATGGTGTTTGATGAAATGTCAAGCTTCTATGCATATGCAAAAGAAGGACTTAATCTTGAGTCAAATGAAGAAGAAAGTGCTACAAAATCAAGTGCACAATCTCAAGTTTTTAGTGGACCAATAGCATCACCAAGCAATAGATCCAACTCAAATCCATGGAGTGGAAGAGTGTGTGGAAATGTTGGCCTAGAAACTTCATCAAATACATCCAAGGAAAGTAAAGAAAAGAATTTTGCTCATAGTAAAACATATACAAATTTTGAAGACATTGATGGAGATTCAATCGTTTCAAAAAGATCCTTGATGACAAACTTTGATTGCCCTCTTTGAAGACTTCAAGAGTAAGAGAGGCCCAAGCAGATGATACAAGGACAAATGACCTAAGACCAAGAAGATCTAGGAGGATGCAGAAATGAGTGCAACGATTGACATATGATAGTTACATGGCTCGTCATTGTGCCTACATGACCAGGGTATTGCAAGATGCTAAATCTTCTTGTTTTGAAGATGCAATTGGAAATGCAGATTGGGAAAATGCTATGGATGAGGAGATGGCTCCATGTTTTATCAAAACAATATGTGGAAGTTGGTTCCATTGGTGCAAGGAAAGAAACCCTTAGGTTGCAAGTGGGTTTACAACGTAAAGCACAATGTTGATGGTAGCATAAGCAGGTACAAAGCAGGATTGGTAGCAAAAGGATATGCACATAAATATGGCATTGATTATGAGGAAATTTTCACCCCTGAGGCTAAAATTGCTAGTGTCAAAACACTTGTTGCATTAGCTACAGCAAAAGGAGGGACTTTGCATCAGATGGATGTAAAGAATGCTTTGCTACATGCTAAGTTACAAGAAGAAGTATACATGGACCAGTCACAAGGATATGAAGATTCAAAGCACCTAGAATATGTTTGGACTTTGCAAAAGGCTTTGTATGGACTTAAACAAGCCCCTCATGCTTGGCATGCAAGGACTGTTGAATATTTGAGCACCATTGGATTTCTTATATGTGATGGAGATCATTCATTATATGCAAGGAAGGGTGATGATGGCATCAGGATTCTGGCTATTTATGTTGATGACTTGATTGAAGAAGGTGAAAATGAAGCAAGCACTATAGAGGTAAAGAAACTCCTTATGCAAGAATTTGACATGAAAGATCTTGGTGTGAAACTCACTTGGAAGTAGAGCTATTACATGTAGCAACAAGAAGCAACCCAATATTGTTTTGTTGAGTACAGAGGTTGAGTATAGAGGTGCTACAATGGTAGCATGTGAAGCATCCTGGTTAGAGATGCTACTTGTAGATTTAGGTGTGGAAGTGCAAAAGCCTATCACCATCTATTGTGATTATCTTCACAACATTGAGTGAGCACGAAACCTTGTTTTTCATGCTAGAACAAAGCATATCAAGGGGCATTATCATTTCATTAGGGAAAAGGAATTAGCAAGTTATATTCACCTTGTTTATTTGAGGAGAGATGAGCGGGTTGCTTATATTTTCACTAAAGCACCTGAAGCTAAAATATTGAAGAAGCTTCCAAGGTGCTTGGATTACAAGACATGACGCTGAGCTTGAGGGGGAGTTTTGAGATATCGAGCTCAACATTTGATGATCCTGGATGACACGTACCACTTTTTCCATTTCTTTGACATGTATAATGGCACAACTGTATATATGAAGGATACTTCACTGATCGTTGCTAGATTTATCTATCGAGAGTGACAACACATTTGTTTCTTGCTAGCTCACTTATATGTAGACATTAGCATTTTCCTTATGTATTGTTCCTTATATATTTCACTATTTGTATTGTTGTTTTAGGTCATTCTTATACATTCCTTTTATGTAATAGAGAAGAAGATCATTCTTCCTTGCCTGAATCTTTGTGTCTTATCCACCTTGATTGTGAGTGGATGTGTGAGCTCTCTTGACACAATAACCTTTTCAATCATCAAAAAATGATAATTCATTGACTTTTTGATTTGATTTTGCTTCAAGTTATATAACATAAATGAGTTTCTAGGGTTAAATTCACTCTAGAAAAGAGAGGTTAGGAATTTCTCATAAAATGGATGATTTTCAAGAATGTTTAGATGAATTCTGAGAAAAGTATCCTTGGTTAGAAAAGTTTGATTTTGGATTTGGCTTATTCAAGTTAAACTACGCTTGATCAAAACTAAATTGCAAAACTTTCCCCTGTAGTTTACATAGGATTTTAAATACCATTAGGCAAAGTAGTCCTCCCAACATTGTAACTTTCTGATGAAAGTAAACCATTGTATAAACATCCAAGTTAGATATTTGGGCCAACCAAAGTTCAAGTTTTCTAAATCAAATTCAAGTGAATGAAGAGTTCTCAAATTCTTGATAAGGATAAGAATCCTGCCTATGTTACTTTGTCCATGCACCAATCATGCCCTAAAATGGACTAGTAATTTGAATCTATGGAGCTCACATGTTCTTTGCCTTGATTACACCTAGTAAAACACTGAGTTGGCTAGGGATTTTCCTATATAGTGTTTTGAATCATTCGGGCAAGGATCCCACCATAGAGGTAAGACATGTTCTTCGCGTTTTAGAGCATGAGGCTTGGGGGTTGCCAATAGTATTTATATAGCTCTATTTTTGTAGAAAAAATATTTTCGAAGGGGAAAAAATGTAATAAAGTAAGTATATGATCTAAGGGTCTAACAGGTTTAGATAGATTTTAAATCCAAACTTATTTCTTCACCCATATGTATGACCAAAGATCTTAACCCTAGACTTACATAGTCGGTAATGTGCTCTTGTAAACAAGTGATCCACTTACCTTAGTGGTTAAGTCTCAAGGGTGTGAAGGATGAGGTCTTGGATTCAACCCCGATGGGGTACATAGGAAGAGTATTTTGCCAAAAACGCTCTAGAGACTTCTAGAATCATCCACTTGAGTTACCTCCATTGAACTAGGACACTTGGTGCCCATCTAGTTACATGGCCGACACTTGGATGGTAAGCATCCACCTACCCAAGAAGGGAGTCGCTTAGAGAGATCTATATATAGAGGTATATGGTTGGGAGGAGATTCATCTCTCTAGCATGTGGTGGTTGTATATCTCATTCTCTTGCAATGAGCTTGATGGGACCAACTATCCAAGATGGTCTTACATGATGAAACATGTTCTAGTTGTGAAACAACTATGGAACTTAGTGGCAGATGTAGATGGTTCTTCTAGTTCATAGTCTACTATAAGAGATGAAGTTTCTTCATTAAGTATAGTGGTTACTCCTTCTCCACCTACAGAAGATAAACTTAGGAAGGAAAGGATGCACAAGCTCATGCATTGATTGCACTTTCTATGAAGCATCATATAGTTCTACAAATTCAATCATGTTCTACATCAAGACACACATGGGACACTCTTGTTTCTTTGTATGTCATGCATAATTTAGCATGCGTTGCATACTTGAGGAAGCAGCTTGAGGATGTATTTATTGCTAAAAATGAGTTTTTGGATTTGTATGTGACATGCATCAAGGATGTGAAAGAGCTATTGGCAAACATAGATCAAATTATTCGTCATGCATCACTCATCTCTACATTGTTGAAAGGATTACTAGAATGTTTTCAAAGCTTTGCCAATACACTGTTCGGTTGCAAAACAAAATCCCAATATGTATCCATTTGATGAGGTTTTTTTTATCCTTTTGCAAAAAGAGCAATCTAGAGTAAATAGAAGTGGTTTGATTGAGGGAATGCAAGCACTTGCTATCTCATGAAAAGGGAAAAGCAAGTATGGTTCAGCTTTGCATTCATCAAAACCAAAGCCCCAACCTTCTTCTTCCGCTTATTCCTCGAATGATGCTGATTTGCAAAAGAAAAAGAGATGCAAATATTTGTGGAAAGCTGGTCATACTATTGATGAGTGTAGAAGACTTGCTAAGCACAATGAAAAGAAGAAGGAATCTAACATGTCTATTGCTGAAATTTCTTTAAACGCAAGGAATGATGAAGCAAACATGGCTCAAAAGTTTTGCACATGTGTTGTTACATTTCATTATGATGCATGATTGCGTTCTAAATGTGTGGTTGTGAGTGAGGCTGGTTCGGCTTGGTTTCTTTGATAATGGTGCTTCAAAGCATGTAACCTCATGCAAAAGGTTTCTTGCATCTTTGAAAGATGCACCCAAAGTAGGACATGTGGTGTGTGCAAACAATGCCTCTTATCTTATCATTGGAGTAGGAGGAATTGAGGTTACGGGTGCAAATGTATTGTATGTACTAGGTATCAAGAAGAACTTAATTTCAAAAAAGAGGAAAAGAAGAAAGAGGCTATAATGGTTGTTGGAGAGGCCTCTACACCTAAAACAAAGTTTGCTAATCTTGTGCAGAGTGAAGAATGGGAGTTTACTATTGTTTGCAACTATGACCCATCTTTCCATGAACACTACATGTCTAGAGTAGACTTTAATCTTTGGTACTCTGACATTGGCACAACCAAACATATTACCTCACAATGTAGTTTCTTAAGCTCACTTGAGCCTGCCCCCACAAGGGATATTTGCACATGTGATAACAACTCTTATCCTGTAATGGGAGTTGGTAAGATCATAAGACATAGTGAGCTTGTACACACTGTATACATTTGGAAGTCATTTTCTTTAGAAAATGTATAAGAATCACAAGTTCTGGTATGAGGTTCATCTTATGCACATTCCTAAAAAATAGGAATGACTATCAATCAAAGTTAAGTTGATTGCCACTTCATTGTTTGTTTTTAATAAATGGTTTTATGCAATATAGAAAACTAAAACCTTGTATGACACCTTATTAAGAGGAAGTTTCTCAGTCCTAACTCTCCTGCTACTCTTAGTATTTTTCAATCATAACTTCAATTCAGATTCAACAAAGTTTTTTGTGAGCTGGTCAAGCTACAATTCATCTGTTTTGCATCAATCTATTTTTATTGATGCTTATGAACACCGATTGAGTTTTCTTGCACTGACCACAAGTCTACAAGCTCTACTTTACCTATCCAAAGAGCTAGGATAGGTACTATGTAGGATTTCTCGACCATCTTCATCATCTTACAAACCAACTGCAAGCCTCTCCAAATCTCTCCTATTTCTTTCACCAAAACTATCCAAGATACAAGTTCTTATTAATCCCAAAATTTGATACAATCTTGTTGACAAAAGAATTATTAAAGCAAAGTTCTAGTTCTCAAGCTATGGTGAAATTCCAGAATGATTTAATGTTCATCCTAATCCATACTCAACCGCTAACAATTGTGCAGGATCTCGAATGGTGCACTCACATCCCTCTCATCTTTGCAATGATTAACTTAATACTTCGTCTAAAGAAATACTGAATCTGAGTGTTTTTTTTAATAAAAGGAAGTTCGGCCTTGGCAATCTCAGTCTTTTTTGATGAAGAGCTCTAAAAGGGCACTAAGTGATGGACTATCATTAAGAATCAGAAGTATCTATCGTAGCATGGGCGAGATTTGAATATATCATCAAAAGGATTTTGGCCAATCGATCAATAACTATTAGATAAAACAGCAATGAGTTAAGAGATTCCTCGATTTACTGTTGACTTTCGGATCTGAATAATTTCTCATTAGACATTGAACTTGAAGATTGGGAAATTATTGTTGAATTATTCTAACATTCTTTAAGGAAACCCTTCATTTAAGTCAGGATTCATGTTGAATGATTCATCATAGAATAAGTAATGACTGCTAATTCATGAGAACTTAAATTAGAGAATGGTTTTGAGAGAAAAAAATTATAGCGAACATTAATTATGTCTGAAAGAATCAGGAAATAATTGAAAATCCATCAGTGATTGATGATTCAGTGATTCAAGTTTCAAGTCTCCAGTTAAGAAATGATTAAGAAGCAATTGTATTAAGTGCGAATGAAAATGAGTGAAGAATGGATGTAAAGTGATTCAGTTATAACATCATTGATTCTAACTATATTTGGAGTCAAATATTGAATTTGATGAACTTCTCTGAAGTATTGATTCAATAGTATTAGGCTCAAAGGCTGCACCTTGGCAACCCTTACAGCAAAACACTAGTCATGCCATGCTCAGAAATCATTCCAAATTTTCACCTCAAACAGTTTTCAAGCTTTTCGATGAAAGCTCCTTCACACAGCGTTAAGAGTTTTTGAGAATTGGGCAATATTATTGAAGTGTGTGAATATATTTTTTCTATCTTCAATAAAAAATAATGGCTCAGTCAAAGTCCCCCCCCCCCTTTTTTTTTGTAATGTGTGCTCCCAAAACGTCTCGGACAAGGGAATATTCAATTCGACCTTTTAAAGAGAAAATGGAGTAAAGGCATTTATGTGTACACACGGAATTTCCTATAAGATTTGCTATTCCCAGCCTATAAGACTTAAAAGTTTGAAAGCCTATAAAATTTCCACTTCCCATCCTCGGTTCAAAAGATGTGTTAAATTTTTCAATTCCCATCCTTGGTCGAGTCCATAAACTGTGGATCGTGGAGGTAGATTTTACAGAGTTTAGATGGCACTTGTCCCCTTCACTTGTACTTTTCTATTCCTTTAATTAATACAAATCTGGGAGAGTAAGATAAGGCCAAACTTCTTTTATTAAAAAAACAAAAATTGTGGATCGTGTTATTAAATCGTAGTACGCTTTGCGCAATGAGAATATTGGAAACTCAAATGCCCTTTGGAACATGACCGAAGGTAAGACCTTTGTAGAAAATGGAAGGAAAGATCCACGGTTAACTTTGTTAAGTCCCACAAATAATGTTCCATAGTGAAAACACTAGAATACTTAGGTACAAGATTTAGGATCTAGAGGATTGATCCTTCTTTTTCACACTTGATTGTGTTTGTATCTCAAGATAAAAAAGAAAGTTAATCCAAATGATGGGGATGAAAATCTCATCATTCGCCTATGTATCTATTCCTCATAATGTTTTATTCTATTTTATTTTAATTTAAATCTCTTTGATTGAGAAAGAAGACAACATTTAGAAATTAAATTTATCTTTCTTCAGATCCTAGATGTGAACATGTGAACATTGATTTGGATATTTAATTATGACTTTTATGTTCTTCCAAAAGGAACTAATGGATCTTACATGACTAAAGTAGTTTTCGTTTCTCAAACTTTCAATGTCTGTCCAGACCATTTGACAAGAGAAAGATAGAAAGTGTCGCTAAGTGTACTAGCTTGCACTACAAGGAATACGGGCGTGTAGTGACGGTTAACGCGACAGAATTTCGTCGCTGTAAAATTGCAACTTGCGTCGGAAATACCGTCGAGCGCGGACCGTCGATTATACGACGCAAAAAACGACGGTATTTGCGACGGTATATGCCTAACGTCGCATAAACGACGCTTGTTAAGCGACGCTCTTTAGCGTCGCATCAGCGACGCTTTTTAGCGTCGCATAAGCGACGGTTTATAAGCGACGGTCTATTGCATCGCTTATACGACGACGCGTTGCATCGCTTATGCGACGATCTGTTGACGGACAAAAATTAAAACGTTGGAGGCTCTGCAATCGGCATTTTCACGCATCCGATCGAAGAGCTCTCCAACGTTCGCAATTGCGCTGCGCTTACGAACTGAAGCAAGTATATGCAGAATTGTTGTTTTGCTTAAGCTCTCTGTTATTGTCTCCCTCTGTCTTTGTTTCTCTCTTTCTACATCTTTGTCTCTTTGAATTTTCTCTCTCTCTCTCTAGATCTCTCTCTAGATCTCACTCTCTCTCTCTAGATATCTCTCTCTCTCTAGATCTCTCTCTCTCTCTCTAGATCTCTCTCTCTCTCTCTCTCTCTCTCTCTCTCTCTCTCTCTTCTCTCTTTCTCTTCTCTCTTTTTATTGCAGGTTATTCAAGAAGCTAACCAAGCAAAAACTATGGATCACAATTGTAAGTACAATTTCTATTATTTGTAGATCATTTGAATTGTGTTATTTTCATTACATACCATACTCACACTTATTGATATGCACTCATACACTTATACATGACGAAGAAGCACACACACATGCATATACCTACATATACACATATACATGCACATACATACACATACACATAGAGTTATACATATACACACACATACACAAGAACATGCACATATTGATACATACATATACACTTATACATGCACATGCATATACATACATATACGCACACATACACATGCACATATACACATATACATGCACATACACACACATACACATAGAGTTATACATATACATGCATATACATATACACACATACACATGCACATGCACATACTCATACACACATATGCACTTATACATGCACATGCACATACATACATATACACACACATACACATGCACATACATACATATACACACACATACACATGCACATACATACATATACACACACATATATACACTTAGGTACACACATATGAATGAATTATATAATTAAAGTATTAAAACACATGCTTAATATAAACAATAATAAAAATCAATAGAACAAAACTCTTCATTACTTAATACCATACACACAATTCAAAACATGACTGAAATGAAAAATATATAGATAAATATATGTATATATCAATGTAAATACATAATCCAATGTCATAATCAACGTCTAAAATCCTAATCATCGTCATCATGATCATCATCATCATCAGCAATATCATGATCAGATGGATCTTCCTCATCCTCATCCTCATGATCACCCTGTGACGATCGAGATCGTCCCTCCTGTGTCTGTCTCTCCACCTCATCCATATTTGTCTCCCCATAATACTCCTGTATTACATATAACAAACATAAATCAATAAAATAATTAAAACATTCATAACAACAAAATAATTATATAAAATTTAAAAATACTCACAAAGGCATCAGGATGATCTTGTATATACTCGCTCAAACGCCGATATCCAAAATGTGTAGCATACTCGATCTCGTGTTTCGTAGGATATCGGCCATAATCCTTTCGCTGCAATGAAACAAATAAAAAACATTAGTTGCTTGCATTTTAACTAAAATAAAAAATATACTCACAATAACACATATACTTACAAACGTAGCTACAAAACCATTATGGCCCATTTGGCCTAAGTGCGATGTGTGGCCCGACTCCACTCTCTTCCTTGCAGCAGCCTGTTTATTCAAGGAAAAAAATACATAAATTAAATTAAAAAATTACTAAAATATCTAAAAATTATAAATATAAACTATTAATTTGTGTACCTTCTGCTGAGGAAATGACTCCTGAAGACGTTCCTGAAGACGTAGCTGTCTACGAAAAAACTGCCACGACTCAGGTGGTATGTTAGCTCGCCTCTTATTTTTTTCGACCATACAATATCTCCTGTTAATTTAATCTCAAACAGAAAAAAAAGTCAGAATACATACACATTTATACACACATATACACATACACATACACATACACATACCCACATACACATATACATGCAAACATATACGCATGCATATATGTATATATATACACATATACATACATATAACATAAACACACATATACATATCCACATATATACGTACACACACATGCATGCATAGACACATTCATACAAAATACATGCATTTATCCCACAATAATATGTGTTGTGTATATGTGAATATGTGTGTATGTATAAATGTGTATATGTGAATATGTGTGTATGTGTAAATATGTATATGTGAATTTTTTATTTATGTAGATAATCAAATTATTAATATCAAATACCATTATTTGTAGATTCTGATCAATCAGATGGAACTCCACCACCGTCTCCTCATCGTGCAACGACTTTATACTGTAAGTATATGAAATATTTAATTTTAACTATATTTGATGGATACATAACTTATATATTTTTTTTATGTTTCTTATGATGTGCAGATTCTGATCAATCAGAGGGTACTCCACCACCTCCTACCCATGCAACGACTTCACATGTGTCCTCCGATAGGAATTATGATGAATTTTACTATCAAGAGCATATTATATGTTGGTGTAACTCTTGTTATGGCACGTATCGAAGACCACGATTGGAATGTATTGAACATGAGGCAGAGTATGGTACTTTTGAGCATGCACCATCACCTAGTCAACGTGATAATGCTTGGGTATGTATTTTCTATATATATTAATGTCATTTTTTTATTTAAAAACCATGTATAAAATCAAATTATTATTGATATACAGGAATACTTGCTCGATGATGATGATGATAATGATTTTTCTCATAATGTTAATATACCTCGTACACGTCATGGACTTGCTGTTCATCAATTACAAGCAGAGGTTTCTAGAAATCCTCTACCTCCTGGTTTAGACAATGAAACGGCTGGAGATTATCCATTGCCAGCTCGTGATCGTTCTTTAGTACAAACATATGATAGAAGAAGATATGGAGGATGGAATAGAGGACCACTTCCTTTAGATGGAGAGGTTTTCAACTTTTGGGGTAATCGCTATATGATTGCTCCATCCACTATTACTAATGCTGGTCGTGGTCTCTTTATTGTAGAGGATTTGTATGTGCCTCCGACCTCTGAAGTCACTCTTATGTCATTTTGTGGTCCTATATATGGATGGGGAGATTGGCATCGACTTTCACGTTATGTTCAAAGCATGAGTACTTATGGAATATGCTTGAACGCAGCATCTCTTACTAGTAGAAGGATTTTACATGCAGAAAATGAAAGATTATATATTGATGGAAGACCTTACACACATGGAAATATAGCAGGTTTAATAAATAGTAGTCGAGGGTTACATAATAGTTCAAGGACTAATTGCACATTTGAGGAGCGTGAAAATAGTCATGAATCACCATACATGAGTAGAGATGTATCAAGATACATAGTTGTCAATGCTATTACTACATTACATGCTGGTGATGAACTATTAGTGAATTATGGATGGCGTAGACCTCCAAGAGCACCTTTTAGCTAGAGAGAATAAAAATTTTCTATCCATATTTAATAAGTTATATACTTAATTTTATATTTGAAGTTTAATTTTTATTCATTTAATGGAATTCTAATGAGTTTTGTTTATATGTGTAGATTCCAACGTATGATGTTGATGATATTCGTCCACAACATTCACAATTACCAATAAGACCTCATTTATCAGAAGCTTCCATGAGGAGGCTACGCAAAACTAATCCTGTGCAATATGCAAAGTTGAAAGATCTATATTCAAAAGATGATAAAGTACAAGATTTGTGTGACAATGATGAAGATGATGGCATGGCAGATTTTATTGAGGATTGGTATCAAAATGACAGTGAGAGCATGGATATTTCTAAAAATGAGAAATATCTTCGAGAGGAATGTCTAAAGCATGTATATGAAGGAAGTCGTTTGACACGACTAAGTGCAAGCTTACTTATTCTCAACCTTCAAAATCGTTTTGGATGGAGTAATGTATCTGTTTCGACACTATTAAGGTATAATTTTCAATTTTCTATCTACTTATATATATGCGCATCTTTTAAAACTATTAATGCATCTTTCAAAATATTCGTAAAAAATTTGATTGTTTGGATGGCAGGATACGATTGTTTGTTTTGGAGGATATGAAGTATGTATCTTCATTGAATGATTTGTCGATTCACGCATATGTTCAGTTTGAAAGTGTGAGAAGCGGATTTATAATTTGTATTCAAAGAATTTGGCACTGTTTATAGGCCATACAATGGTGACCTGGATGCATCGCATGCACAGAGGTTACTCAAGATAGAGCAATCTGATTATAATGGACTAGTGCCAGCAAGATTCCTAGGGTATGCAGTAAACCTCTTGCATGTCAATGATGAGGCGCATTTGAAGTTTAGGATACAAAGTGGAAATCATGGTGGCTTGAGAGGATCACACATATACATGCAAGAGGTTTACTGCATACCCCAGGAATCCTGCTAGTACTAGTCCCTTATAATCAGGTTGCTCTATCTTGAGTAACCTCTGTGCATGCGATTCATCCAGGTCACCATCGTATGGCCTATAAACAGTGCCAAATTCTTTGAATACAAATTATAAATCCGCTTCTCACACTTTCAAACTGAACATATGCGTGAATCGACAAATCATTCAATGAAGATACATACTTCATATCCTCCAAAACAAACAATCGTATCCTGCCATCCAAACAATCAAAATTTTTACGAATATTTTGAAAGATGCACATAAGCATACACATATATAAAATTATATGCATATATATATATGTATATTTATTTATTTACTTTCTTTAATATATCATTTTTTTGATAAACTTACAGGTTATTATCTGAAAAGTTTTTACCAAGTCAAAATATTCTTCCTACCTCACATGATGAAATGAAGAAGATAATCAACAATCTTGGTATGGATTATCAATGTATACATGCATGTCCTAACGATTGTATTTTATATAGAGGTGAATATGCAGACTCTTTGACATGTCCCAAATGTCAATCTCCTCGATATAAGGGTGAAGAAGGTAAAATCCTGAATAAGGTATTGAGACATTTTCCATTGGCTCCACGGATTAGACATATGTTTCAAAGCCCCGAATTATCAAAGCTTTTGACTTGGGGACATGATCACAAAAGTACAGATGGAATAATCAGAATTCCTCATGATAGTGTTGCTTTTCAGCATATTGATTCTACATGGCCTGAATTTGCACAAAATCCACAGAATTTAAAGTTAGGAGTTGCATTAGATGGGGTTAATCCATTCTCCATGAAATCCAGTAAATGGTCAACATGGCCAGTGGTAGTCATAAACTATAATCTTCCGCCATATCTTAGCATTAAAAAGGAACATTTAATGCTTTCACTTTTAATCCCAGGCAAAAGACAAGTTAAAGATATGAATGTATATCTTGCTCCTCTCATTGACGATCTTCAAGAGTTATGGAGAGGTATTAATGTCATTGATATATCAAAAAGCATCAATGAAAGACATATTACGATTCGTGGTATTGTGGCTTGGACTATTCACGATTTTCCTGGATATGGTGTTTGTTCAGGTATTGATGTAATTTTTTTATTCAATATGCATGTAAATAAATATGATTTAATCTAATTATATTTTTATCATTTTCCATGATGCAGGAATATCTACTAAGGGTTATAAAGCTTGTCCATATTGTGGTGATTGGTTGAGATCAATCTATAGTAAGAATCTCAACAAAAATATTTATCTTCGACATCGACGATTCTTGCCTGATGATCATCCATTAAGATCTAAAAGAGAAGCGATACATTTTAATGGAAAGCTTGAAACAGGTCAGTGTCCAAAACCTATGACGCCTATGGATTGGTATAAAAAATGGACAGATGGACCTCTGATAGATCCAGAAGCAGAAATCTTCAGTGATGATTCAGATAATGAGTATGTGAACAAAGGTAAAGGGAAATTGGCACTCGCAGAGAACATATCAATATGGTATTCTTTGGAGTATTGGAAAGAGTTAAAAGTATGTCATCTTCTTGATCCTATGCATATATTCAAAAATATTGGTTATTCACTATGGCAGCATCTTCTTGGACTAAAAGATACCACAACATCAAGAAATGATTTGAAAGATCAAAAATCCAAACCAAAGTTATGGCCAGTTTTTGATAGACATCGACAAGAAACGACTTATGCATCTGCTCCTTGGGTACTTACGACAAAAGAGATACAAACTATCAATAATAGAATTCAATTGATCAAGACTCCTACAGGATATGGAGCATCGTTTCAAAACATGTTTACTATGGATGATAAGAGCTTATCTGGATTAAAGACCCATGATTGGCATAACTTTTTGAAACATATTTTACCTTTGGTTATCGATGGATGTACAACGAAAGGAGTACGAGATGTCATCTATCGTCTTGGATCACTTATAAGGTAATTATGATACTTTTATATTTAATATGTTTGAATATTGGATATCTTTTATTTTTTAATTAACTTCTTTACAATTGTTTTTATGATTTGTATAGGTGGATTACATCCAAAGAGATCGATAAAAATTCGATCCCACAAAAAAAAACGTGAATGCAAAGAGCTACTATGTTTGATGGAAAAAGAACTTCCTACTTCATTTTTTGATATTCAAGTTCATTTACTAGTCCATCTTGTAGATGAGATAGAGATTGCCGGTGTTGTCAACACTCGATGGATGTTTTGGGTCGAGCGATTTATGGGAATACTAAAAGGTTATGTGCGACAAAGAGCAAAACCAGAAGGATCCATGGCAAAGGGTTGGATGCTTGAAGAGTGCATGTATTACGTTAGTGAGTACCTTGAAAGAGTTCATGAAGAAGCTCCACGTGCATGGACCAACGAGTCTTCTTCAAAAATAACCGATGAGGTATTATCAGGTAAGGGGGTTCCATTTTTATTTACATTTCAAGAAAAAAATGATGTTTCCACTTTTGTAGCATATAATAGCGAATGCATGCAAGCATTCGTTAGCGAGTACGAGGAACTTCAAAGTCTCCAAAGTAAAAGGCGAAAAAACAAAAGATCTAGACGTAATCTCGATAATAATGAGATTACAGATATACCTTCTTTCACGGATTGGCTATATAGTCGTTTGCAACGCGCCAACGCAAATAATGAAGAAATCTCAGATGAGCAAAGAGAGTTAATGATGGGTTGTGAACAAAAGGTAATTTTATTAAAATATATATTTTATTTTTTTCATATATGTATGTTAGTTTCTATTTACTAATTCAATTTATTTTGCAGACTCGAATGTTCACTAATATGTGGGCTTTTGGACAGCATATTAGAATCAAATCCATTGATTCTTTACGTAAAACAGAGGATTCTAGTATTGTTGCTTGTTTCAAGCAACTATCACGTGCTAGCTCAAAAGACACGAACCTTATAGATGGCGAACTTGGTTACGTAGGAACTATTGTTGGTATCTACGAAATTTCATTTCGTACATTCAAACAGGTAGAAAAAAGTTTATATATTTTTTTTAGAGTTAGTTTTTTTTTAAGCACCTAATAATGGGACGTTTTTGTTGTTATATATTGTGATAGGTCATTTTGAAGGTTGACTGGTATCGAGCGGAGTATAAAGGTAGTAATTCTACAATAAGAAAGGAATTATCTAGGTTTTGGGCAATTGATTCTTCCAAGGTAATGCGATCTACTAAAGAACCATATATTCTTCCTAGGCATATTGAACAAGCATTTTTTTATAAAAACCCAGATGCTCATCCTTGGTGGCAAGTCATTCATGTGCAACCTAGAGGTAGGTCATTGTTTGAACAGTTTATTGTTAGAGAGATTGAAGAAAGTCCTCTTGATGATTCAGCATCAGATACTGATACATCAACATCTGGAATAGAAATTAGACTCATTATACGTGATAATGATACTAATCTTTTTGATGAAGAGGATAATTCTCTACATGCTGATTCTACTGATGAGGAAGAGGAATTACCAGAAATAGATATTAATCCACCAATAGATGATGTGATTCATGAGAACATAGATTTAACAATAGAAGAAATAAATGAAATCAATAAGGATAATGAAGATGAGACTATATTGATGTCTTACCAAAATGATGGCAATAATGAAAACATATGAGCAGATTAGATAGTAACTTGAAGCTTCTGAATGGATATATATAATAGGTTTTTTTTATTAACTTGAATAACGATGAATCCTACTAGAGAGATGAAATCATGTTCTTCTAAGTTAGAACATGAAGCTCGGGGGTATGCCTAATTATTTTATATATAGCTTTATCTTCGAGGAGTAAATTTTTATCATGTATGTATGCATATGTGTGTGTATTCATGTGTATTATATGTATACATATATTAGTATGCATATATATGTATTTCATGTATATGTATGTGTTTGCATGTGTGTGATATATGTATACATGTATTCATGTACGTAATATATGCAAGTGTTTATAATTGTGTACATGTATATATGTATATGTGTCTATGTGTAAATATGTACATGTAAATATGTATGCATGTATATATATGTTTATGTGTGCATGTAGGCATGTACATGTATGTGTAAATATGTACATGTAAATATGTTAGTATGTATATATATATTTATGTGTGCATTTAGGCATGTATGTGTGAAGCATAATATATCTACTCCATTTTATATTTATGTATCCTATCTACATGATGTGTATATATCTTTACATATATTATGAATCATGATCCTCGTTGATTCGAGTAGCTATATATAGAGGCATAAGGTTGGGAGGAGAGACATCTCTCTAGTAGGACGTCGGAGGTGTATATATACTTCAAACATATGGCTAAAAGGTTTTATATGTATATGTATATACATTTTTATTTTAGATTTTTATATATATATATATATATATATATATATATATATATATATATATATATATATATATATATATATATATATATATATATATATATATATATATATATATATATAGATACATACATACATACATACATACATATATACACACACACATACATACATACATGGATTATATTATATTACATACATAGCAGTAAATATATACTACATACATACGTGTAATGTAATACACACATTTTTATGTATATATACACATAGTATATACATATTACATTTATACACAACACATAGATGTATACATACATGATACACATGCATACATACATACTACAAAAATAGAAACATGTATATTAGATACATATATAAGTTAATATACATGCCTTTCAGTAAACATAGAGTAATAGATTTTAGGAATGACATCATACATACATAGATGCATATATAGATACATACATACGTACATACATACATAGCTCTCTCTCTCTCTCTCTCTCTCTCTCTCTCTCTCTCATATACATACATACCGTGCATTGTCGCGACGATGAGCCATAAGTGTCCGCATCTCTTTTAAACACCACTTAAGGGACCATCCTGTCCCAAACTCTGTCTCAAGTGAACTAAGCACGTACTTTTTATCCCTCTCATCATGCTCACTACAAAAATAAAAAACATAATGTAAATAAAACATAAGATATACATTTCAATTTATATGTAAAACTTTTACTTACTTCCATGGTAAGTGGATAAAGCGCAGGTAAGAGTCGCATAGTGCCCGCATTCTTCTCTTGAACTCCAATCCATTCCCTATGTACACAATGTTCCCCTCCGGCTCTATGTCGCACTCTAGTCCTAAGGTGCCTATGCATGTCCTCATAGGCAACTCTGCTCTGCTATCACGTGCTGGAGGTGGTATAGGTGTCCTAAAAATAGATAGATAGAAATAAATAAAAATATGTGCTATAATATCATTAAAAAAAATTATGAAAAAAAACATACCTATGAGCAGATAGCTCTCTTCCTGCATGTGGATCCGCAGAAGAGCCCTCGTCTGATCGCGTAAGCATCTGGATCGTATAATCCAGCTCCTCATCGGACATGTCTGCGTAGTCCCGCATTATGGCCCCTAGAGTATCAGACGGAACTCTTGCTCTCATAAGACTTTTTATGAGAGTGAGTTTCGCCTTTCTCTCTTTACTGGGATCCATAATACCTAACATATAAAACAAAATGGTTAGAAATCAATATATATATACGTGTATGTGTGTGTATGCATGTGTATGTGTGTGCATGCATGTGTATGTGTGTGTATGCATCTGTGTGTATGTGTGTAGGTATATGTGTGTGTTGTCTATGTGTATGTGTGTGTGTCTATGAGTGTGTATGTGTTTATGTATATGTATGTATCTACGTGTGTGTATGTATCTGTGTGTGTATGTGTATGCATGTATGTATGCATGTGTGTGTATGCATATGTATGTGTGTGTATGCATCATTATGTGTGTCTATGTATGCATTTGTACGTGTGTATGCATCATTGCATGTGCATGTGTCTATGTGTGTATGTGTGTGTATATGTGTGTGTGTCTATGTGTATGTGTGTGTGTTTATGAGTGTGTATGTGTTTATATGTATGTATGTATCTATGTGTGTCTATGTGTCTAAGTGTGTATGTGTATGCATGTATGTATGCATATGTATGTGTATGCATATGTATGTGTATGCATATGTATGTGTGTGTATGCGTTATTATGTGTGTCTATGTATGCATGTGTATGTGTGTATGCATCATTACGTGTGTATGTATCTATGTGTGTATGTGTGTGTGTATATGTGTTTGTATGTGTGTATGCATGTGTGTGTGTATGCATGTGTATGTGTATATGTGTATATGTGTATATGTGTGTGTATATGTGTGTATGCATGTGTGTGTGTATATGTGTGTATATGTTTGTATGCATGTGTGTGTATGCATATGTATGTGTGTGTATGCATTATTATGTGTGTCTATGTATGCATGTGTATGTGTGTATGCATCATTACGTGTGCATGTGTCTATGTGTGTATGTGTGTGTATATGTGTGTGTGTCTATGTGTATGTGTGTGTGTCTATGAGTGTGTATGTATGTATCTATGTGTGTGTATGTGTATGCATGTATGTATGCATATGTGTGTGTATGCATATGTATGTGTGTGTATGCATAATTATGTGTGTATGTGTCTATGTGTGTATGTGTGTGTGTATACATTATGACAGTGTATGTAAGCATGTGCATTATGTATGCATATAAGTATGTATGTATGCATATGCATATGCATTATGTATGCATATGCATATGTATGCATATGCATATGCATTATGTATGCATATGCATATGCATTATGTATGCATATGCATTATGTATGCATATGCATATGCATTATGTATGCATATGCATATGCATTATGTATGCATATGCATTATGTATGCATATGCATATGCATTATGTATGCATATGCATATGCATTATGTATGCATATGCATATGCATTATGTATGCATATGCATATGCATGTGTATGCATATGCATGTGTATGCATATGCATGTGTATGCATATGCATGTGTATGCATATGCATGTGTATGCATATGCATGTAAGTATGTATGTATGCATATGTGTGTGTATGCATATGCATGTAAGTATGTATGTATGCATATGCATATGCAATATGTATGCATGTATGTATATGTGTGTGAATGTGTGTGAATGTGTGTGTGAATGTGTGTGTACATGTGTCTGTATGTGTGTATGCATGTGTATGTGTGTGTATGCATCATTATGTGTGTATGTGTGTGTACATGTCTGTATGTGTGTATGCATGTGTATGTGTTTGTATGCATCATTATGTGTGTATGTGTGTGTATGTGTGTGTGTCTATGTGTATGTGTGTATGTGTGTGTGTCTATGTGTATGTGTGTATGCATGTGTATGTGTGTATGTGTCTATGTGTGCATGTGTGTGTATATACTATATGTGTGTGTGTCTATGTGTATGTGTGTGTACCTATGAGTGTGTATGTGTTTATGTGTGTATGTGTCTATGTGTGTGTATGTGTTTATGTGTGTATGTGTATGCATGTATGTGTATGTGTGTGTATGTCTCTCTATGTGTGTGTGTATGCATATGTGTGTGTGTATATGTGTGTCTATGTGTGTATGCATGTGTATGTGTGTGGATGCATCATTATGTGTGTATGTGTCTGTGAGTGTATATGTGTGTGTATGTGTGTGAGCGTCTATGTGTGTGTATGTGTGTGCGCGTCTATGTGTATGTGTGTCTGTGTGTGTATGTGTGTGTATCTATGAGTATGTATGTGTTCATGTGTGTGTATGTGTCTATGTGTGTATGTATCTGTGTGTGTATGTATCTATGCATGTGCATTATGTATGCATGTAAGTATGTATGTACATTATATGCATATGCATATGCATTATGTATGCAAATGTATGCATGTATGTGTTTATGTGTGTATGTCTCTCTATGTGTGTCACGTGTGTATGCATATATGTGTGTGTATCTGTGTGTATATGTGTCTGTATGTGTGTATGCATGTGTATGTGTGTGTATGCATGTGTATGTGTGTATGTGTCTATGTGTGCATGTGTGTGTATATACTATATGTGTGTGTGTCTATGTGTATGTGTGTGTACCTATGAGTGTGTATGTGTTTATGTGTGTATGTGTCTATGTGTGTGTATGTGTTTATGTGTGTATGTGTATGCATGTATGTGTATGTGTGTGTATGTCTCTCTATGTGTGTGTGTATGCATATGTGTGTGTGTGTGTATATGTGTGTCTATGTGTGTATGCATGTGTATGTGTGTGGATGCATCATTATGTGTGTATGTGTCTGTGAGTGTATATGTGTGTGTATGTGTGTGAGCGTCTATGTGTGTGTATGTGTGTGCGCGTCTTGTGTATGTGTGTCTATGTGTGTATTTGTGTGTATGTGTGTGTGTGTCTGCGTATGTGTGTGTGTGTCTATGCATGTATATGTGTGTGTGTGAGTGTGTGTGTGCGCATACCTTGTGTATGTCTCGCTTCTCTCTCTCCCTCTCGCGCGCTGTATGTCTCTCTCTCTCTCTCGGTCTGTATTCTTCCTCGCGTTCAAGGCCCGGCACAAATGTGCCGGGAGAATTGAATTTTTTTTTTTACATTCCAGAGCGTCGCATATGCGACGCTCTGCAGTTTGCCATCGTCGTTAAGTGCGTCGCTAACCTGCGACGCTACTAGCGACGCTTCTGGTTTAGCGTCGCTTATGCGACGCTATCGTCGCTTATGCGACGATGCTCGGCCAAAAAAAAAAATCCGAAATTTTTACCGTCGCTTATGCGACGGTTTCGTCGCATAAGCGACGGTTTTCGTTTTTTTCCCGATTCGGGGGCGTCGCTACGCCCCCCTTTTTCTTGTAGTGTTGCATGTAGTCAGAGTCTATGGAACATAGATAGAAAAAAAGAATATGGATTTAACATGTTCTACAAAATTGATATTAATGTAAACGTTCTATTAATTGTCTTTTGAACAAATAAAAGCATTTGTGAAGCAATTTGCAAAATGAATGTTTCATAGATCAGGAACGAAATAAATTTGAAACTTGGATGAATGAAGATTGTCCAAAAATGATCCGAATTAACAACTTCTATTATGATTTGGTTTCTATGTTTTTTATATTGTTACATGGAGTTTATTTAATTGCAAATGTGCTTCCATTGAAATCAACATGGTTTTCGTATGTTTGAAGTCAAGAGAAACTAAAAGTTTTTCATAATTTAAATTTGGCATCAGATTTGATTGTTCACGAGTATAAAGTGAAAGATACATTTGAATTATGGATTTTTTTTTTTTTTGTGGAATTTATCGAGGATTGTTAAGCATTATAGAGAAGAAACAAGGCAAGAGTAACTCCTAGGGACGACGATAAACATAGGTTGGTGCATCCAGAGCAAGTGGAAGTTTGGTGAATGTCATAATGTTACAGATTCTAGAATAGTACACAAACTTAATAGATTTTAAGGAAGTAGTTTTACGAAATTTTATATAATTTTGCACTCATGGTTGAAGTTGTTTTTTCTATAAATTATTATATCCTCATAAGAACAAGAATAATAAAATTAGTCTGAACAATGACTGCACAATATGATGTGTGATTGAATGCATCTTTAGAGAGAGAGAGAGAGAGAAAGAGAGAGATTGAATCTCTCTTTTTGGGTGAAGAGCTATAAAAGGGCATTAAATGATGGACTATCATTGAGAATAAGGAATATTAGTCGCTCGTCTTAACTTCTAAGACATTCTAATATTGCATCAAAAAATTTTCGCGAATCAATTGATAAGTATTAATTAAAAACAATGAGTTGTAGGATTCCATGATTTTTAGTATTGACTTTTCGGATTTGAATAATTGTTTATTAGACACTAAACTTGAAGATTGACAAATTATTGTTGAATGATTCTAGTATTAATTAATGAAAGTCTTGATGTAAGCCATGATTGATGTTGAATATTTCATCATATATTAAAGAAAGAATGGTGACTGACTATAATAGAAATAAAAAACTGGTTTCCAGATAAAGAAATTTCTAACGACCACCAGTTATGGCAAAATAAAAATTTATGAACTGATTGATTATCAGTGAATGCTTGATGATTCAGTTAGTGGTAAATAAATATCCTTTCTCCTGAACAAACATGGATCAATATTAGTTTATGTAGCGTAACATATCTTGAATGAAGAATATATGTGAAGTGATTAAGTTTTCTGTGAAGTGATTGACGATAATGATTTATTTGACAAGCATAGGATATTTAAAGTCAAGTATTCGTTTAATTTTATTGAAAAAGGAAAGTTTGACAGAAGATCGTACATTAAGACTACGCTCAAACATACTTTGTACAATTGGTTGTAAACCTTCCTACCTGAAAATCACGATTTAACTTTTTGGGAATGATCTCTCTAACGTGCAGCTCTATTTGTGAAGAATTTGAATGATATATTGGAAGTATTGCCGCTATAAATGCGCATTAAATGATGGACAATCATTGATAATCAGGAATATTACTCGATCATCTTAACTTCTAAGAAAATTTAATATTGCACCAAAAGGTTTTCGTGAGTGAATTGATAAATATTAATTAAAACCCATAAGTTTTATAATTCGAATTGAATAATTTGTTATTAGACACTAGAATTGAAGATTGACAAATGATTGTTGAAAGATTCTAATCTTATTTAATGAAAGTCTTTATTCGAGCCATGATTGATGTTGAATATTTCATCATATATTAAAGAAAGAATGCTGATTGACTATAATTAAAGTAACAAAACTGTTTTTAAGATAAAGAAACTTCTAACGACGACCAGTTATGACCAGAAGAATTTATGAACTGATTGATAACCAGTGAATGCTTAATGATTCAAGGTAAATAAATGTCCTTTCCCTTGACAAAACATGGTTCAGTATTAGTTCTACTAAATGTAGAATATATGTGAAGTGATTAAGTTGTCTTTGAAGTGATTGATAATAATGATTTATGTGGCGAGCTTAGGATAGTCGGAGTCAAGTATTGAATCTATCGTTTAACTTTATGTAAAAAGGAAAGTTTGACTGAAACTCGTACATTAAGACAACGTTCAAACATACATGCTACATCTAGATCCTAGTGATACCATGCTCACAATACATTCCAAATTTCCACATAAAACATGGCGAGAGAATTCATATCTTACTAATGAAATCTCCATTGGCTTCTTTCACGGACTCTCTAAGCTTCTGAAGCATTTAGAAATGTAAAGGAAGTGTGTGAGTATATAATTTGTTTTATTATTCAGTTATTATTTTAATTCTAGGGAATTTCAACAAAAGAAAGCAACAAGAACAATTGAATGAATTGGATGGGTTTTGTAGGTCGAAATCCTGCCTGTATTTTAATGTCACGCCCAAAATCTCTCCGAACAAGGATCTTATTCCGACTTTTGATTTAATTCCAAAAACTCAACGTGGAATCAAACCTCTTGAAGAGGAAACGGATAAAAGAAATCGGATTAAAGAGTATGATGAAATCCTAAAATGTGATAGCTACATGGTTCGTTAAAGAAAGTTTAGAATATGGAAAAGTTTTGCAAAGTATGAATATATGTTAAGCAAAAATAGTATGAATATATGGAAACGTTTTGCAAAGTATGAATATATGTTAAAAAAAATAGTACCGTTAATCATTACCTTAGAATCATAAATTTGTCATTTTTTAATGTAAATTATGTAAAATAATAGTTACACAATATAACACAAGAGCAGTAGCAAAGAAGATAACAGATATAGGAGAATTTCAACAATTTTCTACTAATAGCAAGTACAAAAATGATAGCATTTTTCACCCGTGCACTCTCAAGGTAGTGCTTAAACGGTGATCTAGAAAACTCTAAACAAGGAGATATAAGGTAGAGGTATGATGGCTCGATTTGATGTCTCAGGTAGTCTTGAAGTCATGGATATATAGGATAATGGGAAACCTTCCATGGATGCCTATACATGGGCGGTAGAGCGTGGGCAGCCAACCTCCATGCAGTTTCCGTACATGGCTTAGGTCTCTTAAACCAACCTAACAAATATAAATGACTTCTAACTTTGAGAGGGAATATTCCATGACCCCCACCATGGAGCCCACTGGCCCCCTGGGTCGCCCAACCAAGGGGCCCGCTGGCCCCCTTGGACGCTCTAGCTGAGGCTACTCACCGTTGCCCTAGACCCCACCATTGGGGACCCTGCTAACTCCCTTCCCTTACAATACCTTACATGGTTCAATATGACCTTTATCCAACATGCAGGTTGCCATTCCCATCAATCGGGTAATGCACGGTTGGCTTCTCCTCATAATGGGGGCCTTACAAAATTTGCATACAATCATGAGGGGTAGACATTGATCATATACTAACACCCCCCTTAATGTTTACCGAATGATAAATCAAGTAGGTCTCAGTCCTATGTCGATCTATTGAAGATGCCTATTGTCATGGACAAGGTAACCACCCTAGACCTCGGGTTCCATGTGATTTCTATATCTCATGATTGGCTCAAAATTTGGGAAAACCAATGCTTCCATTGTGTCCCGAGCATGCCAAAACCCTAAGATCGACTGTCTACTTGCCTCATTCGGATATCTAGAGCTCATGTTTTGAATTGATGACATCATTGATGACATCATCGATGACATCATCAATTTGTAACCGCCTTCATGAACCGCCCTTGACAACCTATATAAGGATGGGTTGGCCACATTCATAATCACTCTTGCCAATACCAGTCTTGGGAGCTCAAGGAACCGTGACCGCCAAGTAAGTACTCTCCAAGTTCCAATTCCAGTTCTTGTCTTGTTCCTTGTTCTAGTCCTGTGGTCCCGGGTTCTAGGACGTCTTGTGTTGGCTACATATTCTTGTATTATTTTCCCTACATGGGTGTTCTTGTAATCATAAGTGTATTTCAAAAATCTTGTCTAGTGAATTGAGAGAGCACAATCTAGTGCTCCCGTGACATTTTGGCAAGACTAGATTCTATCCAAGACCATGCATCATGGAGAACGCTTATGAACAAATTATAGCATCACTTCAAAGTCTCCAACAACAAGTCAAAGACCTTACTCATCGATAGACACAAGTCGAGATGGGACATCTAGTGCATGTAGGTGCACTCCCCCAAGAATTACAAGAACTTCACACTATAAAGTTTAGGATTGAGGTTCACATGGATAACCAAGGTTCATGGATAAAGCAAATACATGGATAAAAGGTGGGTTCTTATGGATATAATATGGGTGTTCACACAATCATACAAATAGTAGGTTCAGGGTTCATAAGCACTATGGTTGTATACATGTGCGCATGAGAATCTAATGGGGCTCATAGACAAGCGTTTACACATTTTTCCTACTCTTGCCAACCAAAAATCAAGCTTTGGAATGTTGATTGCCTTTCTTGTCATGAAGATTCTTCATTTAAATTGCACCCAAAAATGGGTTTGGCTTCGGAGTGTTGTAGAGATGGAATCTCTACAACAACGTCAAGGTAATTGCCCTACCTCTAGCTATGTATCTAAATTTAGGCAAATGATATGTGATCTCATTTGGCATTATTTCATATGCCAATTGAGATGGGGTTTAAGAGATGATGTGAAGGACCTTTTGCTCATGATGCCAGTGGTTAAAACATAAAATAAATATATCATGCAAGCTATTCAATGTGATAACCGACTTTCTGAAAGGAAACAAGAAAAACAAGTAGAAGGAAGACCTCGCCAATTGAAACCCTTCCAGCCCACTCCTAAAGATGAGGCTATGCCTGAACCTATGCAAATAGATGTGACTGGGTTTCAGCCTTTGACACCAGAAGAGAAACAAAGAAGGAGAGTTAATAAGTTATGTCTCTATTGTGGAAACCCTAGACATATTGCAATTAATTGTCCGAACAAGAGAACAAACTCTAGAGTCACAATCACCCTTGTATAGCAGGGAAACGAGGAAGTCGAGTTGTAAAAGAGACCATGTAGGCTGACCATGATATAAGAAAGGGTCTCATAATTCTAGCTACACCCATAGAAACATGTCTTGCACTTTTCAAGTTAATCATGCCCAAGAAGACCCTTTCCCTTACAACCCTATTAGGTTCAGGAGCCTCCTCATGTTTCATCCAGGAAGGATTGGTTAAAAAACATGGAATTCCTGTACTTCGGAAGAACAAACTAGTATTAGCTAAAGTAGTAGATGAAGGAACTCTAGCATCTACAAATATAACCATGGAAACCACACCATTAAGAGTACACCTTGGTGACCATGAATCGCACATATATTTCAATGTAATATCGATGCACGAGCTTGAGGAGATGAGCATACCTCTTCAATAGCTACCCATAGTTCCAACTCTATGTTGTTTGCAAACTCTTTGTTCTTCCAAGATGATTCTACAATCCCATTTCGTTCATCAGCTTGCTTCTTTCTGCAATCATTAATGGGATGGCCTTTCTCTTCATAATAGAAGGGAATTCCTGTGAAAGTTTTCTTCTTTGGCTTCTTCTTGGATCCATCAAAAGAGCCTTTTTCTTTTGCATTGGCAGAGAATGCGGCATCACTTGTACTTTTCCAATTCTTCAACCACATCTCTTCTAAAAGCATAGCAAAAAACTCTTAAAATATAAGGGGGTCTTACCTAAGTGTTAAGGTCTATTACTAATCCATCATACTTTGCTGGAAGAATACACACACATCTTTGAGCCAACTCTTTTGGTGTTATAACAACACCAACTGAAGACAATTGATCTTGAAGATGTTTTATCCGTTTGATAAAATCTTCAGCCTTTTCAAAATCAGAATGCTTTTCATTTGCCAACTGATTTTTTTAATTTTGTATCCTAGAGTGGTTCTTTGTCTCATATTGATGATCCAATATGCCCCAAACCTCATGTGCTTTAGTAGCATGTTGAACTAAAGTAAGCACATAATCACTTACACTAGTAACAATTGCCCATAATGCATCAGCATTCCGCCTCTTCCAAACTCGTAGAAGATCTGGATCTAGCTGAATCAACAATCTTGAATTTGCTAGATCTTCAATCGGTATAGGCTCTGGATCCAATCCCATCGCTCCCATGATAGTGTCAAGTAATTCATAAGAGTCCAAAATTGTGGAAATTTTGAACTTCTAGAGTGTATATGTAATAGGCCGCTTTTCTAGTGCAATAATTCATTTTGAACTTTATGAATTTCATTGCGGGGATAATGCTTAGAATGAATAATTAGATCATTTTATGCATGTAGCAAAATTTTTGGATGAAAAGTTTCATATTCTCTCTTTAAATCTTATTCGCATCATGTTTTGTAGATGAAATTTGAAGGTAAAGGTGAAAGGATTAAGAAAAACTTTGTATGAGAGAAAGGTAGAGAAAGTATAGGACAATAAAAGTGTCTAAGTGAAATTTTTATCAATCATGTTTCAAGTACCTATTTTAGGGCTCTACATGTATTTCATTGTAGGAAAATGTCTTGATTTTACTCTCTCTCTAGAAATTTGAAACTTGGAGGTCTCAAAAGTGGCATTTAGAGGTAGATTTGGACCTACAACATCTCTAACACTATGGAGAAGATCAAAAAATTGAATAAAAGTGTCTCTCACAAGCTTAAGATAATTCCTCACCATTTTTCACTTACAAAGCTTTGAAAATTTCCATTTTCCCACATTTAAAAAAAAAAGAGGGCTTCTCTAATGCTATTGGAATACATGATTCTAATGCTTACATGTGACCATGTCTAATTATGGATATTTTTTGATATGTCTTTTCGGTGCTTTTCTCCTATTTTTGGATAGGTACACAAAAGAAGGCACACTATGATAGGATGGCTTTTTGTGAAAGTTTTGGAGAAAATCGATTTTTTCTCTAAATTTGGTGGATTGCGAACTTCTTTGGAAGGGTGGCTATCAAACTCTGATATAGGGAGACCTGCACATCAACAAAGGGGACACATAGAAATCAGAGAATTACCTTTTGATTGAGAGTGAGAGTGAGAGTAAGAGGATTGAGAGTGTGACTGTGAATGAGATTGTCATAGTTTGGTGGTGGTTGGGAGGTAGATGCTATTGAGATATGAAGCTCAACATGTGATGATGCGGGATGAGATGTATCAGTTTTTCATTTCAGTGACATGTATAGCGGTCACATGAGTATATGTCAGGGATACTTCATTGAGTTTTATTATATTTATCTACCAAGAATGATGGCACATTTATTCCTTGCCATCACTCATTCACAGACATTAGGTTTTTCCTTATGTATTGATCTTTATATATTGCACTTGTTGTATTCTTGTTTTTAGGTCATTCTTGTACATTGCTTGTCATGTAATAGAAGAAGAAGAAGAAGATCATTCTTCCTTGCCTCAATTTGAATGTGTGCCTCTCTTTGATTGTGAGAGTGTGTGTGTGAGCTATCTTCCTTATCTCCTTCCTCCTGACATGGTATCAAAGCCCGTGTTGTAGAGAGCTTGTGGAGAAGGCCAACGGTGAAGACTACGCAAGACAACATGGAGAAAGTGGCATTCAAAAATGACCTTAGATTGCTATGAAAATTGGCATGAAGATAGATTCCGTCAAAATATTTTCGAGAGTTACCCCTTTAGGGTCATTTATTTTTGTCAGATGGAAGTTTCGGAGCCATCTCGACCTCCATTTGGAGCCCGCAAGGTGGGACCCATAGAAAAACCAGGTGAGTTTTGAAAATTGTAAGTTGCATCATGTTCCACAGCACTCATATATTTGAGATTGAGAATTTCAAGTGATTCCATGTAGTGTTGATACACGAAAACTATGTTTTTCAGAGATTGAACTATCACATCATAGTGTGACAGTGTTCAAGTAGAAGTGCTACTTGTAGTGATTTGGACTGTTGTGAATAGCTACAAAAATGGAAAACACAGATGGAATGAGTCATCTTATGAGTCATAAGCTGGACAACAACAACTTCCATGCTTGGAGATTTAGAATGATGAATTTCCTGATGGGAAAATGCTACAGGAAGTACATCGAAGGAGAGAACGAAAATGTTCTACAGTTTCCAGAGAGGAATCAGAGTGTGGACTAGTTAAGAGCATATGAGGAATGGAATCAAGGAGCACAAAAGGTTATGTATTGGCTATTTGTTAGCATATAGAATAGCATGATTGGGCACATACAGGATGCTAGGACTTCGAAAGAGGATTGGAACAGTTTGGTCATATTGTATGAGACCAATACAAAGGCATGGAAATTGCAACTCAAGAACAAGCTGCATACATTGGAAAATAAGAGCATGTCGGTAAGTGACTACACCCTAAAAATCAAAAGCATGTGTGATTTACTTGCATCTATTGGCATGAATGTAGATGATGATGGTAAGGTGGAAGTGTGCCTTCGTGGTTTAGGAGTTGCATATAAGCAATTCAAAACTTTTATACAGACCACAGAAAGTATTTCGAATTTTGTTGATCTAGTATCTATGCTGATTATTGAAGAAAAGAATCTTGGTGAGGATTCAAACTCCCAAGGAAAATCTAGTTTTGAGGAGGTATTCTATTGTGGTAGAGGAAGAGGCATAGGTACAGGTTTCGGAAGTGGAAGAGGAAACAGTAACCAAGACTAAGGTCAACAATAGAATCATGCAGGAGGAAGAGGATAGTTTCGAGGGAGGGGAAGCCAAAGAGGTCGCAGAAATTTCCAAAGAAATGATTCAAGTAGTGATAGTAAAGGATGCTAGAATTGGGGTAAACATGGACACTTTGAACTTGATTGCAGGTTGAAGAATCAAAATAACAGAAGGCAGCAAAACAATTATGCATCCACAAGTGCAGATGATTCTGAGAAGTTGTTCATGGTTCAACATCACATGATGAATACAATGTCTGCATGTGTTTCAAAATCGAATGATAATGTCTGGTATGTTGATTCAGGTGATTCAAATCACTTGACCAGTCATGTGGAATGGTTTAGTACTTTGCAAAAATTATCTATTACTAGATATATTGAAACAGGTGATAACACATCACACCCTATCAAGCATAGAGGAAACATAGCATTGTCCATGGAGGACGAAAAGGTAAAACATCTTGCTGATGTGCTCCATGTTCCAAATATAAAAAAGAATCTATTTTCTATTGGACAAATGGTTGACCAGGGATTACAAGCGAGGTTCAATGTTGATGGCTTATATGTAGAATAATACAAATAGGATGGAAGCTTGATTGCCAAAGGAAACAAACTGGGTAGGATGTTCACCTTAACTGTGAAAGTTCTTCAAATGAATGCAACCATGTTTGAAAAAGGTGTAGTAGTCATTGCTGGTATAGAGATCTGGCACAAACGGATTGGACATGCAAACTTGCAAAGGCTGAAATTGATGCAGTCAAGGAGATTCTCCATGGACTACCAAGTTTCAAGGTTGCAGAGATGCAAAAGGTTTGTACAGCATGTCAATTTGGTAAATAGTCAAGATCATCGTTTCCGCATGACAAGCATGTTGGTCAAAATTTGCTAGAAATAGTACATACAAATGTTTGGGATCCTACAAAGACCACATCTATGGGAAGTTGCAGGTTTTATGTTACTTTCATTGATGAACATACACAAAAAGTGTGGGTATTTCTAACGAAAGAGAAGAGTGAGGTGTTCACTCGCTTCTAGAATTCTAAAAGCTATGGTGGAAAAGTAGAGAGGGAAGTATATTAAAACATTAACGTATGATGGAGGAGGTCAATACATGTCAAATGACTTCAACAACTTTCTTAAAAGTCATGGAATTGGAAATCACTTTTCATGGAGGTACACACGACAAGAAATGGTGTTGATGAACGCAAAAATAGACATGTTGCAAAAATACCAAGAGCCTTGATGGCTGAGAAGAATATGCCTCATTGTTATTGGGTAGAAGCTGTGCATACGACTCTATAAATTATGAACAGAACTCGAAGTATTGATGTACAAGAAGTTAGACCTCAAGAAAAGTTCACAAGTAAAAATCCAAACTTATCACATATGAAAGTTTTTTGTTGTACTGCATATGTACATGTTCCAAATGAGCTGAGGACGAATCGTGATCCAAAAGTAGAAAAATGTTTCTTCATTGGATACAAAAGGGATATAAATGTTATAACCCACTCACACGACAGGTGAAGGTGAGCAGAGATATGATATTTGATGAAATGTCAAGCTTCTATGCAGATGCCAAAGAAGAACTAAATCTTGAAACAAATGACAAAAAAAATGCTCAAAAATCAAGTGCAGAATCTCTAGTTTTGAGTGCACCGGATGCATCACCAAGCAATAGTTCCAACTCAAATCCATGGAGTGGAAGATTGCGTTGAAATTTTAGTCCAACAAATTCATTAAATACATCCAAGAAAGGTAAAGAAAAGATATTTGTTGGTAGTAAAACATGTGCATGTTTTGAAGATATTGATGGAGATTCAAGCCATTCAGAAAAGACTGTTGATGAGGAACTTGCATTGCCTTTGTGAAGACTCTAGGAGTAAGAAAAGCACATGAAAATGATACAAGGAGAAGTGAGCCAAGACCAAGAATATATGGGAGGATGCAGAATTCATTACAACAATTGATGTATGACAGTTATATGGCTCGTCATTGTGCCTACATGAAAAAGGTAATACAAGATGCTGAACCCTCTTGTTTTGAATATGCAATTGGAAATGCAGATTGGGAAAAAGCTATGGATGAGAGATGGTTACACTTTATGGAGATGATACATGGATGCTAGTTCCATTGCCGAAAGTGAAGAAACCCATAGGTTATAAGTGGGTTTACAAGGTCAAACACAACATTGATGGCAGCATAAGCAAGTACAAAGCACAATTGGCAGCAAAAGAATAAGCACAAACATATGGCATTGATTATGAGGAAAAATTCATCCCTGTAGCTAAAATCTCTACTATTAGAACATTTGTTGCATTAGCTACAACAAAAGGATGGCCTTTGCATCAGATGGATGTGAAGAATGCTTTCTTACATGGTGAGTCATAGGAAGAAGTATACATGGACCAACCACAAGGATATGAAGATTCAAAGCATCCAGAATATGTTTGTAGGTTGCTAAAGGCTTTGTATGGTCTGAAGCAAGCTCCTCGTGCATGCCATGCAAGGATTGCTAGTTACTTAACCACCATTGGGTTTTCTATGTGTGATGGAAATCATTCACTATATGCAAGGAAGGGCGATGATGGCATCACAATTGTGGCTATTTACGTTGATGACTTGATTGTAGGTGGTGATAATGAAGAAAGCATTAAAGAGGTAAAGCAACTTCTTATGTAGGAATTTGACATGAAAGATCTTGGTGTGCTGCGCTATTTCTTAGGCATTGAGTTTATGCATACAAAAATAGGTATATGGATGTAACAACGGCAATAAGCCTTGAATATGCTGCAAAAGTATGGTATTATTGATTCTAAGCCAATTTTCATGCCATTAGATCAGAATTTGAAGTTAGATACTAGATCAGGTGAAGCATTGGAAAATGCTACTATGTAGAGGAAAATTGTGGGACATTTGATATAACTCACAATTACAAGGCCTGATGTTAGGTACACTGTTGGACTTGAAAGTCAATTTATGCAGGTTCCTAGGAAGCCACATTTAGATGCTCTGAGGTGCACTCTACGTTATGTGAGTGCTACTTTGGATTATGCATTATTTTATGAAGTTGGTGTAGATTTGCAAGTTCATGGATACGCTGATGTAGATTGGGCTAGTAGCATTCCAGATAGAAGATCTACTAGTGGCTTTCTATTCTCACTTGAGAGTGAAGCTATTACATATAGCAGCAAGAAGCAACCCACTGTTGCTTTGTCGAGTACATAGGCTGAGTATAGAGGTGCTACAATGGCAGCATGTGAGGCATCATGGTTGGAGATGCTACTTGTAGATTTAGGTGTGGAAGTGCAAAAGCCTATCACTATCTATTGTGATAATCTTAGCAGTATACACTGAGTAGGGAACCCTGTTTTTCATGCTAGAACAAAGCATATCGAGGTACATTATCACTTCATCAGAGAGAAGGTATTAGCAGGTGATATTGATCTTGTTTATGTGAGAACAGATGAGTAGGTTGTTGATATTTTCAATAAAGCACTTGGAGCAGAGAAGCTAAAGAACTTTCGAAAGATGCTTAGATTAGAGGACATGACGTTGAGCTTGAGGGCGAGTGTTGAGATATCAAGCTCAACATGTGATGTACCGGGATGACACATATCAGTTTTTCATTTCTCTGACATGTATAGTGGTCATGCCGGTATATGTCAGGGATACTTCATTGAGCTTTATTAGATTTATCTATCGAGAATGACGGAAAATTTGTTCCTTGCTAGCTCACTCATTCGTGGACATTAGGTTTTTCCTTATGTATTGATCTTTATATATTGCACTTGTTGTATTCTTGTTTTTAGGTCATTCTTGTACATTCCTTTTTATGTAATAGAAGAAGAAGAAGATCATTCTTCCTTGCCTCAATTTGAGTGTGTACTTCTCTTTGATTGTGAGAGTGTGTGTGTGTGTGTGAACTCTCTTCCTTATCTCCTTCCTCGTGAAAAATGCTTCATCAAGAAGCTACTTTTCAAGACTAATGTAACCATTGATTCTCCTTTATAATATGAGAATTCTTCTTTCCCTGAGTCATATTCTTCCGTATCAGATTTTCTCTTATCTTGTGAAATCTTTGCATTTTCTCTCCTCTCTTATTCTTGAATGATCTAAAGATTGTGATTGGGGATAGAGTGTGATAAGGGAAACATTACAAGTGGACTTGACTAGTATACCTCCACCTAGGGACACTGACCATGCCATTGATCTATATCTAGGGAGTGAACCATATTCTAGAGCACCCTATGGATTTAACACCAATGAATTAAAGGAGTTTAAGATTCAATTAGATGACCTTTTGAAGAAAGGCTTGATAAGACAGAGTGTCTCACCTTGGGGTGCACCTATTTTATTTCAGAAGAAGAAAGATGGCTCATATAAATGATGCATTGACTATAGGGGGTTGAATAAAAGAACAAATAAAAATAAGTATCCACGCCCTCACATAGATGACTTATTAGGTCAATTAAGTGGAGCGACTATATTCACTAAGATTGACTGAAGATCTAGATATCACCAAATTAGGATCAAAACAAAGGATATTCACAAGATAGCTTTTCAAACACGATATGGTCACTACGAGTTTACGGTTTTACCTTTTGGATTAACAAATGCTCATGCCACATTTATGTGCTTGATGAACAATGTTTTTCATAATGACCTAGACAAATTCATCTTAGTATTTCTTGATGATATATTTGTATACTCTAAATATGATTCTAAGCATGTGGAACATCTCAAGAAGACTTTGCAAACTCTTAGAGAACACAAATTGCATGGAAAGAAGAGAAAATGTTTCTTTGCGAAGGATAAACTTGTGTATCTAGGAAGAGTCATATCAAAAGAAGAAATCCATATAGATGATCATGAAGTAAAAACAATAGTTGATTGGCCGATTCCTAAGACTGTAAGGGATGTTAGGAGTTTTCCTCGGTTGGCACAATATGAAAGAGCACATATTAAGGATTTCTCTAAGATAGCTACTCCCCTCACATAATTAACTAAAAAGGATGTTGGATTTTTGTGAAGTGATGCCTGAGAAAAATCATTTGAAACATTGAAACAAAAAGTTGTTGAAAATTGTGTTTTGAAAATTCCAGAAATGGGAAAACCTTTTGTGGTTGCATGTGATGCAAGTGGAAGTCAGACAGGATGTGTTCTTTTACAGGATGGTAGGGTGGTCACATATGAGTCTAGAAAATTAAGAAAACATAAACTTAACTATCCTACTCATGATTTAGAAATGCTTACTGTTGTGCATGCACTTAAGCATTGGAGACATCTATTCTTAGGGGTTAATGAAAACAGATCATCAGGATCTAAAATACATTTTCACACAACCATTGCTTAATAACAGGCAGAGGCATTGGATTGAATTATTAAGAAAGTATTATTTTGACATTAAGTATCTGGTTGGTAAGGAAAATAAGGTCTTGATGCATTGAGTCAAAAACCTTTATGTAATCTTGTTTTTGTAATAAATTTTGATTTTTCTCAATCAAATTCAAGAAGAATTTAAACATGACTCTTTTTATGCACCTATTTTGAATTTTTTTAATACAAACAGGGGATCGATGTATAAGGAAAAATTTGATTTGCAGAATGGATCCTTGTATTGTAATAATGGATTGTGTATATCTTCGAAGTCTCCCTTAAAAGTTACAATATTGCATGATTGTCATGATGCACCTTTCTCTACACATCCAAGTTATTCAAGGACCTATGTTAAAACAAAGTATTCTTACTTTTGGCCATGTATGAAGCGGGATATTAGAAAATATGTTAGTGAATATTTGAAATGCCAACAAGTGAAAACTGAGTTTAGAAGAATGCCTAGAATGCTTCAAACTTTGGATGTTCCAAATAAAAACTGGGAGTTTATTTCTATGGACTTTATAACTTAATTACCTATGACCAAAAGTAAGCATGATACCATATTTGTTGTAGTCAATCGGCTTACCAAGAAGGCACATTTCTTTCCTATGAAAAAGACAGATACTCCTTTGAATGTTGCAAGACTCTTTGTAAAAGAAATATTTCGATTGCATGGAATGCCTAAAAGCATAATTTCCTATAGAGACTCTAGGATCTAACTTGTTGCTAGGGAAGGATCAAAGACTTTCTCTTGAATATGCAGGTCCTTTTAAAGTTTTGAAAAAATTTGGATCCCTTGCTTATTTGTTGGAATTAACTAAACAATTAAATATACATCTTGCATATAGCTTACTTAAAAGATATGTACCAAATGTTGCTCATGTTTTGCAGGAGAATTATAAGCTGAAAGTTGATGGCTCTTTTGAGCTTCAACCAAAAATAATATTAGATAGGAAGGAAAGATTTCTTAGAAATAGATCTATAGTAGAAATTTTGGTGAAATGGCACTTGGATCCCTTGCTTATTTGTTGGAATTAACTAAACAATTAAATATACATCTTGCATATAGCTTACTTAAAAGATATGTACCAAATGTTGCTCATGTTTTGCAGGAGAATTATAAGCTGAAAGATGATGGCTCTGATACCATGTAAGACAATAGTTACACAATATAACATAGGACCAGTACTAGAGAAGATAACAAATATAGGAGAGTCTCAACAATTTTCTACTAACAACAAGTACAAAGATGATGGTGTTGTCCAACTGTGTGCTCTCAAGGTAGAGCTTAAATGGTGATCTAGACAACTCTAGATAGGGAGATATAATGTAGAGGTATGCTAGCTGGATTTGATGCTATAGGTAGTCTTGAATTCATGTATATATAGGATAATGGGCAACCTTCCATGGATGGCTATGCATGGGTTGCAGAGCGTGGGCGGCCATTGCTGACGTAGTTGCCATGCATAGCTTAGGTCGGTTAAACCGATGTAACAAAAATAAATGACTTCTGACTTTGAGAGGGAATATTCCATGGCATATTCCCTTTGCTATCATGTCGGGGCTGCTACCCCCTATTGGTCCCCTAGGTCCCCCTAGCTAGGGGGCCCGCTGGCCCCCTTGGACCCCCTGCCAAGGCTACTCACCATTGCTCCACACCCCACAATTAGGAACCCTTGTAACTCCCTTTCTTTACAATAGCATACATGGTCTAATATGACCTTCATCCAACATGCAATTTTGGATTCCCATCAATTGGGTAGGCACACTTGGCTTCTCCTCATAATGGGGGCCTTACAAAATGTGCATACAATCATGAGGGGTAGACATTCATCATATACTTACAAATTATCATCTACCTGAAGCAACACAAGAGAGAATATAGCTTTCTCGGATCATAATAGAACACGAATAGATGATTCAAGGTGTTTCCACTTCCTATGTATTTTAAAAAGCTTGTAAAAGATGTAGTCTTAGTATTTCTTCGGAAATGGAAAAATATGCATCAACTTAAGAACATCCAACCAAACGAGCAGTGGAAGTCAATCTCTCATACATAAAGCTAATAAAATGGAGGATGAACTGAAACAAAAGTGGGACTATCTTGAAACATTATTTTTAGGCTTTTATCTATATATTATAGTAAGAAAATAAGAAATGGGGAAGAACGGTATGGAAGGATGCAAATAAGCAAACAATCATCCACATTAAGTTCAAGTTATAGATAGAATATAAAAAAATACTGAAACTAAAATCTTTATATGAATTCATACACAGGTAATTCTTTAAGAGTACTAGAATACAAATGATTAAAGTATATAGTAATTAATATAATAACTTGACCATATGATAAAATGTTCATAGACATATGTGGAAAAGATCTTGGTTATTGAGATATCTACACAACGCAACACAAAGACAACATAAAAACCTATCATTGACATTAAAATCAACGAAAAGTAATGTATGAGATAAAAGTAATGTAGATAATATAAGAATCCAAGGTAAGAAGTCTTAAAAATCAACATTTTGAAAAGGAATATAGCCAATATTTCAAATGAACATCGAGAAAAACACTCATGCAAACAAAACAAGAAGTATTCATGTCACAAAAAGACCCAGAGCTTCGTCTAGGGCATGTAAAGGGTTCTTGAGAGCTTGGAGTGCAAGTGGCATTATGCGTAGGGAAGAAAGTAAAGAGCTATAGAGCAAAACATTCAAATGAAAAGGGAAGGGAACTTTGAGAGGTTTCTTTACACCCTCTTAAGGGTAGCTAAAATGTTTTTTTGTTATGAAGGAGAAATATTAGTGGTATGCAATAGTTAGATGGGGTTATCAAAATAGGCTTTCATCAAATAAGGTTCAACTCATCCTATGTGTTGGGATATATTAGTGGGATTCTCTATCTAGGGCTTAAGTTTAAAGAATCTAGATCTAGGTTATGTTAATGGAGTACATTACACATGCTCATCATATTTTATGGGCACCAATCTGTGCACCACTTCGTATTCAAGGATTGACAAATATCAATATAACTTACGTTTGGAATATCATGCATAGTTTTTCTATTTTTCCAATTGAAACCTTTCAAATTTGACGGATGATGACCAAGCTTACTGAGATGAATATCTAAGTTATCCCAAGCATTGCGTCTATGCTTTAATAGGCACCAATCTTCATAGTCCACTTTCGTGTCTAGCTTGAATCTCCTCAAATCGGTTCCAATGCTATCTGTATTGGTTTCAAAGGTTCTTCCACTTGAAAAATCCATTTGAGAAAATCCTCTTAAGCCTATGGGGTTTTCATTTCTCAACATGTTTGCTACCAAATCAAAACCTATATAGAGTTATGTTTCTTGATGCGACAAGTCCATTTCAAGCTGTTAATGATTGAGCAAAAGAGCTTGAAAAAAACCGTACCGATAGAGCATTGGGGAACAATAGAAAAGGAGACCTATTTGTTGATGTTGATCGAAGTTGAGGCATTTCTGAGAATGGTGCTAACCTTTTTTGTTTAATTTGGGTCCACATCAAAGGGCCTTAAGGGACTGGAAAGTAAATCTTGTTCAATTCCATCATAGGCTTTCTCGAAATCTATTTTTGAGAGAGAAACAGTTTTGAAACGACTATTTTTCATGATTGAGATTTCCCTAAATGATAATGATGGCTTCAATAATCAACCTTCCTTTGAAGGTGCTTTTTTGTTCGTCATGAATCCATGTCGCATGCAATGTGGTTTTCTAGAGTTTCTGCAAAGACCTTGTAACTAGTCTAGGGCATGGTGATAGCTTACTAGGTTTTAGTTATGTTCTTTATGTATTTCTTGTGAACGAGATTTCTAACATCTTCATTAGGCATGTTGGTGGAATTCCACAAGTGAGACCCTCTCTCCAAACCATGCAAAGGAGGCTCATTATATCATGTTTAAATATTGGGTAGAACTCATTAGTAAGGATGTCAAGATTGGACCTTCTATATTTAGGGAGACCCTCGATAGCATCCCCAATCTTGCGACTGGTAAGTGTGCTATCGAGTTTAGGAGCAATTGCTAAAGGGATCGTTTCGGTTCTAATTGTCGAGATGAGGGCCATCCAGTTTCACCTCCAAGAAGAGAGTAGTGAGGAAACCCCATACGAATCAGAGAAGTAACCAACAATTAGGTTGTACTTATCCTATTTTGAAGCACATTCAACACACTTATTGTATACCATTCTTCGGAGGACTTATTTGAGTTGTTTCTTCTTCAACAGTTCATGCATTCATTTGGAAAGTTTGTCTAACTTTTTTGCCCGAATAGTCTTTAAAGAACAACTCAAGCTTCTTTCTTGACTTCATCTAAGATTTTCATAGCTTTCGTTCCATATATTTGGATATATTTTGTGTTTTTCATAGAATAGTACCTTTATTTTATCTCATTGATCCAAATCTAAGTTTTGGATCGTAAAGATATTGGCACTAAGTCAGAACGGTTTCCAATGTGATCAAGGGGGGCCGAAACTTCAAAGGATTAGAATAAAAACAAGAGATTTCTTTTCGTTATGAAAGGGCTGAAAAGAAACAACAACCGCAAAATGATGAGATAAAACTATAGGCATCCTCTCGGAGAGAGTACGGATCTCGAGGTGATCAATAATCTTTTTGAGGAATGCAGCTGCTATGAAGTGTAGGATTCCATCAAAGTCATTGAATTCAATCATATCATGATGAAGCTTTAGCTGATCCCCCTTTTTTTTGTTTTTCAAGGGCACCAATAACATGGAATTTTTGAACCCACCTATTTGAGACACCATGTTCAATTCCACACAGTAGACAATATACAAACGTAAAGATCAGAACGATACCCAATTGTGGCAAGGATCAAAGCATGAGCCTAAAAAGGAAGACAAACATTGGGTATTGAATCCGCGAGAGTTAGTTTTTGAGATCAAAGAATGCAAATGGGATATGATTTACAAGCTTTTCATGAGGTCCTCAACATCACTTTCGATTTCTTCAAGAAAGTTAATTCTAGGTTAATGCACTTCTCCCATAGCCATTGCCCAAAAGTAGCTACTATAGAGGGGTCCGTTAGTGCTTGAGCAATGATGGGAAGGATGATCATTTCCTAGTTGGTTGGTCATTCGGGATCGCGCATAGACCTTCATTTTTCTACGTTTCCCTTCTTCTTTTTTCATTGTGAGAAATCTAGTACGTGAGGGAAGTTTCCGTTTGATGGTATCCTCCATGAGGATTCAAGTCGAAATTTTCCTTTCAATCCCTTCCTTGACGTCAGTGTCTATATAGGAGGACCCAATAATAGATGTCCCATTTTTGCTCTAATCTTCTTTACCTAGCTATTTTACTTGACACAATCCCTTTGGTTAATCCAAGTGGTTTATGTTTTTCTATACTCAATCGGCCGCTTGAGTCTCAAAAAGCTTGGGATCTTGAGAAGATGCCGCTCTAGGATGCTTTTTCTATCTTCCTTTTTCTCTATTTTTGAGCTTCATAGATTCATATGGCAGTTGAAAGTTAAGATCTTTTAAAATCCAAATCTTAGGATGCCACCTAGTGTCCAAGCACTAGATGGATCCTTTGTAAAGAAGACCTTCAACATCTTGCTTCACAAAAAAAAAATTGCAAGTTGAGATGACTATTTCATTCACAAAATGATGAAGGGAAAAGGGGGGTTTGTGAAGACCTCCAACATCTTGCTTCACAAAAGAAAATTTGTAATTTGAGTGCTTACTATTTGGGGTGAATACTAGATATCACCAAAAGCGGCACATGGTAGTTCATTAAATAGATAAAGTACAATTGTGCAAATCCTAGAAGTCTTTATCCTCGTCATTGAAGACAAGAAGGATGTAGTTACCATAAAAAATTGGTTCGTCAAGAGGATAAAGACTGTGAAGAACAACTCCTTTTTTCATGCAAGACATAAAGGTATCTAGAGGAGGATAAAGGCCAAAGATTTGGCGAGTTAAGCACTTATTTTCACTTCATCAATTCCTCCTTTTTGAGCCCAAGCGCGTGATGCCAAACATGAAAATGCAGCATAGAGTCAATATATCACTTATCGAGAAATTAAGGTCTAATTTTAAAATTTTACTAACTATAAGTGAGGTTACAACGATGTAGCAACCGCCATGGCAAGGGCGATGAAGAAGGGGGAGAGAGAAAGAGAGATAGAGAGATATGTAGAGAGAGGAGAGAGAGAGAGAAAGCAAACAAGGGCACGATAGTGAAAGAGGAGATGAGGAAAGAAGAGGCGTAGGAAAAAGCCCAACCTTATAAGGAGAAAAGAATTAGAACTCATTGCTACACCTTAGACTTAACCGAGTTGCTCGAATCAATAAGATAATTCATACAATCTTTCTCATGTTTCCTTTCTTTTGATTTTTGCTTTATTTCTTCTCTTTTATTTTTTTTCTTTTTCTTTATTTTTCTTTTTCTCTCCCTTTTTGACTAACCTTAAACAAATAATTAAACAAAACTTGACCTAAGAAGGAGGAAAAATCGCATATTCCTTCAAGACCTTGAACATGAGGAAAAAAGAAGTAAATGCAAAACAAAGAAACTTAAAAAGTAAATACAAAAAAGAACTTGACATTCATGAGAAAAAATCTGCTACACTTTGAAATCGGATAAATAGAAAGGCACATCCATGAACAAGATACACGTCTTGTGTACCTCCCACTAGATGAATTGACTCACTGACTCTAAGAACCTTGATTGCCTACCACTTGGCCAGAAGAACAAGAGGCAACACCAGTTCTTGCATCCCCTTTAGAAACAATTGCAATCACACCTTGAGGAAAACGAGAAATGGAAGGTGTTAGCTCACACGTCTTTATTGGTGTAGATCAAGTTTGTTTGTAGTATTATAGCCTATTAGAGGGAATGAATGCATGCCTCCATGAAGTGATAGAATCCATGAGAAGATCAAGGAGGGGCAAAACAACCTGTACACGCTCCAATGAAGAGAAACACACAAAAAGCATGCAAAAAACCTCTAGCTTGATATATGTGGGTTTGGGGCAGTCCAAGATCACCATAGAAGATTTTAATGAAGAAGGGGATGAAGATTAGTCACAACAAAGTATGATTCACCAAAAGTGAGACTATTAAATACGAATTCAAAGAGATTTCTTGACAAAGATTATGAGAGTCAAGCTTTGGACACGAAGATAGTGATTTATCAACGATTTCAGCAAATAAAATATCCTACATGGTACATGTTTATTGATTGATGGTATGAATCAAATAAAGTCATGTTTTGCACGAGTCTTAAAGGATATTGGGAATTAAAGCGCATTTAATGGGTTTATTAGTATATAATGAAAACGCAAGTCATAACATATGATAATTTTCCATTCTTATTTCGACCCAATGGTCATTATATTCAAATATTTGTTGATGATTTTTGGTCATGTAGCTTTTGAGATGAAATTCTTGTTTGTTTTCTAAACTCATGATCACATCAATCAAATGTTCCACCAATTGTGTAAGACAATAGCATATCATGATGATTTTAAGCTTCTAGAACTCTCTATTTAAATTTCTCGAGCCCATACTCCATTCTTGACTACACTTTTTCTTAATTTATCAAGAGGAAAATATACAAAATTACATTGCTAGATTTTGTCCAATTGATGCTTTCACATGGATTTTAACTTGAACAAGTCATATATATTTAGTTGTGATCATATGACTATTTTGTACACGAAATTCAAAGACAAATACCTCCTCGAAAAGGAAACGTTTATGTAGTTAGACGGATGAGAAGATAGGTTGAAGAACAATGGCATAGAGATTCAAAGGAAATGAAGGTTATAGTGCTTGTCACGATTCTAGTTGAAGTTGATGAATTTCGTAGATCTTGCAAATTGCAAACGTCATAGGGATCGCAAAGGATGCAAATAAAGAAAAAAACAGCCTTTGTCATCATAGATAATATATTAGAAATAATAATTCTTTTATAAGACGATGCACTTATGTTTGGTCTACCATATTTCGATTACAAACACGTGCTTTTGAGCGAAATAATATTGCATAGAAAAGCCTTTGGTAAGAAAGTATGAAATGCTTAAAGGTTGCTTAAATATGCTGACATACCTTAAACTATTTGGCCGAATACTGTGGGATCTTTTTATATTCTGTAATTAGCCATGAAGAAATCAGTTTTGGAATAGTGAATACTATAATCCAGAGTGGAGCATATGCTTTAGATGAACGCAATATTCGTAGATGTAGATAATTGGAATCCCATAACTGAAAATGTAGTTCGTATATTTTCGCTTCGATAGTGTAAAGAGTCTGTAATACTTTTCCATTCTTAATATAAAGGAAGTTCGGCAATAGCCTACTCTCCCGGACTTGATTCAATACTTTTCCATTCTTGTGAGAAAGCTTTTCTGGCATATTTACACACGCATTTACATATACATACGTACATACATACACAGACGTACACACACACAGATATATATATATATATAGAGAGAGAAGATTTTCTCAATATCTTTCATAGTTTTACCATGAAATTTGGATATAACAAAATGCTAGATCGTCTGTTTCAAATTCATCATAATATTCATAAAATGTAAAGTTTGAAAAAAAATATATATTTCTAGGCCATTTTTAAATGCTATGCATGTCGATATTAAGGTTTCTTTTAAGAATATAGAAGATTAATAGACTTTTCAGAGAACTTACAGGAATATTCGCAGTGTTTCTCTTTCAAAACTTGCGGCTTATTGTTTAAAACTCCAAGTTTTTAGAGTTGTCGTAGTAGAGTTATGCAGTAGATGAGACAATATGTAAATTGAGTGCAATCTCTCCCCATGTACTCTGTTGGACGAGTCTCCATATCGTGCAATTGGGCTACAAGAGGTTTCATACGGAGAAGCCGCAATCTGCACTTTTTTTAGTATGTTCACGTTTATCACAACTCCAATAGTTTGTAATGATCTCTTCCAATATGTGTTCACCAATCAAGGGGCTCTGGCCCAAGTGGTTTACACCATGCGCTGGATATGACGATGTCGCGAGTTCAAGTCCTGAATGGCTCAACGTATCCATGGAATCTTAAGTTCAGGGCTGCCCACCCCTACATAGTGGGTACTTCCCAATTTCCTGTACTCTCTGAAAAAATAAAGCTTAATGTGATCACCATTTCTCGTACTGTGTCGCACGTTAATCGTATAGTACACTGGCTATATGAAGCATCGATTCCTCGGCAGGGCGTGAACTCTGTCCAGCTGCCTAACACTTCTGCAACAGTTTAGAGTGAATTTCTAAGCGTAGATGAGTTGTATGCGTGTCATGTGAAGTTCTTGAAAGGTCGTAACTGTTACATAAGTCGCGGAATAAAATGATTCTATTAATTTTTCTATATTTGTAGATATTTATTCCCTTTACAACCAAAGCCAAGGATGATGATACATTTTCGTAAAGAGAACGCTTTCACAATATTTCTCTAAAATGAAGGAGGTAACTCCAATTCGGAGGCTCAAGGATCTCTGGATTTGTTCTGTCGAAATTAAATTGAACTTCAGACTTTGAGTTTTCAACAGGAGAATGAACTTCTCTCTCTATCTCCCTCTCTGTCCTTCTCTCTCTCTCTCCTACGGTGTGTCTAGATAAGATTCTCGGTCCTACGGCTAACAGAAATCCATTGGTACTTTGTGAAAAATCTTATGCACGGCATTAGAATTTTGCTAGAAGTGGATTCAAAAGTCGTATATGGACATGCGTAAAACCATATATATATATATATATATATATATATATATATATATATATATATATATATATATATATATATAGAGAGAGAGAGAGAGAGAGAGAGAGAGAGAGAGAGAGGGAGGGAGAATGAGAGCGGCAGACGTATACACATAGTTTATGGAAAAATCGTATGAACGGCATCGGGGGGGGGAGAGAGATATGAGAGAGAGAGGATAAAAGAGAATAAGAGATAGAAACATAGAGAGAGATGGAGCATGCTAGAGAGAGGAAAAGAGAGAGAGTGAAAGAGATAGAGAGATGTAGATAAAGATCATGCTTTTGAGAGGACTATAAACTCATAATATACTAGAATTTCGAGAAAGTGTTGCTACATAAGTAAAAACAATCTTTAAGATTGTTTGCATTAAATTGTAAAAGGAAGGGTTGTTCTTGGAAATTGAAAAAGTAAGAAAGAGATGAAAATTGTGTTAAATATAAAAAAAGAGAACTAGAGTGACAAGACAAAGAGATAGTGTAGTGGTAAAACAATTCTATTGTGTGAGTGAGGTTGTAGGTTCAAATCATCCCACCTTGGTGAAGTTAAAACTCCTTATTGCCACTCATAAATTAAAATTGGTTCGCGTGTAGCCAACAACTGCCAATGGTCACCAAGGGAGCCATGGGTGCAAAAGATGCCAAAGTAATGCCTTAGTTATGCCTTAAGTTATGTCTAAGTTCTATGTCTTCGTTGACACCTTGGAGTAAACATAGGTGTAAATGTAGCTTCTAGTTCTGGAACAGGAACAGAAACAAAAAACCGAAACAAAAATAGAAACCAAAAACTGAAACTGAAACAAAAACAGTCCACTCTTTTAGCTAGATCAATGTCTCCAAATCTTATCCACTCACTTGTTTCTAGGTTCTAGAAGTCTTTGCAAAAACAAAATCCTTTGTTCCAAAGCTTGCTTTACATCAATGGAAAACCATTTAGTGAGCAAAGAGCTCGATGGTTGGGCCCTTTTCCTCTCAAAGCTAATGGCAAGGGTTCAACCTCTCTATGTCCTTGTTGGACACACATCACCACTTTGGTGGTGAGGGGGTATCATTGGGCCTTTAGGATAGCTACTTCAAATTAGCAATTGAGGCTAGGTTTAGGCTTGTCCCTTTCTATACTTGACTCTATCAGACCTTTGAAATCTATATCCTAATATTTGCTGCATGAAAAACTCTTTTTTTTTGTGGGATTCATGGGTCCATGGGTACTACGCTTGACTTTCATCGTACTTTCAATTTCATTTCAGCTAATATAGAAAATTAGATCTTAATGATCGAAATTACTTTTTGGATCAAAGCATGATTTAAGTGGTAAAAGAATAATATAGAAGAAGGTTAAAGAAATTTAGAAAGAAGGTTAATAACCTTTCCTTCCCCTCCATTGGGAAGCCATTTGTTTTTCAACTTCTTGCTCTCTAGGATCAACAGAATGTTATGTCTAAAGGGGTGGGGGGATTTCTTACAGTCATGGATTCTTCTCTAAGGAGACATAAGGGATTTCTCAATGAGCATTCTCTAAGAGAGGTTTTGAAACTAGTTGCACATCTTTCTTTAAAAATCGTTTGTCAATCTTCAAGGTATTCTAGAGGGAAAAATGTATCTAATAGCTTTGCCAATTGGAGGTTGCTGCCAACTAACAAGATGACATAGCTTGGAAATCTACTAAGACATAGCCACGTATAATGAAGGAAAGGAAACGAATAGGTGACCCATGTCCTCTCTGTCGCTAGTGTACCACGTACACAATGGCGATGCTACAAAAATCTTATTAGCTTTGACAATTGTCCATATCCGCACGGAGAATTTGCAAAGAAAAAACTATTTTTTTTTTGTTCTCAAATAAAGCACTAAAGAGCGGACTTACAAGTAGTGCACCCAAAGCATTTAAGAAGGTGATAAAGGTGGCGACTTTAATATGGTGGAGTCTCTCTCTGATAGATGGGAGAATAGAGGGCAGGTGATTGATGGCCATAACATGTATAGGACCAAGTCAAGCTCCACCTGGATCTGGTGGAGATCAGAGACAACTCTGGTTTGTCTTGGTCGAACCTCAAGTTAGGAGTTGGTTTGAGGAAATCTAGAATTGACAAGTACCATATTATGAAGAACATATTCAATAGGTGGGTCCATCCCTCTCCCAATGTGTGTATATGGTTGTCTTTGATCACTACTCAATTGTTCTTACCTTCAAGCCCATCACCAATCTCATGACAGCCCTTTCGTTTCATGCCAATCCAAGAACTTTCTCTTTACTCTTTAGTTCAAGAGATTAATGTTCCCTAGAAATGAGCCTTTGCAACCTGCTCCTCATCGAACAAGTGCTAGAGGATGGTAGTCATGAAGATATGATACATATGTCAGCATTGATATCTTTTGGACCTACGTAAATACTTTTTGTGAGGCATTAGGTTCCAAATTTAACCGAAATATCTTTTAGGGCTACTATTGGGCATCCACCTTTTGTTGCCTCTAGTAAAACCCAATCACAAAATAGGAGATCGTACCTATGAATTTTATAGTAGGATTATGCAAGCCATATAGGGGGCATGAATCACTCTAGGTAATTTTCAGTAGATGAACTGAAATAGCTAGGTTTACTACAAAATTTACTACAAATAAGACTCTAGAGGTATCCCTTACACTTTCTTGCCCTCTCTCTCTCTCTCGCATACACACATCTCTTTTCAGCCTTACTGGTGTTTGGACAATTCTAGTTCCATTTTTATTCTAGTCAATCCTCCATCATCATGATGTCAAAAATCGCAGACACATCTTGTGGATTTGGATATAGTTTTAGTGTTTCCAAGAGGATCTATAACTTCTAGGTCCAAAACCATTTTGAGATTCAAAAAGTTGGTGGCACAAAAGTTTCTCCATGGAAGATCATATTAAATATGTGATGATTCCAAGACAACAATGGAAGGCACTAAATAGAATCTCAAAGAAGCCTCAGTTGGATGAATTGGCTTAGTCTACCATTTAAATCCGCCTCCCATGTAATTTTTATTTTAGAGTATTAGAGTGTGAAAGTGTAGAGGATTTTTGGAAAAATAGATGAAATACATATGAAAATGAAACATCATCAAATAAAGCGTATCTTTTTAGAAAGTTAAATGACCTTCGCACCAAGGACATAGCTAGAGTTTTTCGCATCTAAATGAGGCTGGTGCCGTATTCTCCCAGCTATAGACTTAGAAAATCGAGATGATAATGAAATGCAAGAATTCTTCTTGTAATGCACCTTGCCATCATAATGGAATATGTTTTGCATAGCTATTACCAACATTGCATCTAGTGGTAAACTCATCTATGATGACATATGTGCAGAGCTCGTGAGTGAAAAGATTCATAAAAACTCTATGACTGGAAATCAGAGTGAAGATGCTTATAATCTTCATTATTCTTAACCAAGAAAGAACTAGCAAGGAGGCAAGAGCAAGAACAAGGGAAAGAAAGTTCAATAGAATAAGAGTATAAGTAAATCAAGGAAGAGGAGTCTCAATGCCATTATTTTTAGAAGAAAGTACATATGAAGAAAGGCTCCTATGCATTAAAGAGTGCCAAAGGTCAAGGAGGGGATGTTCATGGACGTAAAAAAGCTACTTGTACCATCTTCTTTGAATATGACTAAAGTAAATTATGTTATTTTTTATGATGATCATGTATTGATACTTGATAGTATTGTGACCATTGAGGCTCTTATGGCTCATTCTCTTTCCCACATGTTGCTACTAGATTCCAACGCTTCTTTGCATAAGACACCACATAGAAAATGGTTCTCTACTTGTGGAACAAAATCTGTTGGTACCATGAGACTTGCATAAGACACCACATGTGGCTTTGTGGGGATTGGAGATGTGATTGTTTAGTTTGTTGATTGTTCAAAAGTATTGTGCATAATGTATGCAATGTACCTCTATTATCATGTAATTTGATGTAAGCTGATCAAGTTGATGCCCTTTCTTACAAGGTGGTTTTCTATGCTCATTTGGTTTTCATACCAAAGGGAATATGGTTATTGCTAAGTGAAACAGAGATGACTCATTTTATCCTTTATTTTTATCATAGGAAGAATTCTTGTAAGCTCCAATTGAAAAACCTTTGGTTTGTATTTGCATGGCCATTTGGGCCGTATGATTCATAGTGGACTAGAAAATATTTCCTGTTCTGGCCACTTATGCATGTTATCTTTCTTTGAATTCTCATTTTGTAAGCATTGTGAACATGGAAAGAAAACTACAAATGTGCATAAGATGCACATTGACTCTTCAATTCACCCTTTAGATCTTGTTCATACACATGTGTGTGGTCCTATGCCTACAAAGGCATTAGGTGTTTCTCTTTACTTTGTAACTTTCATAGATGACTCTACTAGAATTGTCATGGTATGTTCTATCGAATAAAAGGATGAGGTATTCCCTACCTTTAGAAAACTGATTACTTCCATTGAGATTGAAAAAGGAACTATGCTCAAGGCTTTAGATTTAGATAATGGGGATGCATATACGTCACATGAATTCAACCTTTTCTATTAGTCTAGAGGAATTCTTAGAGAGTTTACAACTCTTTTCACCTAAGTAGAGAGTGGTGTAGGTGAGAGCATGAGTAGAACCATTCATGATATAGTAGTATCTATACTACTCTTTGCCTATGGTGAGTTCAAACAAATTTCTAATTTCCCTAGGATTGAGGTATGGTATGGGGCCTCTCGATTTTTCTCGGATGGAGAAGCCAGGAGAAAAGTAGAGGATACTATGAAGGAAGGTTGGTACATAGTCGAGAGTGATTCCCATGAAAATATTAAGCTTGAAGAGGATGAGCTACCATGGATACCCACTCATGAAGTGTGGAGGTGTTGGCAAGCTCCGATCAAAATGCTGGTGCCAGTCATCAAATAAGCATATTGTAGATCAATAGATTCAGTGGAAGAATAGAAGATGATTTGGATGTTCATGTTTAACTTTTCAATATGGAATATGATTTTCTAGAAGTAGGCTAGGATGATGCTAAACAATTTCAAGTATTCGAGGCCACCCTCAGAGGTAAAGGAGTTCGTTGGCTAGCCAAATTTGCTCCATGTCATTTTGCAACATATGCATTAGAAAAAATTTCTTTACAATGATTTTGGAAACACAAAACTACAAGTTAGTTATTTATTACATTACATTATATGGTACAATAGTCAACTCAAATATTTGTGAATTATGCTTCCCTATTCTGAAGTAGTCTACATCAGATCTCAGAGGCTGGGTGTCCTTCACATGATATGGTGCAAGGTTGGTTTATGGATGGTTTGAATCCTTTAGTTAAAGAGAAAGTTTATCTTTTTTGATTAGATGGTACTCAGACTTTGGACCAAACAATTGATGCTCATAACACTTGGAATATAACCTTAAAGAAGCCAATCCAATCTAGCACCATTTGTAGGAGGCCACAACTTTGGAAAATGAAACTACTATGATAGTACATGATCCATATAGTCAGCTATACTGTACAAAATGTAGAAATGCTGGATATGTAGTGGCCACTTGTGCCCTAAATCAAGTTTACTATGCAATTTTTAATATAATAATAGATAGTATGGAACAATGTAGATATAATACCAAGAATGAAGTAGTAATGGAAAACCATTTTCAAGAGGAATTGCAATATCATGGTCTTTCGCATAACCAGCCATATGTTAGTTAATGTCCATAAAGTTGAACTAGATAGTCTATGAGATAGGTTAGGACAAGGCTCCTTTGGAACCATAAGTCAAGGTTGCACAAACTATCAAGCGCATGGGAGGGGAAAAAGATCCTTTAGTACCTATCATCACAATGAAGGAGAATATAGAAAGAGGCCAAGCGACTGTAATGTTGATTTTGTATAGAATTTGGACATATACACACCAATTCTCGTTGTGCACATGATTATGACAGATGGAAGTAGGATGCCACACTTAAGTCCCTAATGCCCAATATGGTGACTTTAACTCTTGAAGAAATAGTGGCCTTAGTAGTCACACAATCTAGGAAAATTCAATAAAGATGATGAAGTGTTGCCTCCAAACATTGTTGCATAGAATAAGGTGTATGATCAAGCTATGGATTGGGCTTGGCAGGCTCCAATAAAATGTTTTGGCCCTAGTACTAGTCATCAGGATAGGATAGGATTAGCTAACTAGGTATCAGAGATGGTTGACTATTTCTCAAAAGAAATCCAGAATTACCTCTTGATAGAACACTACTACTCCAACCTATGCAAACATTTCTCCACCAACCACATAATGCCCTACATTAGAACATAAGGCTATAAAGATTTGCAAACCAGATCCATAGTATATTTGCTACAAATTTATGATCTGCTTACCTCTCCGTGATGTGTTGTAATTTGTACCTGCATTTTGAGACACCTTGTTGAAAGAAGCACATAACTAGAAAGTAAGTAATTCAAAAGAGTAGAAAATCCAATTAAATTCAGTAGAAATAGTAGAAGAATGACTAATGGATTATGTAGTGTTGTTAATTTTGGTATGGTATAAATTTCTCTTGGATTTTGAGATCAATAGAAGGACACAAATAACATAAGGAAGAGGATGAAGCTTGGGAGCACTACACACAATACTAAATCTAGTACCAAGTGAATGTATAAAGATAAGTAACCCATTACGTTTATATGCATTATATATAGAAGATAGGGGGCAAAACCTCATGAAGAGTAACATAATGATAATGCATCGCAATGTGCTTTGTGCAAGCATGGGACATGGGGATCTTGGTAGTTGCTAATAAGATTGAGTGTCAGTGAAGATGGTAATGACAAAAGACTAACCAACACCCAAATCATCCAAAAGCTATTTGATCCAAAGAATGGCTATGAAAGCTGCCCTATACTCAGTGTCAAAACTAGAAGTAGTTGTAGTAGGCTGCTTCTTCCTCAACCACAATATCCATGAGCTACCAAGTGTTGGATTTTGAGGTCTATGGAACAAATAGTAGTGAAAGTACCATGAAGTGAAAAATGGAGAAAGATAATTGACTCATTAGGATTATATGTGTATATACAAGTTGGGGAAAAACCTCTTAAAGAGGGAAAACAAGTACCCCGATGATTGTAGTGTGTTCACACATATCACTACTAAAGTATATCAACAAAATCATTATAGGAGTGATGCGGTGAACAAGGAGCTAGAACTTATGTATAAGGAAGTGCGAAGCTATGTGGAAAGAGATCAATCCACAATTGGAAGTTAGCCTAAAGCTTTTTGGAAAGCTTCAAAATTCTCCTAAGGTAAAGCCTTTTTGAAAAGATCTACAGTGCTATCTTGTGTGGGCACATATGCCAAATTGACCTCTCGAGTAGAAAACATGTCCATTTATTAATGATAGTGCACCTCAATGTGCTTTCTGTGAGCATGGAACATAGAGTTCCTCACAAATACCAATGCATTATGACTATTAATGAAGTTTCTTGTGGAAGAACACTAACCAATACCAAAGTTAGCCAAAAGGCATCTAAGCCACACACTCAATAGGCATTGTGAAAGCTTCCCTATATTCAAACTCACAATTGGAAGTCGCCAGAGTAGAGTGCTTCTTGCTTAACCAAGATATGCATGAGCTTCCAAGCATGAATAAAACCACTAATGGACACATGAGTGTCATAGAAACAAGTCGAGTTAGAGTAAAAAAAGAACCATGTAAATCTGAAGGTAGTGACTTCCCCCTTGGGAAAAACAATCAAAGTTTTTATTTACCCATCAACTAGAAAAAGATGCACTTAACCACCCCCCAATGCATGACACCTGGGAAATGTTTATACATGTGGGCAATGCATAAACCTACTCATCTATGAGACAACAAACTAAATATCAAGCTGAGTTATGCATAAGTAAAGAAAGCATCCAATTGCATAATGATAGATTAGAAGATCAAATGCATCTCGAGCACCATGAAGACTCAACTGTAAACCTATTTCAATAGGATTTGCAATAGGTCTGCAATCTTCAAGCCCAAAGTGCTACAATAATGTATCAATATTTTTAACTTGACACAGAACTATTCCACCATCAACTTACATAAACCAAATGCCCAAATAATGATTCAAATGTCCCGAATTGGACATTTCAAATGTGCTCTGTACATTTCAAACCATGTAATGACTTTTTCAACTTGCAAACCTTTTTTTTATGCCCTCTTTGCACAAAATCACCCACATGAAAAACATAACCTTCATCATGTAAGTCACCAAATAGAAATGCAATTTTAATATCCACCCACAATCGGCTGCATGTGTATAGATGCTATGAAAAGTATCCATTTGACATGTGGGTGGAAATGCCTCATCAAAATCAATGCCTCTTTCTTTAGCATAACCTTTTGCAACAAGCCTAGCTTTGTACTTATCAGATCTTCCATCAGAATTACATTTGAGCTTCTCTACCCATTCAATGAGAATGGCCTTTTGCTGGGAGGAAAATCACATAAAGACCAGGTACCATTCTTCATGATACTCTAATTGCATAGAAGCCATACAATTTTATGGATTTTGAGCTTCATCAAAAGAAGCAAGCTCATTCTCATCATAGCGATTAGAGGCAGCGACAAGATAATTGTTTGATGTAAAAGAAGCACTATAAGAGCCTAAACGAGTATGACATGATATAGTTGCAACTAAGTTACTATCTCACAAAGTTTGCACTAGCCATTTAGGCATAGTTTTTGTCTCCTCTATATCAGCCCTTTCATCACCAAGTGCATCATGTAAATTTGCATCATAAATAGAATGATTTTCATCATCATGTGAAACTTGTAAAGGCTAAGAAATGGCCTCACCTAGATAAGCACTTGAAGGTACACCTATAACAAGAGATAGCAAAGTTTCATAAACATATTTGGAGCTAACAGATGTCTCCTTAGTTCATGAAAGTAATGGCTAAATTGCATATTCCACAAAAACAAAATCATCACAAACCGAAATGTGTTAGTATGTGCAGGATACAAATGATGGTCTTTGCTTGAAGTGTTGTATCCAACAAAACTACATTATCTTGCTTTATGATCCAGTTTTCTACATTGTTGTTCTAGCACTAGTGCATATACTAGACAACCAAAGACACAAAAAGTAGAAATACATGGCTTGCAACCATGCCAAGCCTCATATGGAGTTATCAAATTGAGTGCTTTCATTGGACACTTGTACAGTACATACGTTTCACACATAACAAATGTGGTAAAGCCTCACTTTTAACCACACCTTGCCATATCCATGAGAGACCTATTCTTTCCTTGAGCAAATACATTCTATTGACATGTATACGGAACTTTACACTAATGTTTTATCCCACATTTGGCCAAAAATGAATGAAAATCAGAGGACATGTATTCCCCTCATCGATCAGAATAGAGGGTCCCCATTTTACATGCTGAGATATTTTCATCCAAAACTAGAAACTGTTAAAAGAACATAAATACTTTGAACTTTTCTTTCAATGGATACATCCATGCATGCCTGGAAAAATCATTAATAATTTTAGAAAGTGAACATTGTTCCCAATGCATAATGTTAGGAGCGAGTGTGGACACCCACTTTCTTTGTAAAAATATAATTCTAATGTAATGGGATAGGAATTTCAGGAGATATTAAGTGTTTCTAACAAAAGGTACTTTTGGGTGATTTTGTATTTTGGAAGTTACGAATGGTGTGTAACACTTACGAAGAAGTATGGTGTTGTACCTTATGGGCATATTCTAGATGTGATGAGTATGAAGAAATGCAGATACGTAGAGATTGGAAACTGGTGAAGTATGTAGTATCTGAAGGACTCAATTCTAAGAAGATATTGTATTGCAATAGTACGCACTCTCTATAATCAAAGAATCTACTTTTTGTTGTGAAATTACAACTCGATCTATACTGTGTGGTGTGAAAGATTATTGTATAAGAAATGTATGTGAAAAATGTGTGGAACAGAAGTGCACGTTTACATTTATCATGTATTCATAAATCCTCGTTCCCAAACCTATCATTTGGGTTACCATAACACTATAGTAGATAGTAATACCCAAACATTATGGCGACGATGGTGGGATGGGGTCACAAAACACAAAATCTAGTCGATTGATGCCAATACGAAGTGGCAAGGAGTACTTGAAAAAGACCTATCATCAAGATTATCTAGATAAATATGTGTAGTAGACCCTAGCAACATTGACGCTTGAAGATATTCCTCTCAAGGATGCAATTTCCATTCCGGAGGAAGTGGAGTACTCAGTGGAAACCAGAGTTTTAACCCCAGGATTTTGAAGGCTATACTATTTGAGTGGAGGGACCACAAGCTAACTAAAGTATTGTGGCAAGGGGAATTCAATGGAACCGTCTAGCAGAGCCACATGTAGGAAGAGAAATACCCTATTGAACTAGGCCAAAGTGGCTGTAATGAACCCCCCTAGAGATGCAGTTAGCCCTAGTTCCTTCGACTCAAACGAGTACCTTGTTGACGCTTGGAAACCCAATGACAAACAGACACCCATTTCCAGGCTTAAGTTATATTCATTTTTATGGGTGAGTGGACGAGGATCCGAATGTGCATGTATGTACATTTGAAAATTAGTACATATTATGTAACCATCATAACTTCAATGACAATAGACACAAGTTCACGTATTCCAAGCCAGGCTAGCCAGTGATGTAGTAAAATGGCTTAGTGAGTACCCTTCAGACTATTTTTCAACTTATGATGAGTTGAAGGAGGCTGTTGTAAAGAGATTCTGGAGTGCTAAGAGTATTTCCATACTATATTAGTCTTCACTATAGTAGATGGTAGAGAAGGGAACAATCAAACAATATGCGTCGGATTTCAAATCCATGATGCACTAGTTCTGGGTAGACAAATGTGCCTCCCGAAGAGATGCTAACATAATTTTTTGTCGACAAACTTCAACCACCCATCAAAGAAAAGATTTACATTTGACTAGTTGCATACACTTGATCTGATCATTGACTTGGCTATAACGATGGATTGGAAAGATGCAATTTCCCAATTTGGGCTCTAAGAAGACTAATTTAATGTTCAAGAAGGGTACGACTCTAGAGAAGCACCTCTATTGCTTACATGTAGGAATGTGGGTCATATCACGGCCGAATGCACATTGAATTAGGTATTTTTACCAATTTGTAACATAACTAATCATAGTTTAGAGGAATTCCAATCTAATGCAAGAAATACATTAGTCACCACTACACAAGTAGATGTACCTTCTTGGAAAAGGAATGTAGCTAGATATAAACCCCAAGCCTCTAGCGGACAATGGTAGAATAGCCAAGATGTTAGATTTTCAAGACCAACCCAACATCTGAATTCATAGAATTTTTCGAGCAACAACATGGTTTTCGGAAAAACAGACAAGAATTCGATAGAGGTCAAAGATATTAACAACGTAGGCTAGGCAATTCGGGTGATCCACCAATTCAATGTCAGCTCTGTTTACAATATGTTCATAGACGGTAGGAATGCAAGGAGCCCAAGGAATATGATCAACAGAAGCAAGAAGCTAAGCTTAAGGCACCCATGGCCAATGTGGTGACCTCAGAGTATCTAGAGCCTTTTGCTTCAATGGTCACGAGGTCCTAGAAAAAGTATTCAAGTGGAGAGAAATTGAATATTTAACACCTGTGGAGCAAAAGCAAACATTTAAGAAAGCGGTACAATGGTCTATAGAGTATCCACCATACTATATAGAGCCTCCATTAGCTCTAATGGAACCTTTCAGAGAGAAGCAGCATAATATAGCTTATAAGAAAACTGATGAAATTTTGTAGGAGAAAAAGGAGAATGCTAGACCATCAACAGATTCACCCATATCCGAAGTGTTGGAGGCTGCACCCACAATCAAGAGACTACTAGTAGATTTTGGGATCAGCAAGTCTGGATGGAAAAGAAACAAGAGGATATAGACCTTGGAACATCAATGGATAATGGGTATTGTGAGTTCTTACATGATTCACATATCAAAATTTCATTGGGAGCTTTACTAGAGAGCTTTCTGGAAGCAATTATTAAATTAGTTATAGGAAAAGTATTCACCGTCACTGAGTCTGGAACCCGCGGTCTCAATGGTAAGGGATGTGCCTAAGAGGATAGTGGATTATGCGGTCCCTATGATCACACTGCAATACAAAAATAAAGCCATTACAAAGGTTTTGATTGATGGAGGGTCTAGTATCAACACTGCATCTACCACCACATGTAAGGGAATGGCCTGGAATAGAATTGGCCCAGCTCGCTTCTTTGTTCGGATAGATCTAGTAGGGCTGGTTAAGCATATCCCTATTCATATTTTACAAGTTCTCTTCAACATTAAATTTTTTGTGCTGGAACTAAAGGGGAAAATTTTGGGTTATAACTTGTTGGTCGGTCCTTGGTTACAAAACGCTAAAGTTCAACAAAATTGGGACAAAAAGACACTTACCTTTCAAAGAGGGCATGAAAAGTTTTCTGTTTCATTAGAGTAAGAGCAACATTGCCTTCTTGAGCATAAACCAGTATTACTAGAGCCTCCGCATATGTTGGATGGGTTGGATGATGATGAGGAAAAAAATTTTCCAGAAGCAAATAGGGATTTGCTCTCTTTGGGTGTGGTTGATGTGAATTTAGTCATCAGCTAAGATTGGGATAATATGGTAGCCATAGTTTGTACACAATCTTCGGAACTATAGGATAGAGATAGCATCAACCTAGTGATAAAAGGCCCCATGGAGAGTGGAAAGATACAAGTAGAAGAAGATTCTTTGGAAGTGGTCAATTTGGGTACTATTAAAGAGCCAAATCCAGTCTCGATTTGTTCAGAGCTTGCTCTAGAATTTTGGATGGCATTGATAGCTTTGTTGCAACAATGCAAAGATGTTTTTGTTGGACATATGTAGACATGAAAGGCCTGGATCCGAATCTTTATCATCATCAGATTTTGCTTAAGCCAGATGCTACTCTAGTGATGCAATATAGGTACAGAATGAGCCCCAATTTCGCAAAAAAGATCAAGCATGAGTTGGATAGACTGATAAAAGTCGGATACATTTTCCCTAATGAGAATTCAGAATGGGTCTCACCTATCATTATTGTCTCAAAGAAAAACAAGCAATTACAGATATGTGTCGATTATATGAAATTAAATGCGGCTACTATACCGGATCTGTTTCCCTTATTGTTCTTGGACAGTATGCTTGATGAGGTTGCAGGTAGGGAAATGTATTCATTTCTTGATGGATCCAATAGATATAATCAAGTTCAAATAGTGAAAGTAGACATAAAAAAAACAACATTTATCACAAATTAGGGAGTCTTTGCTTGCACAGTGATGTGTTTCCGATTACGAAATGCGCCAAGTAACTTCCAATGGTGCATGCAAAAAATATTTACCCCCTACTTAACATCATTCATGCACATTTTCCTAGATGATTTTTGAGTTTCTGGTGCAATGACCGCACATTTGAACCATTTACGGGCCTGTTTTGATTCTTGTAGATAGGTACAACTATGCTTGAATCCAAATAAAATCTACTTTTGGAGTCTGATGCACAAAGTGGTTAGGCCATGTGATTTCCAAAAAATTGCAATGGACACCGACAAGGTGAAAGGGATCGTAGAGATCCCAACATCCTAGGATCCAAAGGAGGTTTTACAATTTCTGGGTCAATTTTGTTCGCATGGTCGATATTTATGAGGTCTTGTGCACATTTCCATCCCACTGAACAAACTGGCACATGTCCAACTGATAGAATTTGTGTGGACAAGCGAAGCTCAAAGTACCTTTGAGCGATTGCAGAAGATGCTAGCTATAGCATAGGTGTCGAAAGCTCTAGACTGGATGCAACAATTCCATGTCTTTGTGGATGCTTCCGATAAATATATTGGGAGTGTCTTGATGCAGAAGGAAGGTCGCACTTCGTTTTGCCCGGTTAACTATGCTAGCCAGCGATTAACCGCTATAGAGCAAAATTATTTCACTACAGAAAGGGAGTGCTTAGGGCTCATTTATTCAATCAAGAAGTTTGGCCATTATCTGTTGGGACAAGCGTTCAATTTTCATGTGGACCATAGTGTGCTACTGTATTTAGTGAAACAAAACATTTGGTAGGTTGTCTTGTCGGGTGGATCCTGTTGTTACAATAATTTGAATACGACATTGTTCATTGCCCAAGAGTCCATCATGCTATTGAAGATTTTTGCTCACGTATTGATCATGGAGAACCCCCTCGAAGGCATAGATGACACTCTTCCGGACGTAGAAGTTTTTTTAGTGGTCTAAGTTGAGAATTTTCCTCATACCTACCCCACATGGTACGAGGAAATCCTCTATTTTCTCAAAAATTGTATTTCTCCATTGTACTTAAGCTCAACATCATGGAAAAAATGCGGACTTCATAGTTGTAGGTTTACCATGATTATGGGAGAGTTGTACGATCAGGATCGGATTGGCATTTGGTTGTGCTGCATGCTGCCACACGAGGTGCAGGCAATCGTTTCAGAGGCTCATGCATGTGAGGCTCGTGGGCACTTTAGACATTTTATTACAGTCCAAAAAAATCAGGAGTCTAAATTATGGTGGCCAACTATGTACTTAGATGTTCAACATGCGGTACGGAATTGTGATCCATGTGGGTGCACTAGTGAACCTCGCCACACTCAACATTTCTTGTTGCAACCAATTCTCCCACTAGAACTATTCATGAAATGGGGTTTTGACTTCATAGGTCCAATCAAACCACCTATAGCTCGCACCGGAGCCTTGTACATCTTGACCTATACGTATTATTGCACACAATGGGCCAAAGCATGGGAAACTAAGAAAGCTACTCCACGAACAGTCACAAGGAAATTGTAGAATGACCTTTTTCCGTGTTATGGATTACCCTTGGAATTAGTCTTTGATGGGGAAACTCATTTTTTGAGTTCGTGAATTGTAGAACTTAGTGTGGAATATCAAAATTAAGCATAAATTCAACTCCCCATATTACCCACAAGCGAACGGCTTGGCAAAAAGTACTAACAAATTTTTACTTCACATGCTCCAAAAGATGTTGCTAGATTCGATGGATCATTGTGAAATAATGCTCCCCACTATCCTTTGGGCATACAAAACCTCACAAAAAGTCTCTATGGGCAGCACACATTTTAAGTTGCTCTACGGATAGGAGCCAACCTCCGATTTGAATTTGTGGTACAAAGTCTCTAAATTGTGGTGCAAAAGAGATTGGTTCCAAGAAGTCATTCACCTACTGCATAGGCAACAACTTTTAAACTCGAAAGAATTTTTTGATGCAGAGATACGATTAGCATAGGAAAATCTTAGGGAAATGTTCAATGATCTACGCTATGACATAGGGAGAATTATGTTCTAGGAGATGCAAAATCACGATGCTGATTTGTAACATTTTTACTTTGTAATCAGGGGGTTCATATCCTCCATGCATGCGAGTGTTAACAGTGGTGTGGATGACCACTTTCTTTGTAAAAATATCATTGTAATGTAATGGGATGGGAATTTCTAGAGATACTAAGATTTTCCAGTGAACGTTAGTTTTTCGTGATTTTGTATTTCGGAAGTTCAGGATGATGTGTAATGGTTACCAAGAAGTATGGTGTTGTACCTTACTAGAATATTTTGGAACTGAAGAGTATGAAGAAATGCACATACGTAGAGATTGGAAACTAGTGAAGTTTGTAGTATCCAAAGGACTCAATTGTAAGAAGACACTATATTGCGATAGTACACACTCTCTGTAATCAAAGAATCTACTCACTATTGTGGAATTACCACTCGGTCTATATTGTCTCGTGTCAAATATTATTGTGTAAAAAGTATCTATGTAAGCTGTGTGGAACAGAAACACATGTTTACATTTATCATATATTAAAAAATCTCCATTCCCGAACCTATCATTTGGGATACTATAAGACTACAGTAAATAGTAATGCCGAACAATAGGAGCATAGACATCGCTATCAACAAGCTCCAATCTCTAAGTAGCTCGTATTGAACCATCTTTTAAGAAGGAGGAATGCATCGCAAAGGCTTTGCATTTGAGATAGCAAGAGAGACTTAAACTCCATATCTTGAATCATTTAAGGCTTTTGCATAGTCTATGGGTTTATAAAACCCATGGTATAAAATGCCATATGCAATAATGACATCATCATATGACAAATAATGAAATGTACATATGTCGTCAACAAATTTCACAACCACACAGATCTTGGCTATTACCGAAATCGACAATAGACTTTTCTTGATCGCACTACAACTAATGAGGGGTATATCAAGTCTTTTACCAGGGCAAATGCATGGGCATGAGTTTTCCCCAATGTCAGTGTAAGGGTCGACATAAGCATCGGAATTAGATCACTGGTATAAGCATCGGTATAGGCATCGATATGAGCATCAGTATGAGTGTTGGTATAAGCATCGAAAATACCAGCACTCATGCGATGCTCATACCAACACTATGGGACACAAAAGCCATGAGCAGGATGAACCATGAACCATGTATAAAAGAAGTTATATATTTCATAAATGAAGCATGTACAAGAGTGTGGCAAACCATTCTCATATATGAGGCAAATCAAAATGTGGAAAAGCACTACCATATAAGAATCAAATACAAAATTCGAGTGCACAAGTGCCACATATGAGCCAAATACAAAATTGTGGCACACCATTACCATACACATGCACAAAAATATTGAAACATCTTTGTCAATAGTCCTACAACAAAGAGCATTCATAAAATGAGATAAATTGACATGATATTTAGAAACAACAAGTTCAAACCAATTTTCTAAGTTCATCACCTCATCACATATGCTCTCATGAAACGACTGCACCATGTCCCTCCAAATCCTCCAATAGTGCAACCAATCCATCATGATATCCATAAGCCTACTCCATTCATGTTGAAGGATGACCCATTGCCAACTCCCACAACAAATATACAAAACATTAGATGAACATAAATGATGCTTAACACAAATAAATTCAATAAACCAAATGATTCTTACAAATTTGTGATGCATAGAGTCATATCTATCGCTGCCTAAATGTGACGGTCTGGCTGTATCTAGAAGTGTTGCTGTGGCATCTCAATGCTAGCGATATCGATCAGGAGTCTGCTAGTGCTTGTCATGAATCATATCCCACTCCTCAACATCTAACCATATAGGCTTTGGTAAGCCTACTCTGAAAGTATCACGACCCTCAAATTATCGATATGACATAACTTCATGTGCGGTGTGTTGAATCCGTTGTAAGCTGACAACAGGATGCCCATATGCAAGTTGAAACTCCTTATAGATTGTCTCTGTGATATAAGTTTTTATGATCGTTATCTTGTTCACTCCATTTCAACATGATAGAGTTTCCAAACTATATGGAACAGAGTGTCGTATATGTTGACGCATGGCCTTTTTGGCCGCATCCATCATTGAAGCTCCATCACGGATACTATACACCTTAGAGTCATCATGGTCATGAGCACCCCAAGGTGTATGTGGTGTTCCACATGGTGTACAACATGTCATACCTACATCTGAGGCACTCCCTCTAGGAGAAGAAGTGACTGACACAACGTCCGTCGCACTGCCTCCAAAACATCCACCTCCTCTAGAGCTACCTATAGATCGAGTCCTAGAACCTCCTGCTCCAGAGTGTGTCCTTGACCTACGAGAGGGGTCAACACCTATATCGCACTCAGGTGTTGAACACACATGTCTAATACTAGAGCCACTAGGGGATGGCGGAAAAGATATTCCTAGTGGAGTCATAAAGCTAGGATGCATACCTTTGACAGGAGTAGCACTGCCCCCAGGAGTGACACCAATGGGAGTAAGGCCAAAAAGAGTGAGACCAATAGGAGCGAGGCCGGAATGAGTGAGGCCAAGGGGAGTGCTACAATGATCGATCTAGTACTATGACATAGCAACCATATATGTGGGAGGTGCCTGAGATATAAACTCCAAGAATTGCTCCTCTATCATGAAATGTGGAGTGACTGGAGGACTATCTCCCATCGTGCTCTATAACGAAAGAACTCAAATAATTCGGATATGATAATAAAGGTAATATAGAGAAATTATAGTGTACAAAAGAACACAACAAAAAAAACACAAATTAGTACGTATAAGTGTTTGATTTAGAAATCATCTATTCTAGCATTCTCTTGGAGATCTGACGCATAGAGAATATCTATCTCTATATTGGTGACTTCTAAATCTCTTAGTACTCTACCTTGTTCTTGGTCATCAATTGTTGCTTCATCGTGTATCTCATCTTCTTCAAAGACCTCTTCATCGGGGACAATGATCTCTTCATCCTCAACTATCGAATGAATCTCAAAGTCCACTACAGATGGACTTTCTTCTACATCTATGTTCTCACAAAATTTTCTACTATTTGGGGAGACCAGTTCATACAATACTAGAATTTTTGCCATACTTAATCAATGACCTTATGTGCGGACGGAACAACTCCCACCCTACACACAGAGACTCGACTCTCGTCCCAACCACGTCAAAAGCGGTTTTCTACTCTCTCACTACCAATGTGGAGTAATTCACATAGGAATGCCATGTGGCATTCTCTATCAAACTCCCATATAAATATCATGTGACATTTCCTTCCCCTTGAAAACATTTTCATCCTCGAAAATGTAGATGAAATGTCTCTAATGGTAGAAGAAAGTGTCCGGACTCCCCTAAACCCCATGTACTCTATGTACATAATCATCTCTATGGGTTGTTTCTCCATATCCTTCCCTTTAAGAAGTCTCATACGAGATCATCTCAAAGGTGGGAACCCATCTAAGTGGTGCCTACTATCTCCTATGTACACTCAACCTCCAAACTATCACTCCCATAATATATAATATCATCAGAATGATCTAAGTCCATATGATATATCCTCATTGGAGCAATAGTATGTAAATCAAGTGTAAAAGTGCCAAGCTTATAGGCTTAAACATATCCTAATGGAGATATTAAACCATATAATCCTCTAAAATATAGAACAAAGTCCCATAGCAAGTGACTTCAAACCCATCTAAAACTAAATGATAGATTGCCATCATAACACTTCAGGTCTTCCTAACCATGAGTGTACTCACAATTAATAGTTTACTCTAAACTACCTTGTGACTATGCAATTTGATCATCTAGTTCATAAATAAGAAGTTCTTGATAGTAAAATGCAATCTCTACATTTCACCAACCAAGAAGTCTCTGGTTTGTCATCCTTTATCATTGGATTTAGTTCTATCGGAAGAGCATCTATTGGCACTAGTGCAAACTCTAAAATATTCTCTTCCCTATAGTTTGCCATACGAATGCAAAAACATTCATTTTGAGATTCACATAATCCCTAAGTACCCATCCTCCTAACTGATCTTTACAAATCATGCTCATGATGTAACACCAACTAAGAGTTTGGTACCCCAATAGGTTAGATATATCCTTATCTCTTAGAAACCCTAAAGAGAAGAGTCATACTCAAATCCTAGCACTACAAGGAATACGGCCGTATAGCGATGATTAAGACGACACAATTTTGTCGCTATAAAATTGCAAAATGCATCGCAATGAGCGTCGCGCACGCACCATCAATTAAACAACGAGCCAAACGACGTTTTTTTCGACGTGTGGTGCGACGGGGTCTGCGACGCTCGCATAGAGCGTCGCTAAAATGACGGTTTTAAATAGTGTTGCATAAGTGACACTTCGTTGCGTCACATAAGCGATGCTTCGTTGCGTCACATAAGCGATGCTTCGTTGCGTCGCATAAGTGATGCTTCATTGTGTTGCATAAGCGATGCTAAAACATGTCGCTTATGCAATGCCAACTCTAATGATTTTTTGACGCATAGCATCACTTACACGATGGTCTGTAGACAAAAAAAAAATTAAAACGTTGGAGGCTCTTTGATCGGCATTTTCACGCATCTGATCGAAGAGCTCTCCAACGCTCGCAATTGCGCTGCGCTTACAAGCTGAAAGAAGTATAGGCACAATTGTTGTTTTTCCTAAGCTCTCTGTTATTGTCTCCCTCTGTCTATGTTTCTCTCTTTCTACATCTTTCTCTATTTGAATTCTCTCTCTCTCTCTCTACTTTCTCTCTTTATTGCAGGTTATTCAAGAAGCTAACCAAGCAAGAAGTATGGCTAACTATTGTAAGTACAATTTCTATTCTTTGTATATCATTTGAATTGTGTTATTTGCATTAGATGGCATACTCACACTTATTGATATGCACTTATACACTTATGCATGATGAAGATGTACTTTCACACATATACACATATACACATGCACATACACACACATATATACACACAGATACATGTGCACATACACTTAGACATACACACATATACACATGCACATGCACAAACATTTCTACACACATACACACATTAACATATATGCAAATACATGTATATGCACATCCACATGCATGCACATTCACATGCATGCACATAGATGCAAATGGAAATGCATCCACATACACATGCATGTTTCATACATATACACATGCATATACATACACTATACACATATATACACATATATATGCACATACATACACACACATATACACATGCACACACACATGCACATACCTACATATACACATATACATGCACATACACACATATTTACATCGAGTTACAATACATGCACATACATATACACACACATACACATGCACATGCACATACTCATACACACATATACACTTACACATGCACATGCACATACATACATATACACACACATACACATGCACATACATACATATACACACACATAAATATACACTTTGGTACACACATATGAATGAATTATATAATTAAAGTATTAAAACACATACACACATGCACACAGACATGCACATACCTACATATACACATATACATGCACATACACACATATACACATAGAGTTACACATATACATGCACATACCTACACACACACATACACATGCACATGCACATACTCATACACAAATATACACTTACACATGCACATGCACATACATACATATACACACACATACACATGCACATACATACATATACACACACATACATATACACTGAGGTACACACATATGAATGAATTATATAATCAAAGTATTAAAACACATGCTTAATATAAACAATAATAACAATCAATAGAACAAAACTCTTCATTACTTAATACCATACAGCCAATTCAAAACATAACTGAAATGAAAATTATATAGATAAATATATATATATATATATATATATATTATATATATATATATATATATATATATATATATATATATATATATATATATATATATATATATATATATATATATATATATATATATATATATATATATATATCAATGTAAATACATATAATTTAATGTCATAATCAACTAAAATCCTAATCATCATCATCCTTATCATCATCATCATCATCATCAGCAGTATCATGATCATCTGATCATCCTCATCCTCATCGTCATGATCACCCTGTGACAATCGAGATCGTCCCTCGTGTGTCTTTCTCTCCACCTCATCCATATCTGTCTCTCCATAATACTCCTATATTACATAGAACAAACATAAATAAATAAAACAATTAAACCATTCATTAAAATAAAATAATTATATAAAATTTAATAATACTCACAAAGGCATCAGGATGATCTCGCATATACTCGCTCAAATGCCGATATCCAAAATGTGTAGCATACTCAATCTCATGTTTCGTAGGATATCGGCCATAATCCTTTCGCTGCATTGAAACAAATAAAAAAGATTAGTTGCTTGCATTTTAACTAAAATAAAAAATATACTCACAATAACATATATACTTACAAATGTAGCTACAAAACCATTATGATCCATTTGGCCTAGGTGCGATGTGTGGCCTGACTCCACTCTCTTTTTGCAGCAGCCTATTTATTTAAGAAAAAAATACATAAATTGAATGTAAAAAATTACTAAAATATATAAAAATTATAAATATAAACTACTAATTTGTGTACCTTCTGATGAGGAAATGACTCTTGAAGACGTAGCTGTCTACGAAAAACTGCCACCTCTCAGGTGGTATGTTAGGTCGCCTCTTATTTTTTTCCACCATACAATATCTCCTATTAATTTAATCTCAAATAGAAAAAGAAAATCAGAATACATACACATATATACACACACATACACATACACATACACATACCCACATACACATATACATGCAAACATATACGCATACATATATGTATACATATACACATATACATACATATAACATAAACACACATATACATATCCACATATATACGTACACACACATGCATACATATACACTCATTCATACAACATACATGCATTTGTCCCACAATAATGTGTAGTTGTGTATACGTGAATATGTGTGTATGTAAATGTGTATATGTGAATATCTGTGTATGTGTAAATATGTATATGTGAATTTTTTGTGTATGTAGATAATCAGATTATTAATATCAAATACCATTATTTGTAGATTCTGATCAATTAGATGGAACTCCACCACCGTCTCCTCATCGTGCAAGGACTATATACTGTAAGTATATCAAACATTTAATTTTAAATATATTTGATGTATACATAACTTATATTTTTTTTGTTTCTTATTATGTGCAGATTCTGATCAATGAGAGGGTACTCCACCACCTCCTACCCATGCAACGACTTCACATGTGTCCTCCGATAGGAATTATGATGATAAAAGACCATGGAGAGTGGAAAGATACAAGAAGAAGAAGATTCTTCTACTTGTATCCAGTGATAAAAGATACAAGTAGAAGAAGATTCTTTGGAAGTGGTCAATTTGGGTACTATCGAAGAGCCAAATCCAGTCCGAATTTGTTCAGAGCTTGCTTCAAAATTTTGGATGGCATTGATAGCTTTGTTGCAACAGTGCAAAGATGTTTTTGTTGGACATATGTAGACATGAAAGGCCTGGATCCGAAGCTTTATCATCATCAGATTTTGCTTAAGCCAGATGCTACTCTAGTGATGCAATATGGGTACAGAATAAGCCCCAATTTCGCAATTAAGATCAAGCATGAGTTGGATAGACTGATAAAAGTCAGATACATTTTCCCTAATGAGAATTCGGAATGGGTCTCACCTATCATTATTGTCTCGAAGAGAAACAAGCAATTACAGATATGTGTCGATTATATGAAATTAAATGCAGCTACTATACCAGATCTCTTTCCCTTATTGTTCTTGGACACTATGCTTGATGAGGTTGCAGGTAGGGAAATGTATTCATTTCTTCATGGATCCAATAGATCTAATCAAGTTCAAATGGTGAAAGTAGACATAACAAAATCAACACTTATCACAAATTAGGGAGTCTTTGCTTGCACAGTGATGTGTTTCGGATTACGAAATGCGCCAAGTAACTTCCAATGGTGCATGCAGAAAATATTTACCCCCTACTTAACATCATTCATGCACATTTTCCTAGATGATTTTTTAGTTTCTGGTGCAATGCCCGCACATTTGAACCATTTAGGGGCCTATTTTGATTCTTGTAGATAGCTACAACTGTGCTTGAATCCAAATAAAATCTACTTTTGGAGTCTGATGCACAAAGTGGTTAGGCCATGTGATTTCCAAAAAGGTAATTGTAGTGGACGTTGACAAGGTGAAAGGGATCCTAGAGACCCCAACATCCTAGGATCCAAAGGAGGTTTTACAATTTCTGGGTCAATTTTGTTCGCATGGTCGATATTTATGAGGTCTTGTACTTATTTCCATCCCACTGAACAAACTGGCACATGTCCAACTGACAAAATTTGTGTGGATAAGCGAAGCTCAAACTACCTTTGAGCAATTGCAGAAGATGCTAGCTATAGCATAGGTGTCGAAAGCTCTAGACTGGATGCAACAATTCCATGTCTTTGTGGATGCTTTCGATAAATATATTGGGAGTGTCTTGATGCATAAGGAAGATCGCACTTCGTTTTTCCCGGTTTACTATGCTAGCCAGCGATTAACCGCTATAGAGCAAAACTATTTCACTACAAAAAGGGAGTGCTTAGGGCTCATTTATTCAATCAAGAAGTTTGGCCATTATCTATTGGGACAAGCGTTCAATTTTCATGTGGACCATAGTGTGCTACTGTATTTAGTGAAACAAAAAATTTGGTAGGTTGTCTTGTCGGGTGGATCCTATTGTTACAATAATTTGAATACGACATTGTTCATTGCCCAAGAGTCCGTCATGCTATTGAAGATTTTCACTCACATATTGATCATGGGGAACCCCCTCGAAGGCATAGATGACACTCTTCCGGACGTAGAAGTTTTTTTAGTGGTCTAAGTTGAGAATTTTCCTCATACCTACCCCACATGGTACGAGGAAATCTGCACCGGAGCCTTGTACATCTTGACCTATATGGATTATTGCACACAATGGGCCAAAGCATGGGAAACTGAGAAAGCTACTCCACGAACAGCCGCAAGGAAATTGTAGAATGACATTTTTCTGCGTTATGGATTACCCTTGGAATTAGTCTTTGATGCGGAAACTCATTTTTTGAATCCATGAATTGTAGAACTTAGTGTGGAATATCAAAATTAAGCATAAATTCAACTCCCCATATTACCCACAAGCGAACGACTTGGCAAAAAGTAATAACAAAGTTTTACTTCACATGCTCCAAAAGATGTTGCTAGATTCGATGGATCATTGTGAAATAATGCTCCCCACTATCCTTTGGCCATACAAAACCTCACAAGAAGTCTCTATGGGTAGCACACATTTTAAGTTGCTCTACGGATAGGAGGCAACCTCCCATTTGAATTTGTGGTACCAAGTCTCCGAATTGTGGTGCAAAAGAGATTGGTTCCAAAGAAGTCATTCACCTACTGCATACGCAACAACTTTTAGATTCGAACAGAGATACGATTAGCATAGGAAAATCTTAGGGAAATGTTTAATGATCTACGCTATGACATAGAGAGAACTATGTTCTAGGAGATGCAAAATCAAGATGCTGATTTGTAACATTTTTAATTTGTAATCAGGGGGTTCATATCCTCCATGCATGCGAGTGTTAGCAGTGGTGTGGATGACCACTTTCTTTGTAAAAATATCATTGTAATGTAATGGGATGGGAATTTCTAGAGATACTAAGATTTTCCAGTGAACGTTACTTTTTCGTGATTTTGTATTTCGGAAGTTCGGGATGATGTGTAACGGTTACCAAGAAGTATGGTGTTGTACCTTACTGGAATATTTTGGAACTGAAGAGTATGAAGAAATGCACATACATAGAGATTGGAAACTAGTGAAGTTTGTAGTATCCAAAGGACTCAATTGTAAGAAGATACTATATTGCGATAGTACACACTCTCCATAATCAAAGAATCTACTCACTATTGTGGAATTACCACTCGGTCTATACTGTGTGGTGTCAAATATTACTGTGTAAAAAATATCTGTGTAAGCTGTGTGGAACAGAAACACATGTTTACGTTTATCATATATTTGAAAATCTCCATTCCCGAACCTATCATTTGGGATACTATAAGACTACAGTAAATAGTGCCAAACAATAGGAGCATAGACATCGCTATCAACAAGCTCCAATCTCTAAGTAGCTCGTATTGAACCATCTTTTAAGAAGGAGGAATGCATCGCAAAGGCTTTGCATTTGAGATAGCAAGAGAGACTTAAACTCCATATCTTGTATCATTCTGAGCTTTTGCATAGTCTATGGGTTTATAAAACCCATGGTATAAAATGCCATATGCAATAATGACATCATCATATGACAAATAATGAAATGTACATATGTCGTCAACAAATTTCACAACCACACAGATCTTGGCTATTATTGAAATCGACAATAGATTTTTCTTGATCGCACTACAGCTAATCAGGGGTATATCAAGGCTTTTACCGGGGCAAATGCATGGGCATGAGTTTTCCCCAATGTCAATGTAAGGGTCGACATAAGCGTGAGAATTAGATCACTGGTATAGGCATTGGTATAGGCATTGATATGAGCATCAGTATGAGTGTTGGTATATGCATCGAAAATACCAGCACTCATGCGATGCTCATACCAACACCTATGTCAACACATACACCGGCACCTATTCCATTGCCTATACTTGTGTGCTTTTGGGCATATTGTTGCACATATCGGCGACCTACTAGGAGTACTGTCGCACATACCGATGACCATGTTTGCCAATTTGGTTTTGGGTAGAGTGTGTTGTCTCTTGTTACAGCAACATTACCATGATGTTGCTTAGTAAAAAACAATACACTTTGCCCAAAAAAACCGATTACATGTGATGTGTACTCTAATGGCAACCGAGACATGATTTCATAAAGAAAAATACTATGGGACACAAAAGCGATGGGCAGGATGAACCATGAACCATGTATAAAAGAAGTTATATATTTCATAAATGAAGCATGTAAAAGAGTGTGGCAAACCATTCTCATATATGAGGCAAATCAAAATGTGGAAAAACACTACCATATAAGAATCAAATACAAAATTCGAGTGCACAACTGCCACATATGAGCCAAATACAAAATTGTGGCACACCATTACCATACACATGCACAGAAGGATTGAAACATCTTTGTCAATAGTCCTATAACAAACAACATTCATAAAATGAGATAAATTGACATGATATTTAGAAACAACAAGTTAAAACCAATTTTCTAAGTTCATCACCTAATCACATATGCTCTCATGAAATGACCGCACCATGTCCCTCCAAATCCTCCAATAGTGCAACCAATCCATGATGATATCCATAAGCCTACTCCATTCATGTTGAAGGATGACCCATTGTCATCTCCCACAATGAATATACAAAACATTAGATGAACATACATGATGCTTAACACAAATAAATTCAATAAACCAAATGATACTTACAAATTTGTGATGCATAGAGTCATATCTATCGCTGTCTAAATGTGACGGTCCGGCTGTATCTAGAAGTGTTGCTGTGGCATCTCAATGCTAGCGATATCAATCAGGAGTCTGCTAGTGTGTGTCATGAATCATATCCCACTCCTCAACATCTAACCATATAGGCTTTGGTAAGCCTACTCTGAAAGTATCACGACCCTCAGATTATCAATATGACATAACTTCATGTGCGGTGTGTTGAATCCGTTGTAAGCTGACAACAGGATGCCCATATGCAAGTCGAAACTCCTTATAGATTGTCTTTGTGATATAATTTTTATGATCGTTATCTTATTCACTCCATTTCAACATGACAAAGTAACTAAACTATATGGAACAAAGTGTCATATATGTTGACACATGGCCTTTTCGGTCGCATCCATCATTGGAGCTCCATCACGGATACTATACACCTTAGAGTCATCATGGTCATGAGCACCCCAAGGTGTATGTGGTGTTCCACATGGTGTACAACATGTCATACCTACATCTCAGGTACTCCCTCTAGGAGAAGAAGTGGCTGACACAACGTCCGTCGCACTGCCTCCAAAACATCCACCTCCTCTAGAGCTACCTATAGATCCACTCCTAGAACCTCTTGCTCCAGAGTGTGTCCTTGACCTACGAGAGGGGTCAACACCTATATCGCACTCAGGTGTTGAACGCACATGTCTAATACTAGAGCCAGTAGGGGATGGCTGAAAAGATATTCCTAGTGGAGTCATAAAGCTAGAATGCATACCTCTGGCAGGAGTAGCACTGCCCGCAGGAGTGACGCCAATGGGAGTAAGGCCAACAAGATTGAGATCAATAGGAGTGAGGTCGGAATGAGTGAGGCCAACGGGAGTGCTACGATGAGCGATCTAGTACTATGACATAGCAACCATATATGTGGGAGGTTCCTGAGATATACACTCCAAGAACTGCTCCTCTATCATGAAATGTGGAGTGACTAGAGGATTATCTCCCATCGTGCTCTACAACGAAAGAACTCAAATAATTCGGATATAATAATAAAGGTAGTATAGAGAAATTATAGTGTACAAAAGAACACAACAAAAAAAACACAAATTAGTACGTACAAGTGTTTGATTCAGAAATCATCTATTCTAGCATTCTCTTGGAGATCTGATGCATAGAGAATATCTATCTCTATATTTGTGACTTCTAAATCTCTTAGTATGCTAGCTTGTTCCTGGTCATCATTTGTTGCTTCATCGTGTATCTCATCTTCTTCAAAGACCTCTGCATCTGGGACAATGATCTCTTCATCCTCAACTATCGATTGAATCTCAGAGTCCACTACAGATGGACTTTCTTCTACATCTATGTTCTCACAAATTTTTCTACTATGTGGGGAGGCCTGTTGATACAATGCTAGAATTTTTGCCATACTTAATCGATGACCTTATGTGCGGATGGAACAACTTCCACCCTACACACAGAGACTCGACTCTCCTCCCAACCACGTCGGAAGCGGTTTTCTACTCCCTCGCTACCAATGTGGAGTAACTCACATAGGAATGCCATGTGGCATTCTCTGTCAAACTCCCATATAAATATCATGTGACATTTCCTTCCCCTTGAAAACATTTTCATCCTCAAAAATGTAGATGAAATGTCTCTAATGGTAGAAGAAAGTGTGGGGACTCCCCTGAACCCCATGTACTCTATGTACATAATCATCTCTATGGGTTGTTTCCCCATATCCTTGCCTTTAAGAAGTCTCATATGAGATCATCTCAAAGGTGGGAAACCATCTAAGTGGTGCCTACTATCTCCCATGTACACTCAACCTCCAAACTATCACTCCCATAATATATAATATCATCAGAATGATCTAAGTCCATATGATATATCCTCCTTGGAGCAATAGTATGTAAATCAAGTGTAAAAGTGCCAAGCTTATAGGCTTAACCATATCCTAATGGAGATACTAAACCATATAATCCTCTAAAATATAGAACAAAGTCCCATAGCAAGTGACTTCAAACCCATCTAAAACTAAATGATAGATTGCCATCATAACACTTCAGGTCTTTCTAACCATGAGTGTACTCACAATTAATCGTTTACTCTAAACTACCTTGTGAATATGCAATTTGATCATCTAGTTCATAAATAAGAATTTCTTGATAGTAAAATGCAATCTCTACATTTCACCAACCAAGAAGTCTCTGGTTTGTCATCCTTTATCATTGGATTTAGTTCTATCTGAAGAGCATCTATTGGCACTAGTGCAAACTCTAAAATATTCTATTCCCTATAGTTTGCCATACGAATGCAAAAACATTCATTTTGAGATTCAGATAATCCCTAAGTACCCATCCTCCTAACTGATCTTTACACATCATGCTCATGATGTAACACCAACTAAGAGTTTGGTACCCCAATAGGTTAGATATATCCGTATCTCTTAGAAACCCTAAAGAGAAGAGTCATACTCAAATCCTAGCACTATAAGGAATACGGGTGTATAGCGACGATTAAGGCGACACAATTTTGTCGCTATAAAATTGCAAAATGCATCGCAATGAGTGTCGCGCACGCACCATCGATTAAACAACGAGCCAAACGATGTTTTTTTCGACGTGTGGTGCGATGGGGTTTGCGACGCTCCCATAGAGCATCGCTAACATGACGGTTTTAAATAGTGTTGCATAAGCAACACTTCGTTGCATCGCATAAGTGATGCTTCGTTGTGTCGCATAAGCGATGCTTCGTTGCGTTGCATAAGCGATGCTAAAACATGTCGCTTATGCGATGCCAACTCTAATGATTTTTCGACGCATAGCATCACTTACACGATGGTCTGTAGACGAAAAAAAATTAAAATGTTGGAGGCTCTTTGATCGGCATTTTCACGCACATGACCGAAGAGCTCTCCAACGTTCGCAATTGCACTACGCTTACAAGCTGAAAGAAGTATATGCACAATTGTTGTTTTTCCTAAGCTCTCTGTTATTGTCTCCCTCTGTCGATGTTTCTCTCTTTCTACATCTTTCTCTCTTTCAATTCTCTCTCTCTCTCCTTTCTCTCTTTATTGCAGGTTATTCAAGAAGCTAACCAAGCAAAAAGTATGGCTAACTATTGTAAGTACAATTTCTATTCTTTGTATATCATTTGAATTGTGTTATTTGCATTAGATAGCATACTCACACTTATTGATATGCACTTATACACTTATACATGATGAAGATGTACTTTCACACATATACACATACACATACACACACATATATACACACAGATACATGTGCACATACACTTAGACATACACACATATACACATGCAGATGCACAAACATTTCTACACACATACACACATTAACATATACAAAAATACATGTATATGCACATCCACATGCATGCACATAGATGCAAATGGAAATGCATCCACATACACATGCATGTTTCATACATATACACATGCATACACATACATAATACACATATATACACATATATATGCACATACATACACACACATATACACATGCACACACACATGCACATACCTACATATACACATATACATGCACATACACACATATACACATCGAGTTACACATATACATGCACATACATATACACACACATACACATGCACATGCACATACTCATACACACATATACACTTACACATGCACATGCACATACTCATACACACATATACACTTACACATGCACATGCACATACATACATATACACACACATACACATGCACATACATACATATACACACACATACATATACACTTAGGTACACACATATGAATGAATTATATAATTAAAGTCTTAAAACACATATACACATGCACACAGACATGCACATACCTACATATACACATATACATGCACATACACACATATACACATAGAGTTACACATATACATGCACATACATATACACACACATACACATGCACATGCACATACTCATACACAAATATACACTTACACATGCACATGCACATACATACATATACACACACATACACATGCACATACATACATATACACACACATACATATACACTGAGGTACACACATATGAATAAATTATATAATTAAAGTATTAAAACACATGCTTAATATAAACAATAATAACAATCAATAGAACAAAACTCTTCATTACTTAATACCATACAACCAATTCAAAACATAACTGAAATGAAAAATATATAGATAAAATATATACATATATATATATATATATATCAATGTAAATACATATAATCCAATGTCATAATCAACTAAAATCCTAATCATCATCATCCTTATCATCATTATCATCAGCAGCAGCAGCAGTATCATGATCATCTGATCATCCTCATCCTCATCGTCATGATCACCCTGTGACGATCGAGATTGTCCCTCCTATGTCTGTCTCTCCACCTCATCCATATCTGTCTCTCCATAATACTCCTATATTACATATAACAAACATAAATAAATAAAACAATTAAACCATTCATAAAAATAAAATAATTATATAAAATTTAATAATACTCACAAAGGCATCAGGATGATCTCGCATATACTCGCTCAAATGCAAATATCCAAAATGTGTAGCATACTCAATCTCATGTTTCGTAGGATATCGGCCATAATTCTTTCGCTGCATTGAAACAAATAAAAAAGATTAGCTGCTTGCATTTTAACTAAAATAAAAAATATACTCACAATAACACATATACTTACAAATGTAGCTACAGAACCATTATGATCCATTTGGCCTAGGTGCGATGTGTGGCCTGACTCCACTCTCTTCTTTGTAGCACCCTGTTTATTTAAGAAAAAAATACATAAATTGAATGTAAAAAATTACTAAAATATATAAAAATTATAAATATAAACTACTAATTTGTGTACCTTCTGATGAGGAAATGACTCTTGAAGACGTAGCTGTCTACGAAAAACTGCCACCTCTCAGGTGGTATGTTAGGTCGCCTCTTATTTTTTTCCACCATACAATATCTCCTATTAATTTAATCTCAAACAGAAAAAAAAATCAGAATACATACACATATATACACACACATACACATACACATACCCACATACACATATACATGCAAACATATACGCATACATATATGTATACATATACACATATACATACATATAACATAAACACACATATACATATCCACATATATACGTAGACACACATGCATACATATACACTCATTCATACAAAATACATGCATTTATCCCACAATAATGTGTAGTTGTGTATATGTGAATATGTGTGTATGTGAAATGTGTATATGTGAATATGTGTGTATGCGTAAATATGTATATGTGAATTTTTTGTGTATGTAGATAATCAGATTATTAATATCAAATACCATTATTTGTAGATCCTGATCAATTAGATGGAACTCCACCACCGTTTCCTCATCGTGCAAGGACTATATACTATAAGTATATCAAACATTTAATTTTAAATATATTTGATGAATACATAACTTATATTTTTTTTGTTTCTTATTATGTGCATATTCTGATCAATCAGAGGGAACTCCACCACCTCCTACCCATGCAACGACTTCACATGTGTCCTCCGATAGGAATTATGATGAATTTTACTATCAAGAGCATATTATATGTTGGTGTAACTCTTGTTATGCCACATATCAAAGACCATGATTGGAATGTATTAAACATGAGGCAGTTATGTTACTTTTGAGCATGAACCATCACCTGGTCAATGTGATATTGCTTGGGTATGTATTTTTTATATATATTAATTTCATTATTTTATTTAAAAACCATATACAAAATCAAATTACTATTGATATACAGGAATACTTGCTCGATGATGATGATGATAATAATTTTTCTCATAATGTTAATATACCTCGTACACGTCATGGACTTGCTGCTCATCAATTACAAGTACAGGTTTCTAGAAAACCTCTACCTTCTGGTTTAGACACTGAAACAACTAGAGATTATCAATTGCCAGCTCGTGATCGTTCTTTAGTAGAAACATATGATAGAAGAAGATATGGAGGATGGAATAGAGGACCACTTCCTTTAGATGGAGAGGTTTTCAACTTTTGGGTTAATTGCTATATGATTGCTCCATCCACTATTACTAATGCTGGTCCTGGTCTCTTTATTGTAGAGGATTTGTATGTGCCTCCGACCTTTCAAGTCACTCTTATGTCATTTTGTGGTCCTATATATGGATGGGGAGATTGGCATCAACTTTCACGTTATGTTCAAAGCATGAGTACTTATGGAATATGCTTGAACGTAGCATTCCTTACTAGTAGAAGGATTTTACATGCAGAAAATGAAAAATTATATATTGATGGAAGACCTTACACACATGGAAATATAACAGGTTTAATAAATAGTAGTCGAGGGTTACATAATAGTTCAAGGACTAATTGCACATTTGAGGAGCGTGAAAATAGTCATGAATCACCATACATGAGTAGAGATGTATCAAGATACATAGTTGTCAATGCTATTACTACATTACATGCCGGTGATGAACTATTAGTGAATCATGTTTGGCGTAGACCTCCAAGCGCACCTTTTCGCTAGAGAGAATAAAAATTTTCTATCCATATTTAATAACTTATATACTTAATTTTATATTTAAAGTTTACTTTTTATTCATTTATGGAATACTAATGAGTTTTATTTATATGTGTAGATTCCAACGTATGATGTTGATGATATTCCTCCACACCATTCACAATTGCCAGTAAGACCTCATTTATCAGAAGCTTCTATGAGGAGGCTACGCAAAAATAATCCTGTGAAATATGTAAGGTTGAAAGATCTATATTCAAAAGACGATAAAGCACAAGATTTGTGTGACAATGATGAAGATGATGGCACGGTAGATTTTATTGAGGATTGGTATCAAAATGACAGTGAGAGCATGGATATTTCTAAAAATGAGAAATATCTTCGAGAGGAATGTCTAAAGCATGTATATGAAGGAATTCCTTTGACACGACGAAGTGCAAGCTTACTTATTCTCAATCTTCAAAATCATCTTGGATGGAGTAATGTATTTGTTTCGACACTATTAAAGTATAATTTTCAATTTTCTATCTATTAATATAAATATGCATAAATAAATAAATAAATATATATATATATATATATATATATATGTATATATATATATATATATATATATATATATATATATATATATATATATATATATATATATATATATATATATATATATATATATATATAAGCATACACATAATATACATGAATGCATACACACATATAAACATACACACACATATACACTGATTTTTAAGGATGGAAACATAACTTTAAAGGATAAGTGAACAAAAAGTGTCCATTCAATGCAGGTTTTTATTCTTACTTTAGATAAGGTAAGAACAAGAACTTGAATTGAATGGACACTTTTTATCCCCGCATCTTTTGAAACTATTAATGCATCTTTCAAAATATTCACGAAAAGTTTGATTGTTTGGATGGTAGGATACGATTGTTTGTTTTGGAGGATATGAAGTATGTACCTTCATTGAATGATTTATCAATTCTATCATATGTTCAGTTTGAAAGTGTGAGAAGCAGATTTATAATTGCTACTCAAAGAATTTGGCACTGTTTATAGACCATACAATGGTGACCTGCATGAATCACATTCACAGAGGTTACTCAAGATAGAGCAACCTCATTATAATGGACTAGTGCGAGCACGATTCCTCGGGTATGCAGTAAACCTCTTGCATGTCAATGATGAGCATCTGAACTTTAGGATACGAAGTAGAAATCATGGTGTATTGAGAGGATCACTTTTATACAACTTGTTCAAAGAACTTCAGGTTTAAGACACTAGGAGGAATCTTTTAAGAGCGAAAGATGCACTTAAAAGTGGAGGAATATCACTGGATGGTGGTGTGGTCCGTGCAAACGTATGTGAAGATTTTGGGCATTGGTCTTTCTCTTTCCCTTAACTCACTGTTACTATCAGTGTATAGTCTTTCACATACAAATGCTTTCATTTATTTTCCAGTTTGCCAAAAAAGATAATTCTTATATGCATGATCGCATGTTGAATATGCTAGGGAATAGTTTTCCTTTGTGTACTGTGTCTGGTCAAAGTGCATGTTTATGTTGTCTTCTCCCACATCTGATGAAGAAACATGATACAATATTTCTACTTCTTGTTGTAAAACACGGAAAAGACAAAGGTTCTCTTTCCAGTCTATTCAAAGTTTGGACAAAAGATTCCATCTCTACGATCTATAAACCATATTACTCCGTTAATGCAGATAAGGGACACGTTGAAAGACAAAAACGTGTCCCTAATCTGCATTAACCGAGTAATATGGTTTATAGATCGTAGAGATGGAATCTTTTGTCCAGAGTTTGAATAGACTGGAAAGAGAACCTTTGTCTTTTCCGTGTTTTACAACAAGAAGTAGAAATATTGTATCATGTTTCTTCATGAGATGTGAGAGAAGAGAACATAAACATGCACTTTGACCAGACACAGTACACAAAGGAAAACTATTTTGTAGCATATTGAATAGGCGATCATGCATATAAGAATTATCGTTTTTGGCAAACTGGAAAATAAATGAAAGCATTTGTATGTGAAAGACTATACACTGATAGTAATAGTGAGTTAAGGGAAAGGGAAAGACCAATGCCCAAAATCTTCACACACACCCTTTTGCACAGACCACACCACCATCCAGTGATATTCCTCTAGTTTTAAGTGCATCTTTTGCTCTTAAAAGATTCCTCATAGTCTCATAAACCTAAAGTTCTTTGAACAAGTTGTATAAAAGTGATCCTCTCAAGCCACCATGATTTCCACTTTGTATCCTAAAGTTCAGATGCTCATCATTGACATGCAAGAGGTTTACTGCATACCCCAGGAATCCTGTTGGCACTAGTCCATTATAATCACATTGCTCTATCTTGAGTAACCTCTGTGCATGTGATTCATCCAGGTCACCATCGTATGGCCTATAAACAGTGCCAAATTCTTTGAATAGCAATTATAAACCTTCTCACACTTTCAAAATGAACATATGATAGAATCGACAAATCATTCAATGAAGGTATATACCTCATATCCTCCAAAACAAACAATCATATCCTGCCATCCAAAACAATCAAATTTTTCACGAATATTTTGAAAGATGCACATAAGCATACACATATATAAAATTATATACATATATATATATATATATATATATATATATATATATATATATATATATATATATATATATATATATATATATATATATATATATATATATATATATATATATATATATGTGTGTGTGTGTGTGTGTGTGTGTGTGTGTGTGTGTTTTTCTTGTTCACTTTTTTTAATATATTTTTTTAATGAAATTACAGGTTATTATCTGAAAAGTTTTTACCAAGTCAGAATATTGTTCCTACCTCACATGATGAAATGAAGAAGATAATCAACAATCTTGGTATAGATTGTCAATGTATACATGCATGTCCTAATGATTGTACTTTATATAGAGGTGAATATGCAGAATCTTTGATATGTCCCAAATGTCAATCTCCTCAATACAAGGGCAAAGAAGGTAAAATCCCAAAAAAGGTATTGAGACCTTTTTCATTGGCTCCACGGATTAGATATATGTTTCAAAGCTCCAAATTATCAAAGCTTTTGACTTGGGGACATGATTACAAAAGTAATGATGGAATAATCAGAATTCCTCATGATAGTTTTGCTTTTCACCATATTGATTCTACATGGCCTAAATTTGCACAAAATCCACAGAATCTGAAGTTAGGAGTTGCATTAGATGGGGTTAATGCATTCTTCATTAAATCCAATAAATGGTCAACATGGCCAGTGGCAGTCATAAACTACAATCTTCCACCATATCTTAGCATAAAAAAGGAACATTTAATGCATTCACTTTTAATCGCAGGCAAAAGACAAGTTAAAGATAAGAATATATATCTTGCTCCTCTCATTGACAATATCCAAGAGTTATGGAGAGGTATTAATGTCATTGATGTATCAAAAAGCATCAATGAAAGACATATTATGGTTTGTGGTATTGTGGCTTGGACTATTTACGATTTTCTAGGATATGGTGTTTGTTCAGGTATTGATGTAATTTTTTTATTCAATATGCATGTAAATAAATATGATTTAATCTAATTATATTTTTATCATTTTCATGATGCACAAATATCTACTAAGGGTTATAAAGCTTGTCCATATTGTGGTGATTGGTTGAGATCATTCTATAGTAAGAATCTCAACAAAAATATTTATGTTCGACATCGACGATTCTTGCCTGATGATCATCAATTAAGATCTAAAAGAGAGGTGATACATTTTAATGGAGAGCTTGAAACAGGTTAGTGTCCAAAACCTATGACCCCTATGGATTGGTATAAAAAATGGACAGATGGACCTCTGATAGATACATAATCAGAAATCTTCAGTGATGATTCAGATAATGAGTATGTGAAGAGAGGTAAAGGAAAATTGGCACTCGCAGAGAATATATCAATATGGTATTCTTTGGAGTATTGGAAAGAGTTAAAAGTATGTCATCTTCTTGATCCTATGCATATATTCAAAAATATTGGTTATTCACTATGGCAATATCTTCTTGGACTAAAAGATACCATGGCATCAAGGAATGATTTGAAAGATAAAAAATCCAAACCAAAGTTATGGCCAGTTTTTGATAGACATCGACAAGAAATGACTTATGCACCTGCTCCTTGGGTACTTACAACAAAAGAGATACAAACTATCAACAATAGAATTCAATTGATTAAGAGTCCTACAGGATATGAAGCATCTTTTCATTGATGATAAGAGCTTATCTGGGTTAAAGACCCATGACTGGCATAACTTTTTGAAACATATTTTACCTTTGGTTATCGATGGATGTACAATGAAAGGAGTACGAGATGTGATCTATCGTCTTGGATCACTTATAAGGTAGTTATGATACTTTTATATTCAATATGTATGAATATTGGATATCTTTTATTTTCTAATTAACTTCTTTATAATTATTTTTATGATATGTATAGGTGGATTACACCCAAAGAGATTGACAAAAACTCGATCCCACAAAAAAAACATGAATGCAAAGAGCTACTATGTTTGATTGAGAAAGAACTTCCTACTTCATTTTTTGATATTCAGGTTCATTTATTAGTCCATCTTGTAAATGAAATAGAGATTGCAAGTGTTGTCAACACTCGATGGATGTTTTGGGTCGAGCGATTTATGGGAATATTAAAAGGTTATGTGCGACAAAGAGCGAAACCAGAAGGATCCATGACAAAGGGTTGGATGCTTGAAGAGTGCATAAATTACATTAGTGAGTACCTTGAAAGAGTTCATGAAGAAGCTCCACGTGCATGGACCAGCGAGTCTTCTTAAAAAATAACAGATGAGGTATTATCAGGTAAGGGAGTTCCATTCTTATTTACATTTCAAGAAAAAAATGATGTTTCTACTTTTGTAGCATATAATAGCAAATGCATGCAAGCATTCCTTAGCGAGTACGAGGAACTTCAAAATCTCCGAAGTAAAAGGCCAAAAAACAAAAGATATAGGCATAATCTTGATAATAATGAGATTACAAATATATCTTCTTTCACGGATTGGCTATATAGTCGTTTGCAATGCGCCAACGCAAATAATGAAGAAATCTCAAATGAGCAAAGAGAGTTAATGATAGGTTGTGAACGAAAGGTAATTTTATTAAAATAAAATTTTATTTTTTTCATATATGTATATTAGTTTCTATTTACTAATTGAATTTATTTTGCACGCTCCAATGTTTACTAATATGTGGGCTTTTGGACAACATATTAGAATCAAAGCCATTGATTCTTTACGTAATACAGAGGATTCTAGTATTGTTGCTTCTTTCAAGCAACTACCACATGCTAGCTCAAAAGACACGAACCTTATAGATGGGGAACTTGGTTACGTAGGAACTATTGTTGGTATCTACGAAATTTCATTTCGTACATTCAAACAAGTAGAAAAAAGTTTATATTTTTTATGATAGAGTTACTTATTTTTTTAAGCAGCTAATAATGGGTTTCTGTTGTTATATATTTTGATAGGTCATTTTGAAGGTTGAGTGGTTTTGAGCCGAAAATAAAGGTAGTAATTCCACATTAAGAAAGGAATTATCTGGGTTTTGGGCAATTGATTCTTCCAAGGTAATGCGATCTACTAAATAACTATATATTCTTCCTAGGCATATTGAACAAGAATTTTTTTATAAAAACCCAGATGCTCATCCTTGGTGGCAAGTCATTCATGTGAAACCTAGAGGTAGGTCATTGTTTGAATAGTTTATTGTTAGAGAGATTGAAGAAAGTCATCTTGATGATTCAGCATTAGATACTGATACATCAACATTTGAAAGAGAAATTAGAATCATTATACATGATAATGATACTAATCTTTCTGATGGAGAAGATAATTCTCTACATGAGGAAGAGGAATTACCAAAAATAGATATTAATCCATCAATAGATGATGTGATTCATGAGAAAATAGATTTAACAATAGAAGAAATAAATGAAATCAATAAGGATAATGAATATGAGACTATATTGATGTCTTACCAAAATGATGGCAATAATGAAAACATATGAGCAGATTAGATAGTAAATTCTACTCTAATTATCGATCAATAACATGAAGCTTCTGAATGGATATCAGATAATAGTTTTTTTATGAACTTGAATAACGATGAATCCTACTAGAGAGATAAAATCATGTTATTTTAAGTGAGAGCATGAAGCTCGGGGTATGCCTACTTATTTTATATAGAGATTTATCTTCGAGGATCAAATTTTTATCATGTATGTATGGATATGTGTGTGTATTCATGTGTATTATATGTATACATATGTTAGTATGCATATATATGTATTTCATGTATATGTATGTGTTTGCATGTGTGTGATATATGTATACATGTGCTAGTATGCATATGTGTATATATGCATATGCATTTATGTAAAATATTCATGTATTCATGTAATATATGCAAGTGTTCATAATTGTGTACATGTATATATGTATATGTGTTTATGTGTAAATATGTATGCATGTATATAGATGTTTATGTGTGCATGTAGGCATGTATATGTGATGTGGACATGTATATATGTATATGTGTCTATGTGTAAATGTGTACATGTAAATATGTATGCATGTATATATATATATATTTATGTGTGCATTTAGGCATGTATGTGTGATGCATAATATATGTACTCCATTTTATATTTATGTATGTGTATCTACATGATGTATATATATCTTTATATATCTTATGATCCTCGTTGATTCGAGTAGCTATATATAGAAGCTAAGGTTGGGAGGAGAGACATCTCTCTAGTAGGAGGAATAGATGCAATGTGTACATATACTTCAAACATATGGCTAAAAGGTTGAATAAGAGTTTTTAAATTAGGGGTTTTAAAACCCTAATATCGAAATTAGTGTTTTCAATTTAGGATTTATGAAATAGAATTTATTTATTTATTTATGTGTATGCATGTGTTGTGTATGTATGTGTATCTATATGTGCATATGCATTTGTTGTGTGTGTGTGTATATATGCATGTGTATATGTATATATGCATTTAAATATGATTATATGAGTCTATGTGCGTGTACATATGATTATGCATGTGTATGTGTATGTGAGGATGTGTACGTGTATGTGAGTATGTGTATGTGTCTATGTGTATTCATTATATGTGTTTAACTGCATGCATGTGTATGTGTGTGTAAAAATGTGCATGTATGTGTGTATGTATAAATGTGCATGTATGTGTATATGTGTGTAAATGTGCAGGTATGATGTATATGTGTGTGTATGCGTGTATTTGTACCTCTAGTCTCACTCTTTTCTCTCTCTTTCTCTCATATACATACATACATACATAAACACACATACTCATATCCACATATATATACATAAAAGCAGTGCATACCGTGCATTATCGTGATGATGAGCCATAAGTGTTTGCATCTCTTTTAGACACCACTTATGCAACCATGCTATCCCAAACTCTGTCTCAAGTGAACTAAGTACCTATTTTTTATCCCTCTCATCATGCTCACTACAAAAATAAAAAACAAAATGTAAATAAAACATAAGATATTTATTTCAATTTATATGTAAAATTTATACTTACTTCCACCGTAAGTGGACAAGGCGTAGATAAGAGTCGCATAATGCCCGCATTCTTCTCTTGAACTCCAATCCATTCCCTATGTACAGAATGTTCCCCTCTGGCTCTATATCGCACTCTAGTCCTAAGGTGCCTATGCATGTCCTCATAGGCAACTCTACTCTACTATCAGGATGTGGAGGTGGTATAGTTGTCTTGAAAATAGATAGATAAAAATAAATAAAAATATGTGCTATAATATCATTAAAAAAGTTTATGAAAAAAAAAACATACCTATGAGCAGATAGCTGTCTTCTTGCATGTGGAGCCACAGAAGAGCCCTTCTCTGATCGTTGGGTAAGCATCTAGATCGTATAGTCTGCCTCATCATCTGACATCTCTCAATAATCATGCATGATGGCCCCTAGAGTATCAGAGGGAACTCTTGCTCTCATAAGACTTTTTATGAGAGTGAGTTTCGCCTTTCTCTCTCTATCATGATCCATAATACCTAACATATAAAACAAAATGGGTTAGAAATAATACATATACGTGTACATATGTATGTGTGTATGCATTAAGTATGTGTATGTATGCATGTGTGTGTGTATGTATGTGTGTCTATGTGTGTGTATGGGTGTATCCATGTGTATGTGTGTGTATGCATCATTATGTGTGTATGTGTCTATGTGTGTATGTGTGTGTATATGTGTGTGTATGTGTGTGTGTCTATGTGTATGTGTGTGCGTGTGTGCGTCTATGAGTGTCTATGTGTTTATGTGTGTGTATGTGTCTATGTGTGTGTATGTGTCTATGTGTGTATGTGTATGCATGTATGTATGCATATGTGTGTGTATGCGTGTGTATGCATTATGTATGCATATGTGTGTGTATGCATTATGTATGTGTATGTATGCATGTAAGTATGTATGTATGCATATGCATATGCATTATGTATGCATATGTATGCATGTATATGTATGTGTGTATGTCCCTCTATGTGTGTGTGTATGCATATATGTGTGTGTATGTGTGTATGTGTGTATATGTGTCTATATGTGTGTATGCATGTGTATGTGTGTTTATGCATCATTATGTGTGTATGTGTCTATGTGTGTGTGTATATGTGTGTGTATGTGTGTGTCTATGTGTATGTGTGTGTATATATAAGTGTGTATGTGTTTACATTTGTGTATGTGTGTGTATGTGTCATTGTGTGTATGTGTATGCATGTATGTATGCATATGTGTGTTTATGCATGTGTATGTGTGTGTATGCATCATTATGTGTGCATGTGTCTATGTGTGTATGTTTGTGTGTGTATATGTGTGTGTGTCTATGTGTATGTTTCGCTACGCATCTATGAGTGTGTATGTGTTTATGTGTGTGTATGTGCATATGTGTGTGTATGTGTCTATGTGTGTATGTGTATGCATGTATGTATGCATATGTGCGTATGTGTGTGTGTGCATTATGTACGCATATGTGTGTTTATGCATTATGTATGTGTATGTATGCATGTGCATTATGTATGCATGTAAGTATGTATGTATGCATATGCATATGCATTATGTATGCATATGTATGTATGTATGTGTATGTGTGTGTATGCATATATGTGTGTGTATGTATGTGTGTATGTATGTGTGTATGTATGTGTGTATGTATGTGTGTATATGTGTCTATATGTGTGTATGCATGTGTATGTGTGTGTATGCATCATTATGTGTGTATGTGTGTGTGTATATGTGTGTGTATGTGTGTGTGTGTGTATGTGTATGTGTGTGTATGAATGTGTATGTGTTTATGTGTGTGTATGTGTCTATGTGTGTGTTTGTGTCTATGTGTGTATGTGTATGCATGTATGTATGCATATGTATGTGTATGCATGTGTAGGTGTGTGTATGCATCATTATGTGTGTATGTGTGTATGTGTGTGTGTGTGTATGTGTGTGTATGTGTGTGAGTCTATGTGTATGTGTCACTACATGTCTATGAGTCTGTATGTGTTTATGTGTGTGTATGTGTCTACGTGTGTATGTGTATGCATGTACGTATGCATATGTGTGTGTATGCATTATGTATGAATATGTGTGTGTATGCATTATGTATGTGTATGTATGCATGTGCATTATGTATGCATGTAAGTATGTATGTATGCATGTATGTGTATGTGTGTGTATGTCTCTCTATGTGTGTGTGTATGCATATATGTGTGTGTATGTGTTTATGTGTGTGTATATGTGTGTGTATATGTGTGTGTATGTGTGTATGCATGTGTATGTGTGTGAATGCATCATTATGTGTACTGTATGTGTCTATGTGTGTATGTGTCTATGTGTGTATGTGTGTGTACATGTGTGTGTATGTGTGTGCACGTCTATCTGTATGTGTGTGTGTCTATGAGTGTATATCTTTTTATGTGTGTATATGTGTCTACATGTGTGTATGTGTCTATGTGTGTATGTGTATGCATGTGTGTATGCATATGTGTGTGTATGTGTGTGTATGTGTGTGTATGCATTATGTATGCATATGTGTGTGTATGCATTATGTATGTGTATGTATGCATGTGCATTATGTATGCATCTGCATTATGTATGCATCTGCATTATGTATGCATATGCATTATGTCTGTGTATGTATGCATGTGCATTATGTATGCATATGTGTGTGTATGCATGTAAGTATGTATGTATGTATGCATACACATATGCATTATGTATGCATATGTATGCATGTATGTGTATGTGTGTGCATGTCTCTCTATGTGTGTGTATGCATATATGTGTGTTTATGTGTGTATGTGTGTGTGTATGTGTGTGTCTGTGTATGTGTATGTATGTTTGTATGTGTGTATGTGTGTGTATGTGTATATGTGTGTGCATGTGTATGCATTATGTATGTGTATGTCTACATGTGCACTATGTATGCATATGTGTGTGTATGCATATATGTGTGTGCATGCATATGTGTGTGTATGCATGTATATGTGTGTATATGCAACATTATGTGTGTATGTGTGTATATGTGTGTGTATTTGTGTTTGTGTCTCTATGTGTATGTGTGTGTGTGTGTCTATGTGTGTATATGTGTGTGTATGCATATGTATGTGTGTGTGTATGCATATTTATGTGTGTTAAGTGTGTGTGTGTGTGTGCATACCTGGCTTCAATGATGTCTCTCTCTCTCTCTCTCTCTCTCTCTCTCTCTCTCTCTCTCTCTCTCTCTCTCTCTCTCTCTCTCTCGTTCTCTTCTTGCTCTCGCATCCAAATCCCGGCACAAATGTGTCGGGAGAAATCAATTTTTTTTTTTTAACATTCTAGAGCGTCGCTTATGCGATGCTTTGGAACACAGGACATCGCATATGTGATGCTATCCAGTTTGCCAACGTCGCAAATAACATCGCGAGTTAGCGATGCTATTTGGGACGCACACATTTAGCATCACATAAGTGACGCAAGCATCGCTTATGCGAGGAATCCCCGTAAAAAAAATCTTAAAATAGCACCATCGTTTATGCGATGCTAGCGTCACATAAGTGACGGTGCTCGTTTTTTTTTTTCAATTCGGGGGCATCGCTATGCCCCTCTATTTCTTGTAGTGTAGTCTCATTAATGTCAATGACTACATCATCTCATCTAGTCAAGGACCATCACTGGAACATCATAGCTGCTTCTCTCTAGAGTCTCCATGTGAGACTCAATCTAATCATCTTGATTAACTGATCTCCCTTTTGTCTTTGATAGAAGAGTGCCACTTCTATCTAGACTCTGTAATCTCTTTTAAGGAAAAGAACTCTATTAGTGGAACCTATTCAACTTTCCCTTTTCCTTTGAAAGAGATTTTGTTGAATCCATTTACTCCGCTAATAATTGAGAACATGTACATAATTTCTCCATATTTTCCTCCAAAAATAGTGGAGAACGAGACTCTCATGTGAAGAAAATTTATACTTGAAAAGTAGAGTAAATGAATTCCTTCTGAAATATAAACTATGAGATGATTCCTAAACACCTCTTCTATCTAAAGGAATGTTTTTCTCTATTCTTCTCTTATGAAGAAATCATATTTTCCTCTCCTTCTTTCTCTCTCAAAGAACAGAAGGTAAAGTGAGACCACTAAGCTAAAGTGAGATCTCTCCTTGATCTCTAAGCCTAATTCCCACTTTCTCCTTTCCTTAAAAGAGAAACTTATGAATTCATTTGCTCCTCTCTTCCATGAGTGATGCATAATCCCTCATTACAAACATTCCTATAAAGATGGAGAACAAATCTCCCATAATTAATGAAGTTGTATATAGTGAAGAGTGGAGAAAATAAATTCCTAATAAGGGTCAAAGCCCTCCGCTAAAATGGTCAACAATGATATGACATGATACCATAAACACATGTGTATCCATACTAAAGAGCTATGTATGCTAACAATACTCTATGCATGGATCTATACGTTCCACTCAAACTAATGGAATTATCCTTCCTGAAAACCCGAACATGAGTATGTGATATCCATGGTGATAAAATCACCTATCACATTCTCTACTGGAAGAATAAATCTTCCCTAAACTATGAAGGATAAATCCCAATCCTAAGGAGATGTCTACTAAGAGCTATCCTCTGATCTAGTGAGACATGATGCCATGAATGATGAGTCCTTTTCTTCCTGACCATAGAAGAAGAGTGCTCAAAGGGAAGTCATTTTCACTATCCCATACCAGTGAAAAATTCTTCCAATTCACGGTGTCATACCTACACTAAACCGAATATATATTCCATGTAATGGAATATGTAGGTAGATTCTAATGAATCCCATTTCCTAAAATGATGTAGGTGGACTCAAATGAGTCCCATATCCTTGAACTAGTATAGTTTGGTTCTATTCAACAAGTGACAATAGATATCCCTTTTTGTTCCAAAACAACTTGTTCCTAGGTACAAAGACTAAGTCTTAGTACCTCTCTACAGATCCCAATATACATATATATGTATTGGGTACCCCAACTATTCCTGACTAAGGGATCTATGCTCTATATCATAGAGATAATGCCATGTCTGTGGCCTTTCTAAGCATCACTCAAATCACATTAGCACCCGTTGATGCTCTCTCATGAAACCCATCTCTGTGATCCCATATATTTGGTTTCCTTAGTAGTGTAGCAGAAATGCTTCACTACTTGGTCAAGTGATGTGTATGAGTGAAACTAGTCACTGTTTGGGTATTCTTCATAATACCCCATAGTCTCCTAATCATATTGTGAGACTCTTCTGAAGATAAATAAATTTTCACTAGCTTGGAGATGATCAAACTATATCTCCCGTACCTCTATGCAACTTCCCATAACCTATAGGATTTCTTGTGCACATTCCTAATGGTGAAGATACATGTCCTTCCCTTTAGAAATCCTATGGAATCCATAAGGTTTATTTGTAGGGATCTTATTTACTATTGAAGTTGCCTTATCTATAATAATGTGATGGTACTAAGTCCATCACATACATTCTTAAAAGCATGCCTAAACCTTATTGAATTTTGTAGAAAGGGCATGTTACCAGGCCATAACATTCTTACCTAAAGGCAAGTGCGTATATAACGCCATGAGGGGGAAAACTTTTCGAGAGCATCTCCCCAAGAAATGGAATCCAAAAAAAATTTTAACCATAAGCTCAGTGGCACACAAGCCACCCAAAAACATAGGGCTTGACAGGCCCATGGCATGCATGCCATAAACCCATACATGGACTCCATAACCTGCAAAAACACAAAAACAAATGCTAGCAACTATTCTCTTTGTTGCATAACCATGTAGTTGTTGTAATCATATTTCTTGCAAACAATCAAAAAGTGTGCTTCTCACATGTTGATCCATACTTTTAGAATTGAACAATGATGAACTTGGATAAATGCACTCCAACCCATGCATGTACATACAAAACATGCCATAAAAAAAAGTAAAATGCCGAAAAGCATAAAGCATATGTCCCTGAATGATTTGGTATTGGAATTACATTTATCCAATCCTTCTCAATGAGCTTCGAGACCTCTGCACCTTCCTCTTCAGGTCCTAACATAAGCTTTGAAGTGTTCAAAAACATCGGATCACTTCCCAAAACATAAAGCATGGTCAGATGATTACCAAAATAATGCAAAATTTATCCAAAATTGCATTTATAATCCCTATTTAGAACTAAAAAAACCATTTAGGACCTGAAAATAATAAAAAACTTAAATATATATCATATACAAGTAACTCGAAGTGAAATCACTTCAATCGCCTTCCCGGTTTGTAAGATATGGCTCCCGGAAGGTAGTGGCCAAAAACTATTCAGAATTTGTAGACCTATTCAGACCTGCAAGAAATACATATTTTCCAAAATTTCTTTTCATAAACTGAAAGTAGACTTTTTTCTCTTCGAAAGGAGCCATAGCACATCCAACTTGGAGTTTTCTAGCCCAAGATATGGCCATTCCAAGTGGGACATGCTAAACTAGACTCTTGGAGGGGCTTGAAAAAGTGAGAAGATGTGATCTTTGGGGTGCGCAAAAGCATTCTTCCATCAAGCAAATCCTAAACTTCTCTCCATAATCTCAGAGAGCAATATATTAAGATTCTTGGGCCTATTTTTACTTTACCAAATCCTCCCTTCATGCATGTGAATTTGCTCCCCAAAAGAGGCGTAAATCAAGATTTTTACTTTCATGCAAAAACTTAAATGGGAGCTTTTACCAAGCTTTTAATCCACTCCTAATATGGATTTTTCTTGGATTTTCTCTTCTGCATGGTAATTTATACACCATACTTCATGTATGTGTGCAGTAATCCATGGGAAGCCTCATAAATGGTCTCTTTTCTTACTCCGAAAAGTGGAGTTTGGCAAAAATTAACATCTAAATTTTTTCCAAAAGTGCGGGAAGGGGGTCTTTGAGGAAGTAAAATTCCTCCTTAACTTATCCTTTTGATGATATCTATGATTCCATTTTGAATTCCATATATCATACTCTCAATATATATACTTTTTCCTATCCATCCATAGCTATTGCACCTCTTTTTCCCTCTTCCAAAATGGGAATATCTCAAATTGAGGTGTTGAATTTTTTTTCTCAAACTGTGATGGAAGTGGTTTTTGTGGAGCTTTAAACTCCCATCATACTGAGGCATATTTTGGATTTCTCAATCTTATAAGGAACTCCATACGCTAGACTATAGGTGTGCATGATTTTTCCTACCAAACTAAGAAAAATTCCAATTCATTTTCCCTTCCCGAAATGGCTATTTATCAAAATAGCTCCTGCAATTTATGTGAAAATCATGAAAGTAGGCTTTTTTGGGGTAGCTAAAGCTTACAATTGCTTTTAATGTGAGGGAATCTTTGACTTAGAATGAGAGTATATATCTCATACTCTCCATACACATTAATTTTCGTCAAGAAACTTTACCCCAACCTATCTTTTCTTTTGCCAAAACTAGATTACTACTAAGATTAACTCCTGGAAATAATTAAAACAAATTTCATACCTATGTTGTGAAATGCTATCTCCCTTTCTTGAGAAATCCCATGAAAATGATGCTATCCAAGAAATCATGTCGATCATGCCGAGGAGAAGTTCCTATAGATTGGGAGGTGAGATCTGTCTTCCTCATTATGTCATGGCTCCTGACCTTGTAGTAAATTGTCTTGAAATTTGCCATTATTATGAATAAGGCATGAAGTTCATGAAGCTCTTGATGATATGGAAGAGTTCATTTCTTTTTCCACAATGACCTCAAAGTTGGCAAAAAAGCCTTGGCGGCATGGATAGTTCAACATGTCTTTGTCTTACGACTTGGGTTTGACAGAGACTTGGATTATATCGTCATAGAGAAATATGTATACACAAAAAGCATCGTGGCCTCTTGGATAAGGCATGTACCTTCCCACGAAAAGGTCATGTGTTCAGTTTATGCACGTGCTTGTGGCATCTAACTAGTCTAGATCATCGCTCTCATACTAGTGATACAATGCGAGACTTTTTGCCATACTTACTCGATGACCTTATGCACGGACGGAACAACTCCCGCCCTACACACAAAGACTTAGCTCTCCTCCCAACCATGCTTGAAGCGGTTTTCAACTCTCTTGCTACCAATGTGGAGTAATTCACATAGGAATGCCATGTGGCATTCTCTATCAAACTCCCATATAAATGTCGTGTGACACTTGCAAAACAAATAGCCACTCTAGTTCCTTTGAATCTAGTATAAAAACAACTTTCTCAAAGTGTTCGGGGATTACACATATATCTCTTTCATCCATTCATGATTTTCTGGAGTCGGCTTGAAGCAAACCACTCTTATCTCGCCTCACTGGTGCATTTCCTCCAAAGGTGACTACTTTGAACCATTTCACATCAAAAACAAAGTAATCAAACTTCCTAAAGGATAGAGTCAATATATCTTCAATCACTCCATAATAATCTAGCTGGCCTTCTTGAGCATTATCCTCTCTTACACTAGCTCTACTTTTTTGAAAAATTTTCACCATCATCCCACTATCAAAAGTAGACTTATCTCATCGATTCATGTGATCCAAAAGTGTCGTCCATGAGACCATAGTGCGCTGTACTTAGAATACTCCCAATTGCATCCCTTTGTGAGTTCTTCTTCTTCTTCTTCAGAGATATCTTCCGCTACCTTTGCTTGTGAAACCACTCTATCTAGCCATCTACTTGTTGGAAAGGGTGGAAGAGGTCGAAGATTTTCTAGAAGGGGTAAAAATTGAGTGGAACGATTCTTTTAAAACTGAGCTCTTTCCTTTGCGTTTGTCTCATTGGCAATCTCATACCTTTCTAATCACATCTGCATAGGCTCAGAGTTAATGATGCAAAACTTCATTGCCTTCCCTCTAAAAGCTGCATCCATTTTTCTTTGCATCCCTTTACCTTGAGGTTCATGGCCTACGAGATGAACATCTTCATCATCGCTCCATATGCAAGGCATTTTTGGGTCCAACATAACTCAGTTAGGAATACCAGACACTCTTGTATGAGCGATCCCTTTACCATGTTGTCCTCTAGATGTGCTCTCTGTCCAACAAACCCTTTTAAATTCTTCATAACAAGCTCTAAGAAGAACATCCATCGACTATGGAGAGCTCCTGCTATTGCAACTTCATCTACCACATGAAGCAATTAATGAAGCTGAATTATGAGAAAACTTGTGGGAAAGCATTTCTCTACCATAGAAAAAACCTCTATAGCATTGAGTTTCACACTCTCTATGCTATGTCTATTTATCTCTTTACAAGAAATCCACCATATCAAGGAACGAATGTTATAAATGGTTGCTTGCACATCCTCATTAGGAAAAAAGGTGAGCCCTGGATGGGCCTTTTAGCTTAAGGAGTGATTAGTGGTGGACCAATCAAAAGAGGGTGGTGGCCACAGTCTAGACTCTTATTCTAGTAGACTAGGCATAGGCTTCCATGGTTTTATCCTAGTCAAAACCATAGAAAGAGACATAAATCCGTGGGTTTGTTGGTTTGGGAGGTTTGGAAGAGCGCGGGAGCTCATTTCAACCCTTGGATCCTCTCAAAAGTCAAAACCATAGAAAGAGACATAAATCCGTGGGTTTGTTGGTTTGGGAGGTTTGGAAGAGCGCGGGAGCTCATTTCAACCCTTGGATCCTCTCAAAATCTAATGGCTCAAATGAGAAGTCAAGGCGGGATTGGCTTCCGACCGTTGTATCATGATGAGATCATGTGATCTAGATGGGTAGCCGTTAGAAAAAGGCGCTCATAAACCTTGACCATTGGATCAAGTGGCTAATCTAATGGTTATGATTGATAGAAGAATGAGAAGGTGCCTTTTCATGTCCTTCCTTGGATTAAACCATGATCGGATGGCCAGAAAGCAAACGCACATCATCCTCTTTTGAATTAGCTTCCCTTCCCTTAGATTGGAGCTCCATCCAAGGGTTCTTATAGCTCCCCAATCAAGATCAGCCCCAAATGCGGCACACCATCCGATTTTGAGTAGATTCAAGGGTCCAAAAACTTGCAAAGACTACGTAAAGCATGGGTCCCCTCTTGCATCATTCGAATTTATTCGCCCATCCATTTGAACGCTAGCCATGGATCTTAAGCATCCAAAGGCCAAGATTTCATGCATTTGAACAAATATTATTTTACTCTAGAATACCACTAGTGGTTTAGAGTGCCTCCTTAATCTGAGGAAAGTTAATTTTAATCCCTAAAAATTAGGGATCCTTACAAGGCCCATGCAAGGCTCACCTTTTTTCCTAATGTCCGAAAGACAATCTTTTAAAGCTATAGGGAGCACAAACTGTAAAACCTTGTGCCAATCATGAGACTTGAGCCCTGGAAGATCGTTGTTGCATGTGAAGTCTTTAGACACCTCATGCACCCAGTACGTGCCCGAAACTCTAAAATTATCTTCTTCAGTTTTTCTTCTTCCATCCTACGAAGCATCCATGGAGATCTTGGTTAGGATACTGTTCCATTGGGCTTAGTAATTGCACACAAATATTCCATATGATCTCACTCTTCCAAGTCCTCCCTTTATGCTTTGCTTTCTTTCTTTCCCATCAAAGCCTTCCAGAGAATTTCTCCCACGGTCTTGAAAATATGCATCGAGTCTACGAAGTGATTGATCAATAACTTGCTCCAATCAGGAAGTTCATGAAAGATTGACATTTGTTTCATGCCAGTGAGTGGTGTTTCTAAATCCCACAGTTGTTTCCAATTGCTAGCTTTCATTTGGCATTGCCTTTGTCGATCGATTTTCCCTTCATGTAAAACACGTCCATCAAGGAAATATCTATGACATCCTTCATAGACAACTTTATGAAGTGCTTTGGAATAGCGAGCTTCGAGTCGTGCTCCACATAGGGAATAAGCATGCTAACCCAAAATGGATAAACTTGAACATTCGCCATAACTAGGCCAATCATGCATCATGTTGGAAATCAATGTCACATCAGTCTAGAATCCTATTAGGGCAGAAACCCTAATTTTGGTACTTGGTCATTTTTGGCACAAAATGTGGGTAAACTTTTGATGGTCCTATCTTGAAGAGCTTGATGAGAGCTTTCTAATGGTATAGGACATTCAGTTATTAGAGATCACATGTGGGCGAAAACCCTGATTGAAGTTGAGCAAAATAATATGTTAAAAGCTCATGAAAAGCTAATTTTAGCGATAGAATTAAAAAACAATGATCGACCTAGTTTTTTAGCTGTCAATAATTTATGAATAGCTTTTGGGAAACGATCCAGCTTTTTGTCAACATTGAGCGTTCTCAAGAGATTTTTTCAGAGGACTTAATGGCTATATAAGAGCACTTTGTGGTCATTTTTTGAAGTATCCAACACCAACACTTGGTCACTCTTGGAGGTGATTGTGTTCATGCACACATGGGGCAGCCATGGTGCACATATGGGCAGCAATGCAACAACTTTTGAAGCATATTAGGAGCAGCCATGGAGTTCTTCTTGGAGAAGAGTGTGCTCACACTCTTGCTTATGGAGAAGAATTACTTATCAATAGCTTGGTGGTTTGGATCATCCATCTACATGATGTAGTTGAAGATTTTCTTCTACATGAAGATTATGGAGTACTTCAAAGACATTGGATGGATCTTAACATAAGATTGCATGTTATGTTAACTATTCAGGTACATATTCTCTTTATGCACACAGGTACTACTTGGAGATTATGCAGGTAGTGGCATCCATATCTAGAGGTGTCCTATTCGACATACATAAAGGAGAATCAGTACATGCATGCTACATGCATCAGATGAGATGTTAGACAAGGTGGTTCCACATGACTATGAGGATTTCTATTAGCAACATGTCAGCATTCTATGCTAATTCCATAAGTTTGTGATCTATCACACACACAGCTGATTTAGGGTCTTCCATAGCCTAAATTCAGATTAGGGTTTGCTGAATATCAGTTTCAAACTGATCTTTCCTCTTTCAATCACTCATATGCACTCTTCTACAACCTATCATATCATACATCTCATACATATTCAGATTTCTGTCCCTAAATCTGAATATTCTTGTAAAATCTGTACGTACACTCTTCCATCTATTACATAGAGTGGTTGAGATGTTGACTCTCGCATTGTAAATTGACATTTGTATAGATGATAGTGTGAGTAAGCAGTGGCTTACATAGCACTTTGAACATTTTGTGTAATCTCTCTCTATCTTTGTCTCATCCTTGTATGATTAAGTGTTGTATATTCATGTTTGTCAATTTTGGAAGATGTTGGTATCTATGTTCTAGATCCTAGAAACTTGTGGGATCTGTTGAATTAGTTATGGGCCTACCTAATTTCCAATATTTGGTATCAGAGCATCTAGACTACCAACATATGATTTCAAAGCATCTTCTAACATTTGACATATGACATACACACTTAATCTAGATGAGTAGAGATTTGAGAATTAGACAATTCAGTCACATGTTTATTTATCAGTTTAGAGTATGAAGATGATTTGTTAGCAGCCAAATACTTTTGGAAGTATGAAAATACTTTATAGAAGAATTGCATGAAGACCAAGACTTGATGAAGAGACGGCTACTTCAAATTCAAGGAAAAACAATGGTTTGGGGAAGATGAAGGAACGAGATCAACATCAGATTGTCATTTGCAGGTCATATCTTAGAAGAGCAGTTATGAAGAGATTTGTAGGATTCAAGAAGTGCTTTTAAACACTTTCATTACTTTGAAAGTGAAAGCATTAACTACATCAAAACAGGTATCTATAGGTTGTTCTTCATAGTTTTGATAAATCTCTTTCATGGCAAGAAAGCTCATCTAAGAATAAAAATTTGGAGATTAGATTAGTTTTGTTTTCATCCAACACAAGGTTGGAAGTTTTTTTATCAAATTTTGTACCTAGAGAGGTAATTAAGCATTCAACCAACTCAATGAAAAGGTTGGTGAATTTAGTCATATCAGACAAATTTGAAGCAGAGTGTTGATTCAGCATATGAGGAGATGGTAGAAGCATGTTTTATCTTCTATGTTCACTTCCATTTATATACCATTATTGTTTTGTCTCTTACTCCTAGCACTAGAGGAAGAGAACAATTCATTTGAAGAAATTAAGAGTGCTTGTTACTTCAAGATGAAAAGAACAAAAGGTATGGAGGAGAAGTTTGAAGATGTTGACATCATCAGGTGGAAGAGAGATGCAGAAGAAGAAGGCCCAACAATTCCAAAGGGAGAGTATGACTTCTTTTTCTCTTATATTGTCCATACACTTTTCCTACTTTTAACCTCTACATCCAAAGACAATTCTACTAGAACATCTTGTGTGAAGAAGATAGTTTAAAGAAGAAACAGTTTCTTGTTTTGCATTATTCTTGGTCATGTTTTAGTAGGTTTGGCAAAGAATTGCATTGAGAGAAAGAAAAGCAGTAGATATCTAAGATAGCTTATATGTTTTGACTCATGTGTGTATGAGTTATGTATAAGTTAAAAATTTTGAGTAGCCAGCTATTATGTTCCCTCAAAGAATTCTTGGAGTTTCAATTCAGAGCTACCTGGTATATGACAAATTACAGAGAAGTATATTTCTTTTTTACGTAACTCTTGAGGTAAAAGACTATTTGTTGCAGATGTTGGAGACTTGGAGTGAGGTTTTTTGTGTTTGGAAAAGTTACCTCATATTCAGTATATGTAGTATACTTAGAAAATTCAGAATTTTTTTTTAGAAAATTCATAAAATTTAGTATTTTCAAAAAACTCAAAAAATTCAGTATTTTCAAGAAAACTCAGAAAACACAGTATTTTCAAAAAATCCAAAGAATTCAGTAGTTTCAAAAAAAATTAACAAAAATTCAGATTTTTTTGATGCACCAATGAGATGGGCAATCTACTTTCCATGTTTGTCTTGACTTTTGGATACATGTTTGTATTCAAAAAGGTGCTCGATCAGATCCTATCACTTGATTGAGAAGTGGAGTTAGCCAAAATAAAGTCAAGCAGATACTATCACATTTCACCCTGGAAGAATATGAAGATTTGAAGTGTCAACTTGCAGATTTTGAAGTTCTCAAGGTGAGAGTTTGTCCACTTGTGTTCCAACAGAAGTTGCAGATTCTTGGAAAGGATTTAGTTGAAGAAAAGTTTTACAAATAATTTATGTAAGAAGCATGGAAGGTTTGATGAAAGGAGATTCTACATAGGTATTTTCTTGGGGAGATTTTGAATGACCTTGAATAAATCTTGAGTATATTAGTGTTGTAGAGAAATATAAGAAGATACTTGTTATGTTGTGGAAGATTAGGAATCCTAAAGTGCTTTCATCAAAGGTTTTTGTTATGATAGGATCAGCTAACCTTATTCTATAATATGGGAAGTTGAGGAATGATAGTGAAGCTATTGGCATGTGCACTACTAATAAAAAGGGTTAAGATATTTTGTTTCAAACAGAGGTATGAATATTATGATAGCAATGCTAAATCAGTGAAGATCAGATTTATTGAAAGAAGGAAGACGTTTCAAATTTCATAAAGTCTGATATACTTTGAAGAATTCTGGATACTAGCATTAAATCATCCAGGGAGGTGATAAAACATGAAGACTTATTTTCAGCCATATGTTAAAGAATGCCGAGTCATACATACATGTATTCCTATATTTCCTTTGTCAGTTTCTCTTTATGTTCCAACTTTTGAAGAAGAAGGAAGAAGGAGAATGTCTGGAGAAAGTTCCTTTTAGGTGTTGCTGTTCGGGAGAAAGTTCCAGAGTTATATTGCAGAAAAGCTTGATATTTCAAAGAGGTATGTTACTTATGAGGTGCACACATATATGATTATACCAGACTTTGAAGGAAAGAGGTAAAAAGGACTTACAGATAGAACAAGGATAAAGACAAGATGACATCATAGATATGAAACTTTGTTGAGACTCATGAGAGTTGAGTACAATCATATATGAACCAGCTAGTGTTCATAATACAATAAGTTGTGAGTTGTCAGTCATAAGTCCGAGGTGAATGTCTAGTGTATTTACATGACTTAGCAGAAGTAAATTGAGAAACCTTTTGTAAGGTGAATGCAAATACGTGGATCCTAGTGTACATGTTTGAGAAGAGTTATTATAGGAGATAGCAGATTCAGAGTCAATTCATGCTATGTATGTTGTCAAGTAGTGATTGCTTGATGTATGCTAACACTATTGGATATCTTGTTTTCATATTTTCTCAAGTATTATAGTTCATATTCAGCAAATTCAGATCTTTCGAAGTTTGAAGAACTTCAAATTCAGTTTTGAAGAAGACTTTTGAAGATAAAGTCTGAAAGTCAATTTTGGAGGACAAGATTGAAGCTTATGTCAGTTTGTAGATGAATGAAGTTGCATATCTAGTTCAGTTTGTACCAATATGACATTGCAGAGGGGATTGTTGGAAATCAATGTCACATCAGTCCTAAATCATATTAGGGCAAAAACCCTAATTTTGGTACTTAGTCATTTTTGACCCAAAATGTGGGTAAAACTTTTATGATCCTATCTTGAAGAGCTTGATGAGAGCTTTCTAATGGTATATGACATTCATTTATCAGAGATCACATGTGGGAGAAAAGCCTAATTGAAGTTGAGCAAAATTATAAGTTAAAACCTCATGAAAAGCTAATTTTAGCGATAGAACTAGAAAACAACAATCAGCCTAGTTTTTTAGTGATCAAAGTTTTACGAATAGCTTTTGGGCAGCGATCCAACTTTCTTGTCAACGTTGAGCTTTATTCAGGAGATCTTTTTGCAAGAGGACTTAATGGCTATATAAGAGAACGTTGTGGTCATTTTTTGAAGTATCCAACACGAACAATTGGTCACTCTTGGAGGTAATTGTGCTCATGCACACATGGGAGAACCGTGGTGCACATATGGGCAGCTATGGAGCAGCTTCTAAAGCATATTAGGAGCAGCCATGGAGTTCTTCTTGGAGAAGAGTGTGCTCACACTTTTGCTTATGGAGAAGACTTACTTATCAGCAGCTTGGTGGTGTGGATCATCCATCTACATGATGTATTTGAAGATTCTCGTCTACATGAAGATTATGGAGTACTTCAAAGACATTGGATGGATCTTAACATAAGATTGCATCTTATGTTAACTATTCAGGTACATATTCTCTTTATGCACACAGGTACTACTTGGAGCTTATGGAGGAAGTGGCATCCATATCTAGAGGTGTCTTATTCGGCATACATAAATAACAATCATTACATGATTGCTACATGCATCAGATGAGATGTTAGAGAATGTGTTTCCACATGAGTATGGGGATTTTTATCAGCAACATGTAAGCATTCTATGCTAATTTTGTAAGTTTGTGATCTATCACACACACATCTGATTTAGGGCCTTCCATAGCCTAAATTTAGATTAGGCTTTGCTGAATATTAGTTTCAAACTGATCTTTTCTCTTTTAGTCACTCATATACACTGTTCTAAAACCTATCAGCTCATACATCTTAGACATATTTAGATTTTTGTTCCTACATTTGAATATTCTTGTAAATTTTGTACATACACTCTTCCATTTATTTATGTTCACATAGAGTGGTTGAGATTTTGACTCCCACATTGTAAGTTGACATTTGTATATATGATAGTGTGAGTAAGTAGTGGCTTACATAGCACTTTGGACATTTTGTCTAATATCTCTTTATCTTTGTCTCATCATTGTATGATTAAATGTTCTAAGTTCATGTTTGTCAACTTTGGAAGATGTTGGTATCTATGTTCTAGATCATGCAAAGCTATGGGACCTGTGGAATTATTTATGGGCCTACCTAATTTCCAACACATCATCCAAATAATTATGCATTCCACTTGCACGTCTCCTCTTCTTATAGGTTGAGATATGTCATGCAAAGTAATTCCATCCCAAAAAGTGTGTAGCTCTTCCACAAGTGGTGCAAGGTATACATCCATGTATTTTACCTTATAATTACATGGCATAATAAGATCTAATAATAAATGGCCCTTTTTTGTGGCTAGTCATGGTGGGATGTTATAATTGACAAACATACAGGCCATGTGCTCCATCAAGAGCTGCGTAAACCAAATGCATTTGCTCCATCCATAGCTAGGCCTAGACGTATGTTTCAAGGCTCACTAGTAAACTCTGGCCACTTACTATCTATGTGTTTCCAAGCATTAGAGTCAATAGGCTCTCGCAATACACCATCTATAGACTTGCTCTTTGCATGCCATGACATTAACTCAACTATGGATTTGCATCTAAACATGCTCTTAATTCATGGAATGATAGGGAAGTGGTGAACAACCTTGGGAGGGATTGCTTCGCCCACAAGGTCTTCTCTAAACCTATTTGCTCTACACTTTGGACATATGTGGAGATGCTCATACTCATTGCAAAAGAGGATGCAATCATTCGAACAAGCATGAATCTTAGTGTAGTCCATTCTAATGGATTGGGAAAGCTTTTTTGCATCTCCATGTGTTCGAGGCATGTCATTGCCCTCTAGCAAAATTTGATCTTCAAGAACCATGCAATAAGCAATTAGAACAATATTAGTAAATAAAGTTATTTTGATACAACAATGAAACTTTATTTCAAATCCACTTACCTCAACAATTCAGAGACGCTATTATCTCACCATCCCTAAATGCATTCTAGATTGAGCATCACGAGTGATGCACGTAGTACAGATATCTTTGCTACATTGTATAAAGGTAAACAAGCTAGTCTTTGCATGTTTTTGTATTCTTCATTGGCTTCTGATTGTAGAAATCTTGTTGGGTCCATGAAACTCATGACATCTTCTCCACCATCATGATCTTCATCCATCTCATAAAATGCTTCGAGCATTTCTTCCATGTGTTCATTCTATGTAATGCTATTAGTACCTTGTACTTCTAACTCCCTTTTTGTCCTCTTCTGTCCATGAGAGGTTACCGGTGCAATGTCTTTTTGGGTCTACCCACTCACCAGGGGGACCATGCGAATGGTAGCATAGGTTTTCTAGTTGACTTACGTTGTTTTTGATAAATTTGATACTTGCACTCAGTACAAGGACATGCCATTCTCTCCTTCGAATCTAAACTAGCCATCTAATACAATATGGACATTTCAGAACATTTGATTTTTCTTATTAAACCTAAAAGCCATAATCTCAAATTCTTAAAAAACTACCATCATCACTAGTCAAAATGACCTTGCTAGCTCCCATGACTTAATAAGAGGAGTTCTTCAAGCATGTGATCATATTACCTATAGGGGAAGGTTAAAGCAAACCAAAAATAGTGTGTTGTGAGGTAATATGTTTGTTTTCTCCAATATCAAAGTACCAAACATCTGAGTCTACTGCAAACACACACTGTTCATGAGAAGATGGTTCATAACTAGAAAGAGTAGTTAATGCCCATTCTTCATTTTACAAAAGATTAGCAAACTCTATTTTGGGTGTAGAGGTGTTTGTAACAACCATTCTAGCTTGTTTCATCTGTACCTCTTTTGTAACCAATTTTGGACAACTCTTAATGACATGATCAATTCCTTTACAATATTTGTAGAACTATTTTTTATTTCCTTTTTTATTATCATCAGAAGACTCTAGACAAGTGAACTCTCTGGCACAACTTCATCAAAAGCAATCAATTGTTCCTTCAAATCTTTGAACTTCATAGAAAAACCTATCCATAGAATATCCTTCATCCATATGATGACTCTCTAACCAATTTTGGAGGTAAGCAACAAAAGTATCATTTCTTGTGTGGTATAGACTGCTAAGTGTACCCCAAGCATCCTTTGCGGCTTTGCAATAACAAATATTAGGGATAATGGCACGCTGATAAATAAAGCTATCAATGCATGTGATTGAGCATCTCTACCATCACATTGAAGTTGCTCCATAGTAGGTGTAGTAGGAACCATGGCACGAACACTAATTTGAAGATTGCCATCTTCAACATGATCTACATAATCTTCAATAACTGAATTTGGAGTTGTAATAGGTCGTTTTTCAACACCTTGCACAATAGTCCATAGTCCTTTTGCAACCAATACATGATGCATCATATATTCTTACAATGGGAAAATGCTACCATCAAAATTGTCCTCAAAGGCTAGCCATGGCCAAAAACTAAAATAACCTAATGCAAAAAAATGAATGTATCTCAAAATGTTGAACAGAACTACCTTGTGGAGCTCTACTAAATTTGTAGAAGAATTGGAGATGCTTGATCTAGGATCCAAAACCTATATATATGTTGGCTACAAAAGGACAATATTGCCTGCATAGGTGCTTTGATAGTGCTTTTGGAGGCCAAAACAAGATCAGTTCCAAATTTGGACACCGTTTTCAAATCTTAATCCCCTTGAGAATGCTATTTTTGAGCAATTCTAAGACGATGACCAAAGGGGTGTTGATGACCTTACCTATTCTAATACTTATTGTTGGAGTTTGAGGTCTATAGAAGCATGCAAACAACACAAGGAAGAAGAAGAATCTTGGGGTGCAACACACAATATTGAATATATTACTAAGTGAATGTTCAAAAATGAGTAACCCATTAGGGTTATAAACATATATACAAGCTTGGGGAAAAAAGCTCCCAAAGAGGGCACGAAGTGTGTTGGTGGTCTTACGTGTATGCACACACATAACTTCCAAAATATATTTGTAAGTGTAATAAAATTAGGGTTCTTAGGATATAACGTTTAAGAAAGGGCATTAAAAGAAATATATTCCTCTAGATGAAAAACAACCATACTCTAAAGATAAACTATCTTCTACTAGAAAACCATCCTACATGCTGGTGGGGTTAGAGGAGGATGAAGAAACTCAATTTTAGGAAGCAAATAAATATTTATCGTCGGTAGAAATTATAGATATTCCAGATGTTTTGTCACAATTTTAGTAGGCAGCTCTAATAGTAGCTTCACTCCAACCTGAAGCTAATCCTCAACAATCAAAAGAGAATCCAACTTTGTTCTCGAAGGAAAATATTTTTGCACACAACATCATTCAAATTCAAAAAGATCAACTAGATTATGTAAATTTAGGATATGAGAAAGCAACTCAAAAGGTCAAGGTTGGTCCTGTCATACTTAGCTCATTCTAGGAATAGCTTGTGATTCTTAATGATTTCAAAGATGTGTTCACATGGGATTATTCATGCATGCGTGTTTTGGATCCCCGCTTATATAAACATAAAAACAACATGAAATGAGATCAGTAAGTGTATTCATGCACATCAGTACCAAAATATATCAAAAAATTCCCTTACGAGTGATGCACTAAACAAGGACTTGGTACTCATGTGTATTGCCAAGATATGTGGAAAAAGATCAATCAACCAAAGAAAGTATGCCTAAAGCTTTGCGAAAAGCTTCAAACTTCTCCCTAGGCAGAGCCTTTGTGAAAAGGTTTGCAACATAATCTGTGTGGGCATGTAAGCCAAACACATCTCTCCAGCAGAAAACCTCTATTTGACATAGTGATAGTGCACCTCAATGTGCTTTGTGTGAGCATGGAACACAAGGTTCCACACAATTTCCAATGCACTCTGACCCAGATGGTGGTGGTAGAAGACTAACCAACACCCAAATCAACCAAAAGTCATTTAAGCCATGCACACTCAATGGTCACTGTGAAAGTTGTTGTATACTTCAGCATCACAACTAGAAGTGGCCATAGTAGGCTTCTTCTTGCTCAAGATATGCATGAGCTACCAAGCATGAAGTAAAAGCCATTGGTGGACACATGAGTGTCATTGCAAGTAGCCCTGGTTGAGTCAAAAAAATCATGTAAATATGGGGATAATGATCCGCCTTGGGATAAAACAATCTAAGTAGTTAGGTACCACTCAAGTAGCGAAAGATGCACTTAAGCACTTGCCAATGTGTGATACCTAAGCAATGCATAAATCTGCCCATATGAGAGATAAAAGACTGAATATCAAGCCAAGTTATGCATAAGTAAATCAAGCATCCAAGAACCTACTGATACAGAATAACATCAAATGTATCTCTAACATCATGAGGACTAACCGTCAACTTGTTTCCATGGGAGTGACAATAGGTTTGAAATCTTCAAGGCCAAATCATTGCAATAATGTGGCAATGTACTTTGTTTGACACAAAGACATTCCCCCATCAAGGTGCATAAAAGAAATGCCCAAATAATGATGCAAATGCCCCAAATATGACATCTCAAAAGAGGCATGCAAAAAAAACCTTCAATTCAGCAATATGGTTCTCATTAGGACCAATGAGTAGCATGTCATCAACATATACAACAATGATTGGAAGTACATCATCTGCAGGATTAACATAGGGTTCTCTAAGTTGGATTGTTCTCAAAAACCATGTGCTAGAAAGTAGGCATGTATCTTTTTATACCAAGCACATGATGTGCTTTAAACCATATAATGCCTTTTTCAACCTGCACACTTTGTTTGCGTGCCCTTTCAACACAAAACCACATGGCTAAATACATACACTTCTTCATGTAAGTCACCATTCAAAACTACAGTTTTGATGTCCAAGTGATGTACATTCCAACCACGATGATATGATGCTATGAACAGTGGTCATTTGACATGTGGGAACAAATGTCTCATCAAAAGCAATGCCTATCTCTTGAGCATAACCTTTGGCAACAAGCATCGCATTATCCCTGTCAAGTGTTCCATTAGGCTTATGTTTCAGCTTGTATACCCATTTAGTGCCAATAGCCTTTTTGTCTAGAGGAAAATCACATAAAAACCAAGTACTATTCTTCATAATAGCATCATAGTCTAATTGCATAATAGCCATTCATTTTTTTGAGTTTATGCTTTATCAAAAGATACAGGTTAATTCTTATCACAAAGACTAGAGACAACCATTGCATAACAATTCGATGTAAATGAAGCACTATGAGAGCCTGTATGCTATATATGACAAAGGTTCATCTCATTTACTATCTTTCAAAGTTTGCACCAACCATTTAGCCAAAGTTTTAGCCTCTTCTATGTCATCCCTCTCATCAACAAGTGCATTATGTAAAATCTACAAAAATGGAATGATTTACATTATCATTTAGAATTGGTAAAGGTTGAGAAATTGCCTCATTTGGACCAACACTTGACTATCCACATGTAAAAAGAGGAAGCGAAGTGTCATACACACCTTTAGAGATAACTATTATCTACTTGGTACATGAAAGTAAAGGTTGAATTGCATCTTCCACAAAAACAACATCATGGCTAACCTGAATGCATTTAGTCTATGGATGATACAATTGGTAACCTTTGCTCTCAAAACTGTACGCAAGCAAAATACACTTCATTGCTTTATCATCTAGTTTTTTGCCTTGTTGTTTAGGCACTGATGCATATGCTAGACAAACAAAGACATGTAGATGAGAAATAGATGAGTTGGATGCCAAGCCTTATATGGAGTGATCAATTGTAGTGCTTTGGTGGGACACTTGTTAAGTATATATGATACACACATAACAACTTCAAGCCAGAAGTTTTGTGGTAAAGCCTGACTTTTACCATACACCTCACCATTTCCATGAGAGACATGTTCTTTATTTCATCAACTCCATTTTGTTGAGGTGTATACAACATTGTGCACTAATGTTTATCCCATGCTCAACCAAAAATGCATTAAAATAAGAATAAGATGTTTTTCTAGTGATCCAATAGTGCTATCACATGAACCTAAAATTCTATATGCAAGTTAAGGAGGAACTTGATCATCTCCTTAGAGTAGGATTTACTGCACCTATGGAATTTCCAGAATGGGGATCTCCCATACTCATAGTACCTAAGAAGATCAAGAAATTCTGGATCTATGTAGATCATCACAAATAAATGCAACAATAGTTATAGACCCATTCTCTTACCCTTTTTAGATACAATGGTAGATGAAGTTGCTGGTAGGAAACTCTACTCTTTCTTAGACAGATTTAGTGGTTAAGATGAAGTGTGAATGGATGAAGGAGATATTCCTAAAACAACTTTTATTACTAATTTGGAGTATTCGCTTGTACTATAATGTGGCTCCATCTTCAAAATGCACCTAGTACTTTTTTGCATTGCATGCAATAGATATTTACCTCATACTTAACTAGTTCTATGCATATCTTTTGGATGATTCTTTAGTTTTTGATAAACAAGCTGATCTTTTGCAACATTTGTGTTTATGCGTTACTAAGTTTCATGAAGTAAATCTCAGTTTAAATCAGGCTTAATCAATGTTTGGTGTGAACTATGGGAAATTATTGGGATATGTGATCTCTATCACAAGAATTGTGGCTAATCCAAATAAAGTAAAAGTGGTGTTAGAGGCCTCTTGGTTGACAGATACAAAGGAATTCCTTTAGTTTCTAGGCCGAATTCAGTGGCATGGGTGGAATTTAAGATTTTTAACCCACAAAGCTATTGCTCTCAATCACTTGCTTCATGCGAACGGCAAGGAGTTTCAATGGACACCTCAATGTGAGATAGATTTTGGGCATCTTGAAGTATTCTTAACTCAAGCACGTGTTTTAGAAGCCCAAGATCTAACTCAACCATTCCATGTTTTTGTGGGTGCCTTTAATATAGTTGTTAGGAGTGTTTTGATAAAGAACTTTGGTCATGCAAGGTATCGGCATGTTTACTATGCTAGTCAAATATTGATTGCCACCGATAAAAACTATTCAGTAACAGAATGTGAATGCTTAGAGGTTATTTATTCAATCAAAAAAAATTTCCATTACTTATTGGGTCAGCAATTTAGTTTTCATGTAGATTATTATGATTTTTTGTACCTAGTCAAGTAGCAAAATTTGATTGGAACGCCGGCATAGTGGGAACTTCTTTTACAAGAATTTGACTATGATGTGTTATACAAACCCGAATCTTTACAGATAGTAGCAAACTTCTAATCTCTGTTGGATAATGGAGAACCTCTTGAGGGTATTGATGATTCTTTTCCAGATGTTGACTTATTTCATGTAGTAGATAGTATTAAACAAGAATTAGGAACTCCAACTTGGTATGATGAAATGTTATCGTTTCTTGCAAGTGGAATTCCTCCCTCTCATTTATGATCTATGGACCATAAGAGTTTAGTATTATGCACTTGATGTTTTTCATTCATTTTAGAGGAACTTTATTATAAGGATGTTACAAATATGGAGCTTAAATGTATACCTCCTCATAAAATTCCTGCTCTAATTAAGGAAGCATATTCTATAATGATAAGAAAACACTATGATATGGAGTAAACCATAAAGAAACTTACTCAAAGTGCATTATGGTGGCCAACAACTCACAAATATGTTTGCAATTATGTGCAATAATGTGGTCCTTATTTGTAGATAGGTGAACCTCGAGATGTGCATCGCTTTCCATTACAATGTCCACTGAACCATTTCAAAAATTGAGTTTTGGATTTTATCTGGTCTATTCAACCTCCAAAGGATTCTGGTAAAAATTTATTCTTACATGTATAAATTATTACACTAGATAGGCTGAAGCATAGAGTTCCTCACATGCAACAAAAGGAATTGTAGCTAGAGTATTCATTATTGAATTATTTCTACATTTTGAACTTCCTCAAAATTTGTTTCAGATGGTGAAACTCACTTCTTGAATCAGCTAATTAAGGCAAGTACAAATTATTAACATATTGAATATAAGTTTAGTTCTTCTTAATATCCTAGAGCAAACACATTGAGAGAAAGTACAAATATAGTGTTTCTTAGGATGCTACAAAAATGTCTTATTGAATATCCAGGTAAATGGTAACAACATCTACCTTTAATTTTTTGGGCTTATCATACCTCATATAAAGTTTCAACAAGCTTTGCACCCTTCAAATTAGCATATTGTATGGTGGCTATTGCGCTTATAGAATTTAGAGTGCCTAGTTTAAGGATTGTTATCTAGAATCATTTATTACATGAAGAATCATTTGGATTTTGGATCATTGCATTATGACAGCTAGAAGAAAAAAGATATCATAGTTTTCTCCTCATGCAAGAAGTTCAAAGGCGACATGTGCATTGGCATGATCATCATTTACGTACATCTTTATTACAAATTTGTAATTTTGTATTATTTTTGGATTCAAAAATGAAAAGGCAAGCAAGAACATTTAAACATTAGTGGACTGGTCATTGTGGGATTCATGTAGAAGTAGCTCTAGTTACCTTTTAGGTAGCCACACTTTATGGAGAAGTTTTATGGATTGCACTAAATTGGTCCAAGCTTTGACCCAATCGCATGTAGATTAGTCAAACTGCGTGTATTATAGTTTACATTTTTTCTTTTAGTTCTAAATAAAGTAGTGTGATCATGCAATCTAAGAAAGATTTGCTCTCATCTATATGATTAGCTAAATTATGATTGATGGCAACTCAAGATCAATTATGGTAGATTCATCTTTATTAAGAGGATTTTATGCCTTTGAAGACATGCATACTGGACTTATGAAGTAATTCCATTCCTTGTTATTTAAATGGTAGAATGTCTGGGTTACCCATTTTCAACTAGTCTTAGTGCTCTTGCTTACTTTTGCTGGAATACACTTTGTGTCTAGATGCTCTATTGAACCATCTTTGGGATGATGTTGCAGAGTTCTTGTAAACAAGGGTTCTATTCAGTTGCTTTGTCTTAATGCACACGATAATGACAATCATACCTGACCCCATGTTTGATGTTGCAAATGGCACTAAAAAAGGTTTCATCTTGCAACAAGAAACTCTCAATGCCTCTCTAGCATCATTAAAAACCTTCATTCCTCAAAGCGTAGAACCAATACATATACCACATTTTGACTTGTAGTCTACCATGCCAAAAAAAATATCTCCTTTGCAAAACACCTACAACCAAGCAATTTGTTTGCCAAAAGAAGCATGTCAGTGCATACATAATCCCCTTTAGTGATCTCTGAAGTCATCCTCGATCGACATTGAGTGTCAGAGAGGAAGGATTTTTCTCTTCTACCTTGATGGTTTGGCAAAGAGATAATGGGGTAGAATGTTGCTAGCAAGAGGGAGAGCATGCCTGATGCAACAGAAAAAAAGTTCGTTTTTGGCATTTTCTCTCATATGAATGTGGATTTGGTCGCCTCCATTAGGGCTAAGAGCTTTTGTCCCATTTGTGGAATCAAAGCAAGACGAATCAAGAATTTAGATGAGGAACTTATGAATTTGTATAAACTTAAACATAGAAGATCAACACCATAGTACCCATGAGAAAATGGCCAGCTTCAAGTGAGTGATAAGATCTTGGAACAAATATTGACAAAAACAATGGCCACTCATAGGAGAGATTCCGATGAGCGACTTTCAAAAGCCTTGTGGCTTATTGAACTTCTTATCGAGTGACAATCAAATGCACCCCCTTTACACAAGTCTACAGGGAAGAGGCTAGGTTTTCCAATAGCGAAAGAATTCTTCACACTTAGAATAGCTATTGAAGCTAGATTGAGAGAAGAAGAGTCACTAAAGGAGAGTTACATTCAAGTAGTCAAATTAGCGGAGAAACGGTTTTTGGCATAGCAAAGCCTCGAGGCCATTCACAGAAGAAGAAAATACAAGCATGACAAAAGACTTAGAACATATGCAATGAAAGAAGGTGATCTGGTTCTAGTATATGATACTAAGTACTATCGATTCCTTAGGAAATTATAGACTAGGTGGGTGGGCCCATTCAGGGTAGTGGAAGTAAATCCAAATGGCTCCCTACAAATGCAAGACATAAGTGGAGAAAGTGCCCTGCTAAAGATTTATGTGACTCATGTGAAACCATATTTTAGTTAGAGAGATGCAATCAATATTGATTAGATGAGCAAGAATGGAAGGATGGTATCTAAGGAATATATATATATATATATATATATATATATATATATATATATATATATATATATATATATATATATATATGTGTGTGTGTGTGTGTGTGTGTGTGTGTTAGCCTTGCTTTCCTTGTCATTGAATTATCCCTATCACTATAGAATACCTTAGGGTATCCCCTGAGCTTGGGCCTTGGCTAGGTGGCCCTTGTCCCTTGCACATATGGACTGATCCCTATGGATCAATTTCATGATCCTTGTGGATCAATGTTTGACACTTTCTCCCCCTTCTAAAGATCATTGTCCTCAATGATCAATGAGGGAAAGTACTCGCGAGCCAGTGCTTCTAATTCCTAGGTAGATTCAATAAGTGGTAATCCTCTCTAGGCTACTAGATACTCCTAGATGACATGATTCCTCGATCGCTTCTATCTCTGATCTAGTATCCTGTCTAGAGAATTATCTATGCTCTCACTTTCCTACAAATAAAAAATACCGTCTATTAGATTATCCTCCATGGAATTATACTTTCAACGTTTACTGACACAAAACACTTGATGGACTCTACAATCTAGAGGAAGCTCTAATGGGTACACAACTTCACTTAGCTTTTCAACTACATTTCAATGTCCACAAAACCTTGGTGAAAGCTTACTACACTCCCCTATGGAGAGTGAAGTAGATCTAGTTCGTGCTTAAAGAAAGACTCTATCCCCCTCCTCAAAAGATCTAGGAGATCTCTTCCTGTCAGCATGTTCTTTGGTCCTATCAACAACTTAATACATCTTGGCTTTAGCTATATATAAATTTTCTTGGATGTTCATTAAGAACTCCAAAGCACTAGGATATTTCTTAGGCATGCCCGTGGTACTAAATGGGATTAATGCCATATTTCATCTCAAAAGGAGACATTCCTATCACCTTAAGAGGCCTATTGTTATAAGCAAACTCAACTAGTGGCAAATAACTATCCCAATCTATTTGTCTCTCGGATACATATTCCATCAACATGTCCTCGAGTATCTAGTTGATCCTCTCAATTTGACCATGTCTCTCAGGATGATCACCACTACTGATCTTTAATTACACTTTCAGTTTGTCAAATACAAACTTCCAGAAGTGCCTTGTGAATCTGACATCCCTATTGCAAATTATGGATGTCAATAACCCATGCAATCTGAAGACATTCTAGACAAACAACTCCACCACCTATGGAGCTTCCATGGATACACTATCCCAGTTATGATCTAGAATCTGTAAAGGATGTAAAAGACCTAGTGTCTTTACCCTCTCTGCTTTGTTCACTTGAAACAAAAGGCATTGTTGAACATAAGTGTGGACATCTTTGGCTAATTGAGGCCATCAAAATGTTTCTCTAACAAGCCATATTGTCTTGTCAATACCAAGATGCCCTACGCAAGGCACATCATGGTTATCATGCATGACTTTTCTTCTCAAATCCTGCGAATCTAGTATGCAAACCTTTCCTTTTTGTTTGACTATTCCATTCCCTTGTGAGAAATTGGAATACAAAACGGACATTTTGCTCTACCAAGTGAAGAGACAACTAGAATTTCCCCATCTCCTATAATAGACTCATCACATATGGCTCTAATAGTCTTTAAGAAATATGGATCTTTCACTTTTGCTTCTTTTATCTCTTAAAGAAATGCGATTTCTAGAACTCTAAAGCTCATTTGATACATTATCTATGATAATGCATCAACTAGTATATTCTCTTTTCAACTTCTATACAGGATTTCCATGTGAAACTCTTGCATGAGCTCAGCCCAAAGAGCCTGCCTTCCTTGAAGACCTAGCTGACTACAAAAATACTTAAGTGCATGGTGATTTGTGTAAAACATAAAGATAGTGTCTCTAGACTTCAAGTGCATGCACTAGTGCATACAACTCATGTTCATGCACTCTCCAATTGCATTGTGCACTACTCAATTTCTTGCTTTCAAAAGCTATTGGCTTGCCATCTTGGCTCAAAATTGCCCCTATGGCTATGCCACTAGTATGTGTCTCTAACTCAAAGGGTTTTTGTGGATCTACCACTTTGAGTATAGGAGCCTTTGAAACAACGTGTTTTAGAGTATCAAAACTCTCTTGCTACTCTTGCTTCCATGCAAATGGAAATTTTTCCTAAAGTAAGTTCCTCATCGGTGCTACTATCGATGAATATGAAGAGATGAATTTTTTTATAGAAACTCAAAAGTCCCAGAAATTATCATAACTGCCTATCATTCTCAGAAGTATGCCAAGATAAAGTAACTCAGACCTTCTTGGGATCCATCTGAACCCCATTAGTTGATACCACATGCCGTAGATACTCTATCCTTACAAGAAACAACTCAGTCTTATCTAGATGAACATAGAGTCAATTCTCATTTATAACATTCAATATCGATCTCAGATGATTTTCAGCCTCATGCACTCTCCTACTATACACTAACAAATCATCAAGAAAATCAGCAAAACACTTTCCAATGAATTTTCATAAAATGTCATTCATAACTTTATAAATATAGCTGGTGCATTAGTCAAACCAAATGCCATGACCAAATATTGATATTGACCAAAAGAGGTCCTGAAAGCTATCTTATGTACATCATGATCTCTTACTCTAATCTGATGGTTGCCACTTTTTAAATCTATTTTTATAAATACAACAGCTCCACCTGTAGCATATAGAAGATCATCAATCCTGGGCATGGGATATCTATGTCTAATAGTAATGTTATTGAGTGCTTAGTAGTTGATGCACATCCTATAAGATCCGTGATGAACTCGTGTTGCATAGGGTGAATAGCTGGGTCTAATCAGCCCTTTCTAAAGGTATTCATCCACGCCCTTGTGGACTTCATTTTCATCTTGCAAACTCATTTGAAATGGTGGCTGATTAGTCTCACTCGCTCCCGATACCAATTCGACTCTAAATGTTCTATGTTCTTGCAAGGAAGAAAATTAGAAGGTAATTCTTTCAAGCACAACTCTTGGAACTCTACTCTCATTTCACTAAAACTACTACAACAATATTCCAACCAGAGTCTCCATGACAACATGAATCCATCATAATACAAGATGAATGCACAAAATAAAGGAAGTATATGTAGTTATAATCAGTCTTAAGCAACTTGGTAGCATTTACCAATTACATCTCTTGGAGATCTTGCTCTCCACGAATTAGTAGTCACCTCACCTCATGCTCAAACTTATAAACATGCAGAGAAAATTCAATCACTAGTCTCTTCCTTGCATTCCACTTCTGACTAAGGACTACATCCAAATGTTCTAGTCTTGCTATCTAAAAATCTAATCTATCCTCATAGGGTTGGATATGTCTACTGTGTAGGCATACTCTAACTACATAGTCTCTAGATGTAACTTCTTTACTAGTCGGGAACTAATGACAGTATGTTTTCACTCAGTATCAAAGAGTACCTTGAGAGGTTATACTACCATGAATCCCCTAATGAAAATGAGTTCGGTGTCACAAAACTGATATCCTTTCTATTCCACTAGCAAAAGCACAGTGTTTGGCACAGTCGGGACCTTCTTTGTGATTTTCATGGACACTATGGGAAATGATAGGTCTAATGGAGGATCTCCAAAGTCCTCATCCCTACCATCACTCCCTACTGATTATCATTTATGAATATGGTGGTACCTGTCTTCTTTTTCTAAGGACGGTCCTTGAATAGGTGCTGTCGTAAATACCCATAGCATAATCCTTCTTTCATAGTCGTCTCTTTTTGCTAAGGGATAAGTATCAACTTATTATAATCCCCCTTAGCTAGAGTAGACACTTTGCTCTTAGCTCTTGCAATTGTCTTGATCATATGCACCTACTTAGCCTCTCTAGAATGTTAGGCACTGATCAAAGCAGGAGTAGGTGTGTTGAAGGATCAACTTAGCGTATGCCACGAGGACCTCTGGCCCTAGAAGCCTATGCCCCTATGGTCATTCTCATAGACTAAAGCCATCTTGGTGGCCTGTGACAAGGACTCCCATCTCTCCTTCCTCACCAATGGTCTAATATTTTCCTTAAGTCCTAAGATGAACTTGTGGACCTAGAGAAATTGTGGGATAGTATTAGACACTTTAAGAAGCACCTCTCTGTACTTATACGCATACTCCTAAACTATCTAATTTTGTTTATTGAAGAAGAAATAGATGTATAGCACTCTAGACCTCTCATCAAGTAGTAGGAAATTATTGTACAACAAGATCTTGAAGTGATCCCAAGTCTTGGGCTCTTTCTTATCTCGTTCGATCTTATGCCACCACCTATGGGCGACGTCATAAGGTTATACATGGCCTACTGAATCTGTTGTCTATCATCCATGATATGACACAAGAAAAAGCATTACTCCCACTTGCTAAGCCATTGTTCAACAGCATCAGTAGTCCTAGCACTATTGGAGCCATGATATCTAGGTGAATTTAGATCCTTAAGCTACCATTTTGCCTCTTTGACTAGGATGCTATCTCTAAGGACTACTGGATTTTGATGCTCATCTTAGGCATCTATGTCCAGCCCTCGCAAGTCAAGCTCTGACAAAAATTCCTCTTTCTTGGACCCACAAATGCGTACCAAGATATCATGAAGTGTGCTTTCTAGACTGATAATTCTATTACTCATGGTCTGCATGGGATTGCGGGTTGCTCTGCCATGCGTGTATCTCTCCTAGAAGGGGATGATGGTCTTGAATCCATACTAGCATAGGATGATGGTCAATTTATGATTTTTTGATTCTAGTTTTTTTTGTGTTTCCAAATATTACACTCTATGTACGCCTAAATAAGTAAGTGGCAACAAAAAAGAAACAAATCACAAGCCTTTTCTCAATGAAGAAATAAGAGAATTTTAGTATGTTTTCTATTCTTTAATGCATATGCATACTAAATTCTAGACATTTTGGTAGCATACTGGCATAATTTTGAAAATAAAAAAGATTATACCATGAAATTGTCAAGAAATTTCCACTGCAACAATGCCGATAGGCACAATCTAACTACAAATAGACCAAAGGGGATGACACACCCTAAAAAATTTATCTTTCTTTCCTTGCTAACCTACAAGAAAATACTGAATTATCCCTACAAAGAAGAATACATGCACCATACAATACGATTCCACATCCAAACTACATGTATACTCTAGATGCTATGCAAAATTGCATGTTCTATATGCAATATGAAGAAAAAAAAAAAAGAAACAATGCATATTAATTGACAAAGAAACTTATCTAGAGGTTCCAAAGATAATTTTTATGTGTGCGCAGGGGTTAGAGATGGTCCACACTCCATCCAGATAGCTTTCCAAGACTCTCCTAATAGTTCGTACTTAAAACGATGCTTGATAGAGGGTGCTTCACGATGAACAAGCAAATAAAAAATCAGAAGATGATAGGAACCTAAGCCCAAATGTGTGTCAACCATTTTTTGGAAAGAGCTTTGAGAGGTCTATCTAAAGCAAGAAAAATCTCCAAATTTGGAGGTGATATGCCCAAGTTAGCACCAAAAATGTGGCATAGCCCTAACTTGGCTAAGTTGGCAAGCCCTTGACTATGGAAACACAAGAACAATCGAATTCAATATTCTCTAACACATCCTTTAGATGTACATGCACGCATGCATGTGTCTTTATACCACATAGGTGGTTCAAACACCCAAAAACGAACACATATTAAGATTCATGTGTGAGAGAAAGTATAGATAGCTAGGGAGGTCGCTCTAGGTGAGGGCAGAGATCAACTTGGCACTTTTGAGGGCACCCGTGTGCTGCAATCATGTAGGGGAGGCGTCCCATCGGGTTCCCTCTATGCTATCCTTTTGCTCTCTGCTTCTGCACAAAACGCAACCGATGATCAAGAGATCCAACAATGATGAAGACACGAAATTTCTAACCATTCTCTATTTTGCATGCATGGCACCATTAATGGCATACTAGTAAATGTTTTACACGATGATGGTAGCTCGCATGATCTTATTTCTCATAAGCTAGTTAAAACTCTTAACCTTACTACTCATCCTTCTATGTATAAGGTTAAGGCTGAATTTATAGGGAATAGGTATAATGTTACCAATGAGGTGCATAATGTTCAAATTTGTATAGGCTCATATGTAGATGAATGTTCATTTTTAACTGCTCTGTTGCAGTCATATGATGTTGTACTTGTCATGCCGTTTCAACATAATTACAACCCCTGCATTGATTATGATACACACATGATTACTTTCAAATTTTAAAATAAAGATGTTTCACTCTCTCCGATGCGTGATTTTCAACCCTTCCCGTTCATCAGTCATACGCAAGTCAAAACGAGCTTTTAGGATTGGTTATAACTCGTGTATTGTTTTTGTGAATAATATAACTGATTATATACATACACTTCCAAGTGTACATAATTCATTTATGGACTCGTATACGGACTGTTTTATGGCTAATTTTCCTTCTGCATTACCACCTTCTAGGGGATCTCTTGACCATAGGATTGATTTAATTCCTGGTAGCTCTCCTCCTCATAAAGCACCTTATAGGCATGAACCTTTACACCAAAATGAAATAGCTAGACAAGTTAAATATTTACTCAACAAAGGACTAATACGGTCTAGCTCTTCTTCTTGGAGCCCCTGTTCTTTTAGTTGAAAAGAGGAACAAGGCGTATAAAATGTGCATTAATTATAGAGCACTTAATAAAATTACCATTAAGAATAGGTATCCAATCCCTAGGATAGATGACTTGCTAGATAAACTTCGTGGAGCTTGTGTCTTCAGTAAAATTGACCTCAAATCTGGGTATCATGAGATAAGAATGACATTGCATGACATTTATAAAACTGCTTTTAGAGATCAACACGGCCATTTTGAATTCATGGTAATGCCTTTTGGACTTACCAATGCACCCACCACTTTTGCACGTATGATGAATAATATTTTCCTTGAGTACCAAGATTTCATTCTTGTTTTCTTTGATGATATAATTATTTATAGTAGGAATGATAGTGAACATGAAACTCATTTAGCAACACTCTTTGATTTGTTACATAAAAATAAACTTTATGCTAATTCTGAAAAGAGTTGTTTCTTTCAAAACGAGATAGAGTATCTTGGACATATCGTCTCTAGTCAAGGCATTCATGTAGATCCCAAGAAGATTAAAGTAATTGAAGAATGGCCTAAATCTCAATCAATGAATGTTGTCCATTTGTTTTTAGGATTAGCTAGATTTGATCGAAATTTTGGAAAGGGTATTTTCTCATATAGCCCTTCCCCTTACTTTGTTATTGAAGAAAAATCTAAAATTTGTATGGGGATTACCCAACAACAATCTTTTGATAAACTTAACTATGCACTTTCCCATGTGCCTACTCTGCAATTACCTGATTTTGCACAACCATTTCATGTAGTTACAGATGCTAGTGGTTCTGGTATAGGTGTTGTTTTAATGCAAAACGATCTGCATTTGAAAGTAGGAAACTCAAACCTTCTCAATGCAATTATAGTACATATGATAAGGAACTGTTAGCTGTTGTGCATGCATTGAAAATTTGGAAACTTTACCTTATAGGTTCAGAAGTTCTCATTAAAACTGACCAACAAGTTATTAAGCATTTATTACATCAACGATTCATTTCCGATAGACATATTAAATGGGCTTCATTTCTACAAAACTTGCAACCTTTGATTCAATATCATCCAAGAAAAGCTAATGTTGTAGCCGATGCTTTAAGTCATCTTCCATCCCCACAAACAACTACTATTTCAATTAATAATATTTATGCTATTCAAATTCATTCATTTCATGATATGATTTCCACTTATGCATGTGACCTGTATTTTTCACAAGCATGGATTGCTTTCAATAATTCCACATCACATCATGAGGATCATTACACATTTCATAATGGATTCTTGTATTTCCAACACAAGTTATGGAATACACAAGTATTCCAAGAGTTTCTTATGAAAGAGATGCATGAAGCACCATATATGGGTCGCATACAAAGTACTATTTCTACATGTAAAGATTTCTTCTTTTGGCCTAACATGGAAAAAGATGCTGCACAGTATGTTTCTCACTACATTGTTTGTCAGCATGTAAAACGACATCACGGTAAACCATTCGGATTATTAATGCCTCTTCATATACTTGATGGACCATGGGAACAGATTTCTATGGATGTCATTACTGGTCTTCCTACATCTGCATCTCACAATGATATGATTTGGAGAATTGTTGATAGGTTTAGTAAACATGCATACTTCATTCCTTCTAAAAAGACTTTAACTACACTTCAAGCTGCTAAGTTATTTATTAAATGTATTTTTCCACATCACGGTTTTCCTAAAGTTATTATTTCAAATCGAGATGTTCGTTTTTGTAACCATTTTTTGGGTGGCATTATTTCAACATCTAGGATCAAAAATAGACTTTAGTTCTGCATTTCATCCCGAAAATAATGGTCAAAGTGAGGCTACAAATAGTATTATTTGGGATTTATTACGTTGTTACTCTTTAGATAATCCAAGTAATTGGGATGAAAAACTCCCGTTACTTCAGTTAACATATAATAACACCTCGCACACTACGACTAGTTGTGAACCATATGAAATTTTTTATGGAAGAAAGCTATCCACTCCCATGAGTCTCACTCAAACTCACATTCCTATGGCTGATTATTTTGCACAAGATCATATTTCTACACTTGCTGAAGTGCATGAGCACATAGGGAAGAGTCAAGAACATTACATGCATAGTATAAATAAGAAGCGACATCCTAAGGTAAAACTTGCTCCACGGTGTCGGGAAGATTTGCATCCAATTGATGGCCGAAAAATTAAAATATTTATTGGTGAATTCTAAACCTCTTTTATATCACTATTGATCAGTTGTGCTAATTGGATTAACTATTTTGAAAATGTTATCAGGTATGAAGGATGAAGTAGGACATATGTTCTTATTAGGGTTTACCCTAATTACTTAATTAATGAGTATTTCATATTTATACATGCTTGATTCATGGGTATTTAACCCTAGGGTTTTCTAAGTTCATATGATTTTATGTCAATTAGGTTCATCTGAAGGGTCTCAAAAGATTCTAATGGGTTCATGTTAGGGTTTACAAGGGATCAGAAAGATTTTAATGGGTTATCAATGATTTTCAAAGGGTTTTAATAGGGTTTTGATGGGTTTTAAGTAGGTTTTCTAGGGTTTTAGAATGTTTCAAGGCTTAAAATAATTAATATTTAAGGAAATTAATCTATAACTAAACATTGGTTCAATAACAAAAATTAAAATATGGTTTAATTAATTACTTAAACATATGTATGCATTTAAATACTAAGGTTCTAACTAATTAAAAGCTTAACCTAAGCTTAATTTAAATGATTTATTTAATTAGAAATTTAGGATGATAGAATTAAAATAAAAACTAGTGGATAATTAATGAGTGGTGAATGTGAGTAGTGTTTAAAGAATGGTGTGAATTAAGTGTGTAATTAAAGTGGATAAAGTGAGTAGTTAAAAGTGTGGTAATTATGTGTGCAAGATAAAAGAGTGGCCTAAATTAATTATGCATTTAAAGTGCAAAAAGTATGTGGTGAAAAGAATGGAGTAAGTGAGTTGTGTAAATTAAGTCAATTTAAAGTGTGGTGAAAGTAAGGAGATTAAAGTGTGGTTGTATATTAAAAGGTTAAAACCAAAAGAGTGGTATAGAGAGGATCTGTGTGAGTATATATATGTATGCTTTAATCATGAATTCCTAATGTTTGTTTCAGAAACATTGATGAATTCAAGCTATTGAAGTGAAGTAAAGAGAAGCAGCAAGATTGAAGATTCATTTAAATCTTATTTTCCAATTAGTCAGTTATCCAATTGTCTAGACATTTATCCAATTGTTTAGGCCTTCCAGTTGTATTAGATTTATTGATTCGAACCATTAGCATATCAATTAATTCATTCAAATAGTTTAGCATCATATTGTTTCATTAGTTTTTCCATTACTTTCCTTGATGTCTTCTAAGTTAGTTCATGAGTCTGAGCAGAGTACTATTGAAAATATTGAAAATGTTCTGCCAACTCTAGACAGACCAGAACCCTCTAGCTTACCTGAAAGTTTAGTAGAAGAACCCATTATGGAAGTTTCAATCTCATATCAGGAAGCTGTTGCTATGTACGAGGCTGCCCGTCCTTACGGTCCATAGCTAGTTAAAACTATTTACTTTTGCCTGAGTCCGCTACAGACACCCTGCGTGTGCCGAACGATTTAGGCGGATGACTTGATCCACCATCTGAGCATCTCTCACGACCCGACATTGGTGAACCCGACGTGAACAAACGGCGTTGCAGCTCAGGTATAAATTTTAAATTTTGCATTGCATATACATTCATACGATTTTACATCAGTGCAGCTGCGTCTTCATCCCTGGAAGTTGTGGCATTTACGTGAGCTTGCAATCTTCTTGGTGTCGAGGGCTGGTCTGGTGACCTGAGCGCCTCCACGAAGATTGGCAAGTAGGAGAACCTCGTCGCGCCACCCCTTTCATCAACAATTGAGGCACAAAACGTTTGCACCCATTTTTAGCAAACTATGTATTTAGGTTTTGATTCAAATCAATAAATGCATTGAATTTCACAAAAAGCACTGTTTTGAGCCTCATCTTTGAGCAGTTGGTATAATTTCTTTACCCTTACATTCTTGGGTGCAAAATTTTATTATTGGTATAGATTAAAGGCAACTATTTGTTAATCATAGGTTAAGCGTTAATCATAGCTTTACTTGAAGCATATTGGCATAGTATAAACTTAACAAACTGGACTCTAACGGAATTTCAGAATTAGTAGCTGAACATAAGGAAAGAGTAACAAAAGAAGTTCAGGATATAGTTAGAATTGTTCAAGCTAGGTCAAAACAAACTTCAAAAATGGACGAGCTATTTCAAACTATGATGCACGAGACGCAAGGACAAAAAGTAGTTGAAACGTTATTAAAGGATAAAGGGAAATTTACTGGTATGAATGTTACAAATTATTTAGACACGTTTGAGAAATTAGCTAAGTTACACGGTTTACCTGAAACAAAGTGGAAATCCTATCTTGGACGTCTGGCCATAGGTACTGTAAAAGCTATTATGGATATACATGACAATAAGGAATGGGATGAGTTTAGAAAAGAGATGCATAAGGAATTCTACTTAGAAGACTACAGTCAACATAGTAGAGAAGGATTTATGAAATGGATTAGTTCACCTAAGCCTCACATTTCGTTAACTCTCAACTCCATAGTGAATTTATGAAAAGATTCTCTCAATTACCTGAACAGGATAGAGTTGCCCTTACCCCAGATATCATTTTATATTTCCTTAGAATCTTGACTCCAGATATAAGGGTAGAGGTTGAGCGTAGGCTTGAAGAATCGGGAAAGAAATATGGGCTTACAGATGACTGGGGTGTAGTGAAAACTGTAGTTGAGGCGGTTGCTCACATGATCCAACATAAAACACTCCTTTATGAATCGATGTCTCAACCATCTTCCAGTTTTCCTCCGATTCAGGCAACTAGGGATACACATATAGATTCAAAAGTTGAGCCTGCAACATCCACATCTAGAGTACCAACCGAGTTACAATTTGAGATTTTGTTTAACAAGTTGGACAATATGATGCATATGCACGAGAATATGTCTAAAGAGGTAGCGGCTTTGCAGAATGTGGTGTATGCTTTAAACCTTCAAGATAAACTTGCAATGCAAGCTCATCCGACTATTTATCCTCAACCAGTACATGCTCCAAATCCACCATTAGTAGCTCCGAATCATCCATTAGTACCTCCTAATCCACCTTTTATACCTCCTAATCCTCCAGTTGTACCCCAACCAATTCCTCAACCGATTCCTCAAGCATTTAACCAAAGAAATTTCAATGAAAGGAGAAATGCCAATGTGAGGAGATGTATCTGGTGCGATGCCACAGATCATTTGACTTACACATGTGAAGCATTGAAAGATGCGAAAGAGAAAAGACTTGTAATTGATATTGACAAGCGATTGTGCGACTATAGAACACATTTACCCTTAGCTGCCAATTGGGGAAAGGGAGGGATGCAGAAGCTGTATGAAAACCTTTCTGAGTCTTCAAAATCTGCTTCTGCTGTTAAACTAGAATATGTTGATAGTGACTCTGATTCCGAACAAACAAGAGAAACAAGGAACTACTCAATTGAAGCTTTGATAAAGGCGAGAGATGATATTATGCAGAAAACTGCGTGGAACTCTCCCCTTGATCAATTCTTGATATATTCGCATATTGCGAATGTTGAAGAGAAAAGAAAGAGGGATGATGAGCAAGATACCAATGATTCAAGTAGACGAATGACTAGAAGTAAGATGAGAAATGAGCCGAAGCCTAAGAAAGTTGAGTTTGAACAAGGCGAAAGTTCTAAAACAAATGAGGAGCGAAGAAAAGAAATTAGGGAGGGTAAACAACCTGTGTTTAGTGAGCCAATTCAAACATGAGACAAAGTAGAGCAAATTCCTAGAACTGAAACAAAACCTGAAGAGAAACCAGAAAAGAAACCCAAACGAGTACCGAAAGCTATTCTTATTTCTGAACTTGAACAAAAAGTTGATTCGGAAGAAATATTGTATGACATCTTATTAAAAAGTGCAGTAACAATGACTTTAGAACAAATCTTCTCAATAGCAAAAAAATTTAAGGAAAATTTTATTAAACTAATTAAAAGGAAGAGATTCCCTCTGTCACAAGAGGTAGAGATGCAAGATGTTGCCGATGTAACTCACTTGATTCATGAATCTCTTTCTTTAGACTCAAAAGATGAAGAAGATAATACCTGTAATGTGAACAAAAATTTCTTAGGGCCGATTGTACCAGATGACGAAACAAAAAACTCAGAGAGTGATTTTAGAAAAAGTTTTTGGGCAAGAGGCACACCGGAGATTAAAGTTAACTTAGGAGATCAGAAGAGATCATATTCCGCTTTAGCCCTAATTGACTTTGGTTCTGAAATCAATGTGATTTCGAAAGGATTATATGATAAGTTTAAATGGCCTATTGATAAAAATCACGGCTGGATAATGCGAACCGCGGACAATGGTTGTGGATCACTCCTGGGAGCATGTGCCAACATACCTCTAATGATAGGTGGAATCTCTGAGACATTCCACTTTTTCATTCAGGACAACTGCTCTTATGAAATTATCTTAGGTCAACCATTTATATGTGAAGCCAGAATGGAGACTAAAGTAATAGATGACGGCTCAGTAATGCAAGAATTAGATCTAAAGATGATCTACAATCGCTCCAAGTTATGATAGTCAGCCCAAACCATGTACGAAATAGGGAGCAAATTAGGAAGACGCCCATCCGTTCTCATGAAAAGATACGCGAAGAACATATGCCTCTTCGAGAGTTTGGAACTTATTATGATCAAAATTTTGCCTAGATGCCACTGTTGAGCGAGACAACGGTGGTTCTTGGTTTGATGTCTCGCACCCATCTGTAGATACTTTAGATAGTTTTTCTTTATATTTCCCTTCATCATATTTGCAATTCAGTCATTATAAACAAATTCCTAAAAAAATTATAAAACATTATGAAAAATTTTATAAAGAGAAAGGATTCATTTCATCTGATGAACACATTGAAACCGTAATTGAAACTTTATCTTCAAACTCATTGATTGAAGAACTTCAAAATATTTTGCATGAAAAAGAAAATTTTAGATTTGTACTTTTAAATTCTATTGAAGAATATGATTTGATTATTAAATTTGTCATGAGTAATGAAAAGGAAGCAAAAGTAAATACAAAATACAAAACCGTTGATAAAAAAATTAAACCGATTGCCCAATCATTACCACGAGAGAGTGAAGAGAAGTTTAGGAAAGTTACCAATGATCCTTATTTAAGAGAGCGCACAAATATAGGTCATACCTTCACAGAACAAACTTTAAAGCTAATCAAGATAGGAAATGATGAAAGTTTTTTGTTATCCGAGGAACGTGAACTATTTCAAAGAGTGATTAGAAAGCATGGAAAGGCATTTTCTTTATATTCCCATGAGATAGGTTGTGCAGACCCAAAAATTATACCACCAATGATCATCTTTACAGTGCCTCACATTCCATGGAATCTTCGACCCATACCTGTTCCGAAAGCCCATTTACCAGAGTTAATGCGGCTTCTTAAAGAAAAGATTCACATGCGAATTTTAGAGCCATCGTCTGCACCCTACTCAAATAGGTGGTTTACTGTTCCAAAGAAAAATGGCAAGTTACGGTTCATTCAAGATTTACAACCTGTTAACAAGGTTACTATTAGGAATGTAGGTACTGGGCCCATTGTAGGAGAATTCGCTGAAGCCCTCGCTGGTCATGCCATTTACTCAATGGGAGACTTGTATTCTGGCTACGATCAATTTCAGCTTGCTATTGAAAGTAGAGACATTACGACCATGAAAACTCCTTTAGGCTTAGTTCGCATGTGCACTTTGCCGCAAGGAGCTACTAATTCAGTAGGGCATATGATGAACGCCATGAATTCAGTATTACATGACTTCATTCCTAATATAGCCATGCCATTTATTGATGGCATTCCTATTAAAGGATGTATTGAGAATGCGAAAGATGAAACTTTAGATTCCTCTGGCTGCAGGAAGTTTGTAGTAGATCATATCTCTGACTGTGAAAGGATTTTCCAGAGATTTGAAGAGGTTGGTCTCACATTCTCCATTGAGAAATTTGTTTTTGGTGTCAACGAGGTACTTATAGTTGGGCATTTATGTGGACATTACGGTCGGAGGCCATATCCACCTAAAGTCGACGCTATAAACAAGATTTCTAAAACCTGTAGTAATATTAGTGAGGTAAGACGATTCCTTGGTGCTTGTGTGTTTTATGCCATCTAGATCCCACACTATGCACATGTTGCAAACTGTCTTTATGCTTTACTAAGGAAGAATCGAAAGTTTTTTTGGACTGAAGAACACTCAAAAGCTATGAAAAAGTTAAAGAAATTACTTCTTGAAGCTCCTATTTTAAAGCGAGTAGATTATACTGATCAAAAGCCTATCGTTTTAACTGTTGATACGAGCCCTATAGGAATAGGATGGGTTATTGGTCAGGACGATGAAGAGGGCAATAGGTATGCTGTGAGATTTGGAGCAAAGATTTTACACGATACGCAAAGAGATTATCCGCAAATTAAACGAGAACTATGGGGTTTAGTCACGGCATTAAAATCCGATAAAGAATATTTTATAGGTGCAAATGTAATAGTTGAGACAGATTGTCTACCTCTGATTGGAATGATTACAAACTGTTCATCACCCGACATTGCCATGCTTAGATGGATTTCATACATCAAGTGTATAAATCCTGTTTTGATACATATTGCAGGTAAATGTAATCTTGTGGCTGATATGCTTTCTCGAGCTAGATTTGATAATGAGGAAGAAACAGAATTAGAAATAAATGCAATTAATTATGATTCTAAAGCATACGCATATGAACAGTTTAATATTGATGAATACGAAGGAGAGTGGCAGGATATTGGAAAGTATTTAAGTACTTTGGTTAGGGCACCTTCATGGTCTTCAAATAGATTTCGGAATATTAGGAAAAGAGCTTACAACTTTTTTCTGAAAGAAGGTTTAATTTGGAGACATGCTAGGGGAAAAATTAGATTGCCACAACGAGTACTAGGTACTAAGGATCTTCAGTTACAAGTCATGAAGAGTATGCATGATACTTTATGGGCAGGACATAAAGGTTTTGTAGCTACGTATGAAAAAATTAGAGAAGGATACTTGTGGCCAGGGATTTATGTTACTGTTAAAAATTATGTTACTTCATGTGACGTATGTCAGATTCATTCCTCAGTCAAACATAGGGATCCGTTGCATCCTACCTATCCACCATGCATCCATTATAAATGGGTTATAGACTTAGTTACCATGCCCAAAGGTATCAATAAGATGAGATATATAGTCTTGGCACGTGAAGATCTTACGAATCATGTAGAAGGCCGAGCTTTAAGATCTAAGACAACCTTGAATGTATGCAAATTTCTTCTTGAGGATGTCATTTCACGATTTGGTTATGTAGAAAAGGTAGTGGCTGATAGGGGAGAGTTAGATGCGCAGGAGGCTAGAGAATTCTTTGCCAGGCATGGAATTCGCTTAGCCCTTACTACTGCTTACAACCCTGAAGATTGAGCGAGGGCATTCTCCTATTATTAAAGCAATTTCCAAAGCTTGTAATGGAGAAATTAAGAATTGGCCAACTTATCTGCCATTTGCGTTGTGGGCCGATAGAATGACCTGCACTAGAATGACGGGGTATATGCCGGCAGAGTTGATGTATTGCCAGAAACCAATTTTCCCTGTGCATACGCAAATTCTTACTTGGACTACTTTACCATGGGAAGATAATTTGTCGACAGAAGATTTATTAGCTCTGCGAATCCAGCAACTAGAGCAAGGGAATGAACGTTTAGAAGAGGCTATAGTTAAACTAAAAGATTCTCGATTGAAAAACAAGAAGTATTTTGATAAATCACATAGGTTAAGGCCAAAGCCGATTTATGTTAATGATTGGGTTTTACTGTATGATAGTACGTTTGATTCTCAGTATGATGCCCGTAGAAAACTAAAAAGATGTTGGTTTGGACCTTATGTGGTAGTCAAAACCTATGAAAACGGAACGTATGCCTTACGCGAATTAGATGGTACTCCTCTTAAAAACTTAATTGCTGGCAAAAGAATTAAATTATTTAAACAAAGAGATGATGAAATGTATGAAGTAATGTTTGATGATGAGCATGATTAATTATGTATGAATGAATTTCTTTAGTGTGGGTTTCTTTTGCAGGAAAACCAAGAGAAGATTTGAATATGAAATTTATTAATTTTGCGTGTCTAGCTGTTGCTGGTTGAGTTTTAACAAGTCTTTGAAGAACAAATTAAGATGCATAAAGATGAGCAGATTGAAGATGAAGCAGATTGAAGATAAAATTGATTTTTAGGTCGTATTTTTCTTTGTCTTAAAATTTTGTTTTACGTATTTTATTTGCATTCATATAAAACTAATTGATAAAATCTGGAATGAAGAATATTAATTTATAAAGGACTCTATTTAACCATATTAGGGAAATAAACATAATTTATATTTCTACATTTATAGATTAAGTGAGATTTGTTAAAAATAGAAGGATTTGTAGTTCATTTAGATAACGAAAGTAGTTGTATATATGTAGCAGCATATTGTTGCATGATACATGTCTGTGAAAACCTAGATCTTTCTTGTCCATGCAGCTAGATCCTTAGCTCGGATTAAGGGGTTAAGCCTTTCCCCTTTAAAACAAAAAAGTAGCAAAAAAAAAAAATATTGACATGGAAGTTATACCTTCTTTCACCCCAAAAAGGTATTTACATTTATTATCAATATGAAGTTTACATCATATTTATATGAAGAAAACTAGTTGTGAAAAAACACATCTAGCGATTAAAATTGGGCATACAAGGCGGCTGTCTGTCCAAGTAGATTTAGTAGATTTCTTTGGCATGCTTGATTGCTCATATGTGAATGCATATATATGACGAAACCTGCATTTGAATGAATGAAAATGAATTCTGTTTTATACTAATCTTTACATAGTTTATAAATGGATAAAATGTAAACTAATGTTTGTTGACTGAAAAGGTTAATAGTTTACCTTTATACTTTAATATGTTTTCATTGCCAGATGTAATTGAAATAAACTTCATGTGCATGTTGAAAAGATTTAAAATTTGATAAGATTAAATATATTAAAAAAAAGAATTGATGTTGTTCTATGATTTAATTTCAGGATAATCATTGAAAATGTTGCTTCCCTAAATCTGCAAGTTGGCCCATCGGGACGATGTGCAGGTTTGGTGGCGGTGGATGTCGGGAAGATTTGCATCTTCCAATTGATGGCCGAAAAATTAAAATATTTATTGGTGAATTCTAAACCTCTTTTATATCACTATTGATCAGTTGTGCTAATTGGATTAACTATTTTGAAAATGTTATCAGGTATGAAGGATGAAGCAGGACATACGTTCTTATTAGGGTTTACCCTAATTACTTAATTAATGAGTATTTCATATTTATACATGCTTGATTCATGGGTATTTAACCCTAGGTTTTCTAAGTTCATATGATTTTATGTCAATTAGGTTCATCTGAAGGGTCTCAAAAGATTCTAATGGGTTCATGTTAGGGTTTACAAGGGATCAGAAAGATTTTAATGGGTTATCAATGATTTTCAAAGGGTTTTAATAGGGTTTTGATGGGTTTTAAGTAGGTTTTCGAGGGTTTTAGAATGTTTCAAGGGTTAAAATAATTAATATTTAAGGAAATTAATCTATAACTAAACATTGGTTCAATAACAAAAATTAAAATATGGTTTAATTAATTACTTAAACATATGTATGCATTTAAATACTAAGGTTCTAACTAATTAAAAGCTTAACCTAAGCTTAATTTAAATGATTTATTTAATTAGAAATTTAGGATAATAGAATTAAAATAAAAACTAGTGGATAATTAATGAGTGGTGAATGTGAGTAGTGTTTAAAGAATGGTGTGAATTAAGTGTGTAATTAAAGTGGATAAAGTGAGTAGTTAAAAGTGTGGTAATTATGTGTGCAAGATAAAAGAGTGGCCTAAATTAATTATGCATTTAAAGTGCAAAAAGTATGTGGTGAAAAGAAGGGAGTAAGTGAGTTGTGTAAATAAAGTCAATTTAAAGTGTGGTGAAAGTAAGGAGATTAAAGTGTGGTTGTAGATTAAAAGGTTAAAACCAAAAGAGTGGTATAGAAAGGATCTGTGTGAGTATATATATGTATGCTTTAATCATGAATTCCTAATGTTTGTTTCAGAAACATTGATGAATTCAAGCTATTGAAGTGAAGTAAAGAGAAGCAGCAAGATTGAAGATTCATTTAAATCTTATTTTCCAATTAGTCAGTTATCCAATTGTCTAGACATTTATCCAATTGTTTAGGCCTTCCAGTTGTATTAGATTTATTGATTCGAACCATTAGCATATCAATTAATTCATTCAAATAGTTTAGCATCATATTGTTTCATTAGTTTTTCCATTACTTTCCTTGATGTCTTCTAAGTTAGTTCATGAGTCTGAGCACAGTACTATAGAAAATATTGAAACTGTTCCGCCAACTCTAGACAGACCAGAACCCTCTAGCTTACCTGAAAGTTTAGTAGAAGAACCCATTATGGAAGTTTCAATCTCATATCAGGAAGCTGTTGCTATGTACGAGGCTGCCCGTCCTTACGGTCCATAGCTAGTTAAAACTATTTACTTTTGCCTGAGTCCGCTACAGACACCCTGCGTGTGCCGAACGATTTAGGCGGATGACTTGATCCACCATCCAAGCATCTCTCACGACCCGACATCACGGTATAATGGACCTTTTTGAATTATTGAGAAAATAAATGCAAATTCTTTTCGATTAGATATACCTTCTCATTGGGTATACATAATTCTTTCCATATAAGTTTGTTGAAATCTTTTAAACGTACTTTACCACTCATGCCTATTTTAGATGATCCTCCTTTACTTGAAGAGGAAGCGGAAATATTGATTCCCAAGAAAGTAATAGATTATGATGTTACCACTACAGGAATTGGTAAACAATATCATAGGTATTTAGTCATATATATAAATCTCTCACTTGAGGTATCAAAATGGATATATAAGACCTCCGTATGTCCTCACTATGATCATTTAGTTTCTGCATATCATTCCCAATTACATTAAACTTTGAGGTTTCTGATTCCATGCATGTGTTTTACATGGTTCATGCTCAATATTGTTAAGTGATGGGACATGCGACTGATCATCCATGTCTATTTTTATATTTATGAACTGATGTCAGTTGCTTGTCAACTGGGAGTCATGTTGTATTTTATGGAATCATGGAAGGTTAAATGGATTTTTAATGTTTTAAATGTCCAGAAGGTTTTAATGTGATTGTGTTTGATCTACGAGGTGAAGAAGCGTGAGGGTGTGGATACAAGTGGATGTGCGTCAATAAATAAATTCAAAGACTAAATTGAAGACTTTTAGAATAGTTATATTAAGGTTTATCTTGTTGTAGAAATAGTGGTTCGCTTTAGAAAGCGACACCTTTTGTAAATAAAGTAGTTTTTCCTAAAAGACACTTCTAAAAATGACGGCCTTCATGTAACTTCTATTTTCAGGATGTAACAGAAATAAACCTATAAATATGTGTGCTCTAAGAGACTCGTCCATTAGAGTACACGGGGGGGGGGGGGGGAGATTGCACCCAATATCGTGTCGATTGTTTCTTTGTTTCTGATTCTTGTTTCGTCTTCTTTCTGCCTCTGTGTGTGCGTGCAGTGAAGGACCTGATAGCAGTACCTTGTGCACTAAGACAAAGTGATTGAATTGAACCCTCCTTTAGAAGAACTGGACAACATTCCTAGTGAGCCTGATGTGAGAGGAGGGGGTGAGGAAATAATATGGCTAACAAATTGATGAACCAAGGTGATGACTAAGAATTGAAGAATCTTCATATTCAACATCAAACACCTTTTAGCCCAATTCGTACACTTTCAAAAAGAGGATAGACTATATAGAATGGTTGAATCCCTTAATAAGAGACTAGTCAAGTGATGCATATTTTTCAATGGAAGGAATTTATCCGAATTCTGCAAAGAATTTGATCTCTAGGCAAAGTACCTAGGTGTTGCTCTATCACTAATGAGAGACCATTAGTTATACAAAAACTTTGTCTAGGTGTCTGGATTTTACATGCATGTGATCAACACATGTAAATAAAACAAACAACATGGTCTGAACTCAAAGCATCCCTACTGAAGCAATTCATGCTAGAGGACATAGATAAAGTTAATCATAATTCCTTCCTTAGGTGCATTCATATGCCCAAGGAAAATTCAATTCTAGAAATTAGAAAAGAGTTTGACCAACATTTCGATGATCTACTTAAACATGAAAAGAGAAGCTTACGACATGAAAACATGTGGCTATTTGTTTGAGCAATAGATGCTAAAGCCTGAGAGGAATAAATTGCATTTTTTCAAGACATGGATTTTGAATCAGGACTCATGGAGGATTGGACACTCTTCACATGAAGTTGTAAGAAGATATGTTAAGAATCAACAAACAATCAACAAATTTCTTTATGATTGGAGAGCTTTCATGGATAATGTGGATGTCCATAAAGTTTTAGAAACCAGAGTTATGTTTGAAGCAGATATGCATGGACAACACATACATACTTACGATGAGATTCATCAAGAATATTCGACAAATGTGACTCATGTAACCCCTAAAGTTTTGATATGCAAAGAGCCTATAGATATCTTAGCCACAATGATTGCAAGTTAAAGTGTTCTAAATACACAAACTCCTAAGATGCGGAAAACAAGGAGACATGTGGTAGGAAATCTAAATCAAAACAACCAATCAATGAAAATAAATCAGAACAAAATATACAAAAACCCAAGAAGCAAACAAGAGTATGTTGTATTCCTCACATTCCTCAGAGGATAATCAGTCGAATTAATAAAAAAGGCAAGATAAAATCCAAAGAATAAAGATATCTACAAGTTCAACAAATGCTGAAAAAGTAAACCATGAAAAACTTATAGAAAATATAGTATGTTTGTGTGAAGGTCAAGCTGAATATGCCTACTTAGGTGATGAGGGAAGGCAAGACTTGAAGAATCATATGATAAAAGAACTTAGTGATATATCAATGAAAACACTTGGCATACAAGCATCTAATGATCTCATAAATTTCTTGATACATAAGGTTAGAAATGAGCAAGAAGCTATATCTAAAGCTATGTATGATGCCATGCAAATGAAAGATGACGTGCAAATAAACAAGGATGTGTATATACAGAATATTGTGCAAGTGGTAAAAACTACGCAAGAGCATGATGAAATGTTCATAACTAATTATGTCTATGTGAAAAAGTATAAGTAAGTGCCAAATTGTATGCATGAAAAATGTGAAAATTGATGAAGATAAGGTCAATCGTGAATGCTATATTCAAAGAGATAAGGATTCGTATGTAAATGATGAAGCACAATTGGATGCAAATGTACATGATCAAAATAAAGTTTATGAAAAACATTGATTTTTGCATGCATGATCTAGATGGAAACCTAGTGAAGAATGATAAACAAGAAAAATATGAAATTTGTTGATATATTTAGGTAATGATGTGTGTGAACATACTAGGACCGTTAGGCCGCTTTTTTCCCTCTTTAAGAGGTTTTTTTCCTCGACTTGTGTATATGCATATTGCCCTAATGGGTCATATATCTTTGGACATTCTAGTGGTCATATATTCAATATTGTGTGTTGTGCTCCAAGCTTCTTCTTCTTCCTTGTGATTATCATGTGCTTCTATAGACGTTGAAGTCTAACAATTGGTATCAGAGTAGGTCACTACTTCATCTATGGCATCATCATCACCCCTCCGTTAAGCATACTCAGAATTGCACGAAATTTGCCGAGATCGCGATCTCAACTCGTTTTGGCCTCTCAACACACTACTACAGTGCTTGTGTAAGCTATTTCACCTTTTTGTGCCAAAGATATATATAGGTTTTGGTTCACTAGTATAAGCATCTCCAAGTCTGCTAGAGGTTTAGCATAACTTCTCAGGGTACTTCTGTTCAACTTTTTAACATACAGTCATTGTTTTGCATCAAGGTATTTTAGTTAATGTCCATGGCTGAAAGTAGTGATGTTTTTGGTATCTTGGATGTTGAGGATAAGTTAGATTCTACAAATTATCCATTGTGGGCTTATATGATGAGTCAGGTACTAGTCCCAAAAGACTGTGGAATATTGTGTAGGGTGTTGAAAATCATCCTATTACACCTGCAAATACAAGTACTGAAGCTGATGTACATGGTGTCAAATATGGTGACATTCTATAGATTCCTATTCATGCTACAATTTTTGTTGCACCTACTATAGAGCAAATTTGTTGCAATGGCAAAGATGCTCAAGCATACCCAATGATAACCTTGTCTATCAAAGGTGCCATTATTCCTCACATTCACTCTTGCATTTACTACTATTTGCAGTTTTGACCCATCTTCTCCTCAACACTATATGTCTGCAATAGACTTTGATGTTTGGTACTTTGATAGTGGTGCAACCAAACATATTACCTCATAGCATAGTTTATTCACTTCAGCGGAGCCTATCCCTATAGGAAATACTATAATATGTGCGAGGAACTCCTCTTATGCTGTCATGGGAGTTGGTACGATCATTCTGACTACTACTGATGGTAGTTCTTTAACATTGTGAGATGCTTTATTTGTGCTAGGGATCAAGAAGAATTTGTTATCAGTCTTAGCTTTAGCCAAGATTGGCTTGGTTGTGAAATTTATTGACGACAAATGTCTAGTTCATGATCTATGCCCATATTTAGAAGCAAAGATCAACCTACAAGAGAGGAGCAAGAAAGATTCAACTCATGGCATGCGAAAGATTCTTTAGCCAAGTCATATCTACTTAACTCTATCTCTGACTTCCTTCTTCCTCATATTAGGAATTGCAAAACTTCCCAAGAAACTTGGGATACTCTATCTTCATACTTTTCTCCCAATACAAGAGCTAGGAAAATCCATTGTGGATGGAGTTTACTACTCTAAAGAAGCAACCCAAGCAAAATGTTCCAGAGTATGCGACCAAGGTAAAGGATGTGGCTGATCAGTTGGCAAGCATAGGAGAGGAGATTGAAGAGGATCAAATAGTGAGATAGATAATCAATGGCATTAAGGCGGATGATACGTGGGAATCCTTCACAACTGCAATGGACCTTTATATGGATATGCAAATCCCTTATCTAACCACTCTCATGGGGCATGTCTTCACCCATGAGTCCAAGCTCAACAAAAATGGTGAACCATCAAGAGGTAAGAATTCTTTTGCCCTCTATACAGATAAAGGAAAGTCTAAGGATAAAGGAAAGAGCAAAAAGTTTGAAGATGAAGGTCCTACTTCTCAAGCTAACTATCCAGGGAGAGGTAGAAATTCAATAGGAAGGGGCAGAGGAGGTAAGCAAGGTAGGGGAGACCTTTCAACTCTTCCGCATGGAATATATGTGGATTGTGTAATCACACAACAGATGAGTGCAATAGAAACTTCAAGAACCAGAGAGGAAGAGGATTCCAGAGAGGTGGCTACTCACAATCCAGAGGAAGATTCAACCATAATGAAGGTTACAACCAAGGCTACAACAACAATTACAACAACAATTCTCAAGGAGGATACAAATCAAGAAAAGACATCGACAAAAATATAGAGGATCAAGAGGATTCTCTTCTCATTATGAACATGACCTCAAAACAAGGTATGAATGATGAGAACTTCTTCTATATTGACTCAGGTTGTTCAAACCATGTAGCAAGAAATATAGTTGTCCTTTCTGATCTTGAAGAACCCAAGGGAAAGCACCAAGTGCAGAGAGGTGATGATACCAAGCATTTAGTTGTCAAGGTAGGAAATGTCAAAACTTCTGATAGGAATAAGCATCTATTGAGCAAAGTTCTTTGTGTACCTACTATCACAAAGAATTTGGTGAGTGTTGGACACATAGTGGAAAAGGGTTTGCAGATCACGTTCAATAATTTTGGAGCCTTTGTGGAGGACCCTGAACATGGATTCAAGAGAATTGCAAAGGGAGATAAAACATGTAGATTGTTTACATTTTAGTTTCAGGAAACTAGAAACATTGCACTTTATAATTATAAGGATCAAACCTTGTATGAGCTAGAGATATGGCAAAAAAGATTAGAACACATTGGTGAGAGAACATTGAAGTAGATATGTAGAGATCATTGTGTACTTGGAATACCTAATGTATCCAAGCAACATATGATCTATATATGCTGCTTGGATACATTAGGTATTCCAAGTACACAATGATCTCTTCAAACATGTCAGTTTGGTAAATCACACAGGTTACCCTTTACAAAGAAAGGCTATATGCATGAGGATTATTTGGAACTTGTCCACATAGATGTGTGGGGACCAAGCAAGGGTCGTTCAATTTCAGGCTCAAGGTACTATGTGTCATTTATTGATGATTTCAGTAGATGGACTATCTTGTATTTCATGATACATAAGGATGACATGTTTAGTTGTTTCAAAAAGTGTCTTGCACTTGTGGAAAATCAAAGAGCAAAGAGTTTAAAGAGGATAAGGTCAGGTGGAGGAGATGAGTACTTCTCTCATGAATTTGATGCATTTTTGTACGACAAAGGTATCAAGAAAGAGATCACAACTAGATATACTCTTGAGCAAAATGGAGTAATAGAGAGGAGGAATAGATTGATTGTGGAAGCAGCTAGTTCTATGCTAAATGAAAAGAAGTTGCCTAATTATTTGTGGGCAAAGGGTGTGTCTACTACCACTTATCTTATTAATAGGTTACCCTCTCTCCCTTGATGGGATGACCCCCTATGATGCATGGAATGGTAGGAGACCATCACTTGAACATTGCAGAATACTTGGTTCTGTTGCTTATGTGCATGTTCCATCTCAAATCAGAGGTAAGCTTGACCCTAAGGCAGAGAAATGCATCTTCATAGGATATGATATAAATCAAAAGGGGTACATGTTTTATAATCCATCCAACAAAGGATTTATGTTCAGCAGAGATGTGTTTGATGAGAATGGCTCGTTTGAAAGTGAGTTTAGGAAGGTCAAATTGCCATATGACTTGGAAGAAGAATTTTCGAGTCTAACCAAGGAGGAGCCAAGCACAATTGAAGACATCAAATCAGATGATGAGGAAACCATCAACTTGGTAGAATTTAAAGCATGGAAATCAAAAGGCAAGGTCAACATGAAGAGGTTGGAGGACATACCTGAGTCATCCAACCAAGCCTTAGGGAGGTGACAAAGAGAGAGTAAGAAGCCAATCAGATATGGGTATGATACTTGATTAGTCACTAAAGATTCTATTCATCTTGCTAAGACTTCATAACTTGAAGAACCTTCTTTATATGAAGAAGCAAGTACCAAATCAGAATGGGAGGAGGCTATGGATGAAGAAATAGAAGCACTCCAAGAGAATGACACTTGGGAGCTACTACCCAAGAAAGAATCAATGAAGGTAATTGGTTCTAGGTTGATTTACAAAATCAAAAGGAAGTCACATGGATCCATAAATAGATATAAAGCTAGGCTTATGGCTAAGCATTTTGCACAAACTCATGGAATATACTATGAAGAAAATTTTTCACAAGTGACTAAGATGCCAACCATCAGAGTATTCGTAAGTGTAGCTGCATCTAGAAATTGGAATATGTATCAACTAGATGTGGAAAATGCTTTTCTCAATGGGTGGATTTCAGAGGAGGTTAACATGGCTCAACCTCTTGGCTATGAAGATCCAAGCAAGGTAAATCATGTATCTTCAAGACATGGAACCATAGGTTAACAAAATATCTTCAAGACAAGGGATTCATGATGAGCAAGGCAGATTCTTCTCTGCTTATCAAGAGGCGTAATTCAAAAACCAAAGGTGGAACTCAAAGAAGAGGTTCCCAAGACTTAACTTCCCATACCTTTGGATAAATGTAGCCAAAGGGTTACAACAACAGAATTGGGAGCTTAGATAAATAAAGATTACAAGGGTTCAAACCAAAGGTTCTAGTATGTGTGAATGGAAGATCAAGGGATATACCAAGGATATTAGACATCATGGTCCAACCGTTTGACTCATGTATTTTAGCCTTCAAATCCATGATTTATAGAAAATTTCATATTGCGTTATAGGTCATAATGGTAATACTTAGTGAAAGATTCTACCTCTCTCCCTCTCCAAAGATGAATTTCTACTTGTACCAAGGGATGTAAACCCTTTTCAATGGTCATTGTGTACTCCACCAACTTAGAAGAAGAGAGAACTAAAAATTGGAACTCCTTTGACTCACTTTCTTTTGGGGTGAATCTGAATGGAAAATTCAGCATGCTGCAAGTAAGTCTTTTATCAATAGGAGCTATGGGGCAATACTATTGATAAGCTTGATAAATTTAATTCATATACTTAGAAACTGGAGAACAATTGATTGAGTTCAAAGTTTTGTGTTGGTATTCTCATGGTTCTTTATGTTTGCATGGGTCATAGGTGGAAATGTGTGCTTGATAAACTCGATTATAAGTTTGCTTACTAGAAGGGAATGTAGATCAACCGAATGGGAAGGTGATGGTTATCAATACATTTCTTATCTCTTTAGTGATTTACTTTTTGGCCTCTGGAAGACTTATTAGAAGGGAATGTAGATCAACCTAGTGTGAGGGTGATGGTTATCAATATATTTTTTATCTCTTTAGTGATTTACTTTTTTTCCTCTAGGAGACCGAATGATAAAGAATGAGAAAAGCTCCAAACCACCTATAGAAATTTCCTCTATATGGGGGGATCATAATAACAACGGTATGATCCAGATCAAATGGACCATTTCTAGGAACCAAAAAGATGAAGATGGGTTGGGCATTTTGAACATTGGGGAGATTGCAAATAGGATGGTGAGAAAATGGATGATCAAGGTGTGGTGTAACCCCAAAGAGTAATGGGCACATGTGAATCTTAGAAATAAGGATTTTATTTCACAATTGGTCTCCCAAGATGGAAGGGACACCAACTTCTTACTCTTTCATTCTCTCCTTGTTTGGAGACTCCTAAGGGATCAAGCTTAGTTTGCCCTCTATAGAGGAGTTGTAACAAGTTGAAGCCTTTCATCAAGGTCAATGAGGATTGGAAGTGGACCCTGGACATAAGACAATACAAATGTATTAGATATGAGAAAATTAATCCGACAAGGGGTTCCCATTACAACCAGTGGTGCTATTTTTTAAAAAGAATGAACTCATTGGAGGCCTTTAAGGCCCACCACCTAGTAGGAGAAGATCCCCAAAATATTAAAGGGCTAAGAATGATCAAGAGTAACAAATTGACTTAGACACTCGAGTTCATGGAGGAGCAAGAGATAAATATCCCCCTTAAAAGAAGATGGTGTATAAAGTGGCTTAGTATCTAATGGAAACTTAAATTCATTGACCTCTAGCATCCTCTCATTGAGGTTAAAAAGTTGGTTCTTATCTGGCAAATTATTCAAACAGGATTTTTGGAAAATTTTAGAGGTAATAAGATATATGTGACAGCTAAATGATCTATGCGATGCCTCGATGGTCATGAGGGTATGTTTTCCAAACCAAAAGGAAGCTCGGCCTTGCCCTATTCTCTCAGAATGTAATTAAAAAAAATGAAAAAGTTACAAGTGAATGGGACTAGTGCCCTTGGGACCCCCCAAATCCCACAAACTAGAGGCAAAACATATGGGACTAGAGAGTATTAGAAAGGAGGTTAACAACCTCTCGTCCCCCTCATGTAGGGCCCACTTGGGTTTAAGCTTGTTGTTCTCGATGAGAAACACTTTAGGATGCCTAAAAGGTGGGAACCTCTTATAGTTGGAGATTCATTTGCTAGGGAGGAATAGGGACTTCTCGATCGACTGCTCTTTAGGAGGGTGTCCAAAATTGCTGGCACACCTCTCCCTCCAAATCTTCAAGAGGGTTTCCACTCTTATAACATTCCATAGTGCCATTCATAAGTCGATTGCTTCACCAAGCAGCCCATGCTTCCAAGTGATTTGTGCCTATAGTCTCGAAATATTCCCAAAGGTCCACTAGAGTAGGAGAGAGTTGGGGCAAGTGAAGAATGTTGGAGATTCACTCACTAATTAGGCATAACTACATAAAGATGAAGAGTTGCAGAAACAAAGCATTTAGAAAATCAAAGCCTTAGTGAAGGGACAAATTCACGTCTGTAATATATAGTGTAGAAACTTCCAGAATTACGAGTTTTGAATCTCGGATCAAAATTTATATAAGAGAGTTGAGAGAATGCTTAGTATATAGAAGAGAATATGAGCTAGAGAGCTACCGTAGAAGCGCTTGTAGTAGAGGCAAGTGTGCGTATGTAGAGATGAATAATAGAACCTAAAATGTCGGGTATTCATCTATAAGAGAGATGGTAAGGAGAAACTACTCAGCATAGGAGAGTTCTCGTTGCTATGAGCTAAGTGAGGCCAAGCCAGTTTGTACACATCTTCTCTAATAGAAAACACATGTTCATGTGGAAGTTTTTGAGCGCATTCTTTGTATGTGAAGAAATCTAAGTGATTTCATGTTACTGTGAAAGGTAGTTAACAGTTACAATTTTCTCAGTAAACATTTTTCCGGTACTTCTGAGAGTTAGATCTCACAGCACAGTGTAAATATTTTTATGAATGATAGCTCATCTTGAAGCTAGGAGTCTGAACTACAAACTGATCAAAAGAATTTTGTGAAACAGGACATGTACACAGTACAAAGTCTGACCGTAAAAGACATCCAAAACTAGTGAAGTGTTTTCTCAAACTTCAGATAGAGTTCATTTACTAAAGGAAGCTCAGGTATTACTTCCTTATTTCAATTACAAACATTTGAAGTAACTACAAACAGAATTGTAGTTGATTTCGGTAAGATTCCGGTAAGATTACAGTGATAGCCCGGTAACAGTCCAGTGAAGTTGTGGTGAAATTACGGTGAGTTCAAAACACAGTTTTGACACAGTTGAGTGACAGAAAGATTATTTAACTGTAAGCAAACACAATAGTGTAAAGGTTGAAGTAAATTAGTTCAAAATTAAAGCTTGAAGGAAACGCAAAGCTTTCTGTAAAGTGAATTTTCCCTTTTCACTAAATATAGTTATAATGTTTTCAGTTTCAGAAGGTTGCTAAGCTACTGATGATTATAGAGGTGTTCTAATATTACTCTAGCTTAGTTCTAGTTGAGGCATGGCAATTTTCTGCAGTCTTGTTAGTGAACAAGCTTTTGCCGCGACATCATATAACCTCAACAAGTGGTATCAGAGCTGAAAAGGTTCTGAAGAACAAAAAGGTTCTCAAAGAGTAAACCGAAGTAAAGATACAAGAGAATTTGAACAATTCTCATAAAGAAAGGTGAAAGTTGAGGTGATCAACACCAAACGGAATCGAAGAAGCATTCCGAAGTCATTCTCCAGGGTAAAGGTTTACAAAAGGTAAAATCCTTTAACATTATACTCACCGGAAGTAACAAAAACAAGAAGATTATGGAAGATCACATTTCTATTGACAAATTGGAGAGAGATAACTATCCCGCATGGGTAATGTGAATGGAAGCTTTACTTATGATTAAAGACTTAATGAAATATGTGATAGGAGAAGAAAAGAAGACAAATTTTGAAGACAATAGTCAACCGAAGAAAGAAGAGTTAGAAGCCTTGAAGCTGTGGTAGAAGAAAGATGCAACGGCAAGAGCGTATATCTACAATGCCATTATAGATCATCTACTACTGCACATTAGAGGTCTGGAGAAAGCAGAAGACATATGGAGTGCATTGGAAGATCATTTCCAAAACACTACTAAAGCTAGGAAGGCTAGCTTATGGTCGGAGTTCACAACGTTCAAGAAAAAGCAAAGTCAAAGCATTAGTGATTATGTCACTAAGATGAAAGACTTGGCGGACAATCTTGGATCAATTGACAAAAATATTGAAGACCACAGGTTGATAGAGCAATTGCTTGTCGGATTGAGAGGAGGTGAAAGGTGGAAACCTTTCGTACTCTCAACTGAACTTTCTTTAAATCATTTTGTACCAGATTTAAATGAGTTGCTTGGACTAATGCTAACATTTGAGCAAGATTTGAAGACAGATGGAGATAAAGGACATAGTTCTGCTATGTACGCAAAGAATAAGAAGAAAGGTGATAAAGGTAAAGAAAAAGATGAAGAAGAGATGACTACTCAAGCAAATTATGCAAGAGGAAGAGGTAACGTCAGAAAGAGAGGTAATACAAAAGGAAGAGGTAACAACAAGAAGACTTATTGGGTTTGTGGATTAAACAATCATTTCGCTCATGATTGCTGGCATAATTCTCAAGGATCAAGTTAGAATCAAAATAACAACAACAGAGGCAGAAGCGGAAGATATCAAAGAGGCAGACAAAGTCAGAGAGGCGGATATGGTAGAGGTGGAGCAAGAAGTTGGGGATAGAATCAGTCTCACAACAGTACCTACTACAACTATGCAAATGATAGACAAAATGATGATCATACAACGTTGATGATGAATTCGAGATAACACTTTATGTTTTGAAAGAGAAGTCAGAAGTGTTTGAAGCTTTCAGGCATTTTCATGCATATGCTAAAAGACTAACAGGACAAAAACTCAAAAGACTAAGGTTTGATGGAGGAGGAGAATATTTTTCTCAAGAGTTCAATGATTATCTATGGAATGCATGTATCAAGAGAGAAATAACTTGCAGTTATACACCGCAACAAAATGGAGTAGCAGAAAGGAGAAACCAAACTCTAGTTGAGTTTGCAAGAGCAATGTTAAAGGACAAGAATTGTCCAAACTATCTTTGGGCTGAGGCTGTAAATATGGCCATATATCTTGTAAACAGATTACCATGTACAACTTTAAATCGGATGACCCCTTATGAAGCCTGGTGGGGTAAGAAGCCAACACTTGATCATTGTAAAGTGTTTGGATCAGTTGCTTATGCTTATGTACCATCACAACTTAGACATAAGCTTGAACCAAAAGCAGAAAAATATGTCTTCATCCGATATGATGAAAAGCAGATGGGTTATAGGCTATGGCGTTCTTTAACCAAACAATTTATTATTTCGAGAGATGTGACATTTGATGAAGTAAAGAGCTGGTATATAGATAAAGAGCATAGTGTTGAAACACTTGAAGAAGAGATAAGAAGAATTGAAAAAGGTAAATCACATATGCAAGTAAATGGAGATGAAGATCATATGCAGGCAAGTACGTCCAGGATCGGATCAGGTATGAGAAATGAAGATGGACCGAGATTTGATGAAGATGTGTATTCAAATACACATGAAGAATATGAGCTAAGAAGGTCAAACAGAGTAAGGAAACAACCAACAAGGTATTCCTATGACACTTCTTATTTGACTCAGAAAAACTATGCTTACTTAGTAAAGGAAGATGAAGAACCTCAGAATTATAGTGAAGCAAAAGGTAAGGAACAATGGGAAGAAGCAATGAAGGAGGAGTTCAATGCACTGGAAGAGAACAAGACTTTGGATCTTGTTTCAAAACCAAAAAGTAAGAAAGTGATTGGAAATAAATGGGTTTACAAAGTTAAGAAGCTTGCAGATGGAAGGATAGCCAGATACAAAGCCAGACTGGTAGTTAAAGGCTATGCTCAGACGCATGGCATAGATACCATAAGGACATTGATTGCTATAGCAGCATCAAAAGGATGGAAGCTAAGTCAGCTAGATATAAAGAATGCATTTCTGAATGGATATATATCAGATGAAGTATACATGGAACAACCTGAAGGGTTTGTAAGTTCCAGTTACCCAAATCATGTTTGCAGATTACGAAGAGCTCTCTATGGATTGAAGCAAACTCCAAGAGCTTGGAATTACAGACTTGTGAAGTATCACAATGACCTTGGATACCAAAGTTCAAAGCCTGATGCAAGTCTACTCATTAAGAGAACAGATGAAGGTATGATCTACATTTGTATTTATGTAGATGACATTATAATTACAGGTACCTTAGATGAAGGAATCAAGGAGGTAAAAATATTTCTTGAAAAAGAGTTCAAGATCAGTGATCTAGGAAATTTATCATACTTTCTTGGAATAGAAGTTACATATATAGATCATGGTGTATATGTTTCGCAAGAAAGGTATCTCCTAAACTTACTGAAGAAGTTTAACATGGAGAATTGCAGAGAAGCTTCAACACCGCTTGAAGTAAATCATAAACTTAGCAAATATGATGGTGCAGAGTTTAAAGATATGAGAAAGTATCAATCTTTAGTAGGAAGCTTGATTTATGCTACGCTAACAAGACCACATCTTAGTTATGCAGTAGGAGTTCTCTCATAGTTTATGCATTGTCCAAAGGATCAACATTGGGTTACAAGACAAAGAGTTCTTACATATATCAAAAGAACTATAAAAGAAGGATTGTATTATCCTTTTACATCAGATATAAAGCTGAGAGCATACAGTGACTCAGACTGGGCAGGAAGTCAATATGAAAGAAGGTCAACACATGGGTATATGATATACCTAGGAGACAAGCTTGTCAACTAGTGTTCAAAGAAGCAGCATACAGTAGCTTTATCGTCAATTGAAGCTGAATATAAAGGACTTGTGGAAGCAGCTAAAGAAGTGATATGAATGCAGACCTTGTTCAAAAGCATGGGTATTGATCAAGGTATACCTATCATACATGGAGATAATATGAGTTCATTGTATCTTGTAGCAAATCCAATATTTCATGCAAGAACAAAGCACATAGAGATTCAATATCATTTCCTAAGGGAAAAGGTAATGGAGAAGGAGATTGAAATAGTATTCACTCCTACAAAAGATCCGATTGCAGATATTCTGACAAAGAGCTTCGATGGAGTAAAGACAAGCACATCCAAAGAAATGGGATGAATAAAACAAAACTGGACTATATGAAAGACCGGAAGATGCTAATTAGTGATTGAGGGGAGTTGTTGGAGTTCACTCACTAATTAGGCATAACTACATAAAGATGAAGAGAAGCAAAAACAAAGCATTTAGAAAATCAAAGCCTTAGTGAAGGGACAAATTCACATCTGTAATATACAGTGTAGAAACTTCCAGAATTACGAGTTTTGAATCTCGGATCAAACTGTATATAAGAGAGTTGAGAGAGTGCTTAGTATATAGAAGAGAATATGAGCAGGAGAGCTACCGTAGAGGCACTTGTAGTAGACGCAAGTGTGCATATGTAGAGATGAATAATAGAACCTAAATTGTCGTGTATTCATCTATAAGAGAGATGGTAAGGAGAAACTACTCAGCATAGGAGAGTTCTCGTGGCTATGAGTGAAGTGAGGCCAAGCCAGTTTCTACACATCTTCTCTAATAGAAAACACATCTTCATGTGGAAGTTTTTGAGCGCATTCTTTATATGTGAAGAAATCTAAGTGATTTCATGTTACTGTGAAAGTTAGTTAACAGTTACAATTTTCTCAGTAAACATTTTTCTGGTACTTCTGAGAGTTAGATCTCACAGCACAGTGTAAATATTTTTATGAGTAATAGCTCATCTTGAAGCTAGGAGTCTGAACTACAAACTGATCAAAAGAGTTTTGTGAAACAGGACATGTACACAGTACAAAGTCTGACCGTAAAAGACATCTAGAACTGGTGACGTTTTTTCTCAAACTTCAGATAGAGTTCATTTACTAAATGAAGCTCATGTATTACTTCCTTATTTCAATTACAAACATTTGAAGTAACTAAAAATAGAATTGGGTTGATTCCGGTAAGATTCCGCTAAGATTACGGTGATAGTCCGGTAACAGTCCGGTGAAGTTGTGGTGAAATTACGGTGAGTTCAAAACACAGTTTTGACACAGTTAAGTGATAGAAAGATTATTTAACTGTAAGCAAACACAGTAGTGTAAAGGTTGAAGTAAATCAGTTCAAAATTAAAGCTTGAAGGAAACGCAAAGCTTTCTGTAAAGTGAATTTTCTGTTTTCACTAGATACAGTTATAAAGTTTTCAGTTTCAGAAGGTTGCTAAGCTACTGATGATTATAGAGGTGTTCAATACCACTCTAGCTTAGTTCTAGTTGAGGCGTGGCAATTTTCCGTAGTCTTTTTAGTGAACAAGCTTTTGTCGTGACATCATATAACATCAACAAAGAAGATGTGACCCAGATCCTGGATGCTATGATAGCATCGCTTGCACCATCATGGAGGACCACAAATTTTTTTAGCACTTAAGTTGTTCCAAATACTACGGTGGAGAAGATATGATAGTCCTTGTTCACCTTGATTCTAAATTTGGATAGGGGAATGCCATTGTGCCGAATGAGGCCCTAATGGCATGACTGATCCCACCCAATGAGGAGTTGAGTTTTTGAATGATCCCAAGCAAAGCATCTGCTCTCAAGGAGAGTCCATTCTTTGTATTTCACCCTCAAATCAGGGTTGATATCCTCAAATCTGATCCACTAATAAGTTTCTTGTTTCTAGAGGTGTTTCCGATGTCTGAACCCCTTGTTCCATAGCCTCTTAGCATTTTGGAGGTTCCAAGAAGCCACACTCTTGATGCCGAATATAAAAAACGAGATTGAGTCATCTTTTCTAATACTGGCCACCCATTTCCAATCTTCTCTAACTCTGACAAATTGTTCGAACTTGTTCAGACTCTTCCATATGGAATGTACAAGGTTCGAGCCTTTAGAAGAAATTGAAAATGGGCAGAATAAAAGGGTAAAGGGGTCCAAGTCCTTCCAACCATGGAGGCCCGCCAATGTAATCATGTTCTTATTCTTGAAAATGAGCTTGGCTCAAGAGGTCTCACAGTTGCACCAAGCCCTCATGATCCATTTTGCTGCCAACTTGTTAGCCATGCCTTCGATATACATAATGCCAAGACTGCCACAATGTTTTTGGATGATGTAGGTAGACCATTTAAATTTGGGAACCCCTCTTCTATTGTGGTCTCCCATCCAAAGAAAGTCTCTACGGATTCTTTAAACTTGCTAGGCTCTTGATCTTTGGGTCTCCTACAAGAGAGAAAGCAAATGGTTGGGGGAGATGAGGAAGGTATTAATCACCATGGCTCAGCCCACGAGGTTGCCCTTCCAATATGCTAACTTGTTGTCTAGTTTGGAAAGCACCCAATTCCATTGCTACTCCATTAAAACACAAAAGCCCATCATAATACCGAGTAGGCATAAGACCTGACCCCTGGGGATCATTTGGCAACCAAAGCCCATCGGGATATCGAGTAGGTTGCACATTGAGTGGAAATAGCAAAGAGAAAAGGGGCTAATGGGATCCTTGCCTAATAGATTGTTTTAATCTAATAGTCATCGATAATTGGCCGTTGATATTTATTTGTGTCGATGCATCCCCCAACAATGTAGTGATCATCTGAGAGAATTTTAGAGTACAACCAAGGTCTTTAAGTGATTGGAGAGCAAAGTCCCATTCTAGCCTATCGTAGGCTTTGTCAAAGACGATTTTAAGGAATCCTACATCTTGCTAGAACTCTATTGAAATATTGAGACATTCCCAAAAATCAATAATAGCTTCTAATATTGATCTTCCCTTAATGAATCCTTTTTTGTCCCTGCTGAGCTAGCCCTTCAAGTGATAAGAAATTCTATTGGTGATTACTTTTGCAAGAATCTTGGACCCGTTTGAAGCATCATGATTGGGTGCCAGTTTTCAATCCTATTCTTGTTACCTTTTTATGGATAAGCTTAATGATACCATTGTTTTGGCATTTCGGAAGGGCATCGAAAGCTAATGCTTTTTGCCAAGCCAAGCGCAATGGGGTGGTCACCACCTTTTTGAAAGACTTAAGGAATTCATTTGTGAGGCCGTCAGGACCCGGGCTTTCCCCATTGGGGAGCGTATCGATAATTTTGAGAATTTCATGATCTATAATGGTGCATCAAGGAGAGACTTTAGATTGTGCAGTATTCTCAGGGGAGAGACTCTCAAAATGGTCACCATGCAATCCCTTGTGTGGGGAGAAAGAGGCATCGAAACCCCTAGGAGATTAGTAAAATGGTCGACAATAGTAGTATTGTTTTCTTCTTTTGTTTTGCATTCAACCCCATTAGAACCTATGAAGAAGGGGATAGAGTCTCTAGTTTGCTTCCACTTGAGGATGCCACACATCTCTTTAGTGGGTTTGTGAGCCTTACGGGCCCACCAATCTTTAATGTATACTTGCACGTTTTTCCTTTGAATTCTTCCTCGTATCTGAACATGACTCTGATTTTTGTAGCCCTGTCTGGTATTCATAGTTACCTTTGTTCACTTCCTCCTCAAGGCACCATATCCTTCGGTAGAGCTTCTCTCCCCACCTTTGTCAAATGTTGCAAATCACCTTGTGACTCTTGATCAGAATTTGATGAGTCTTATCCATTCCAACCATCCAATATTTGGATGGTGAGGCAAGATTGGCGAGTGCTGAGTTCCATACCAACATTATTTCATGATGGATAGAGGGAAGGGAGATAGTCCCATATTAGCATTCTATTAAAAATTCATTCTATCACATTGGGGATAAAGATTTGCAGACTTCGAGGCCTTGTGCAAAGCTAGACCAATGAAAAATGCGGAGTTCCATACCAAAATAAATTCTTGATGGATAGAGGGAAGGGAAAAATTTGCTAGATAATCATAATTTTGAAATCGGCATGAAGGTGAGAATAATAGTGGAGTGGTCTCATATTTCCAGGTCAACGTGTTGAGAGATGTTGGTCTGGCACCAGTACTGGATAATGTTGTCTCCGATGTAGCTTCTATCGAGTCTTGCTTTCCTCAAGTTGTCCCTAGATTGGAGGATCGACCAAGAGAAGCCATTCATATCTTTAATCTCCACTAGGTCTAGGTGGAGCACGATTTTGTCCCAATTGTCTTTTTCGTGACCATCAATGGTACACCCCCTATTGTCTCAGTGAAAACCTCAACAATTGTGTTTGCAACTCTCTCTAGGAAGTAGATTTTTGCCGCTCCTTGGTTGTAATTGTTTGTCTCTTCATTCTAATCCTTATCACATGGGATAAAGGGGATCTCAAGGCATTATGAGACAACTATATATTGTTTCTTTTGACAAATTGAAGCTAGGAAGCCTAGGACTCGCCTAAAATCCTTGTTTTTTTTTTTGAGGAGAATAGAGAAGTTAAATTAATGAAGGATTGTTAAATTGTACATAAGGCAGGGCCCCCACCAAGAATAAGAGATCATGTCCATGAAACATTACAACAACCAGCTTAGGGACCAATAGACATTGGGTCCCAACAATGGGGATAAATGTTCTCTTAGTACATAGCAAAGTGCTTAGAGGTCATGTACATGATAGAATCATTTCATATCTAGATACAGATTACACCTTAAGTAAGGAGTTCCTCCATTGGCTAATGGGGTGCTCTGAAGGAGGAGCATCTCTAGTAGCAGATATACAATGTGTAGCCATTGTTATGAAGGTTTGAGCAAAAGAATACAGAGAATCTCTTCTTTTTCATTTCCACAAGGTGGCATTCCTACTTTTCAAAATTCTCCAGAGAGTCAAGGCTCTCCATATGTTCCACAACACCATATCCATCCTGTTGCAGCAGCCAAGTAAGATCTCCCTATAGGTTAGAGAAATATTGACCTTGTGACAATATGGTTGCAAGAAAGACCAAAACCTCTAAGCATGAGGAAAATTGTAGAAAAGGTGCCTTCACAATGACACAAAAAACACGAACTCCATCATTAATGTAAAACTTCCTATTTTTAGACCCACACTAGACACCATGATGTATTATTAGCCAAAGAAGAAAACACTGCCTGATGTTCATGGGAAATTCCCACAAGTAGTTGAATTTATGTTCCATTTGACTTTCCACCTAGCGTTGAGTTTAGGAATGATCATGTTAATAGATCCTTTGTTTCTCTTGAAGCTCTGGAGTATGTCCTCATCCACTTCCTTCAAAATCACTGGTCTGTGTGAGAGACAGTTAGCCAGCTTGTCTTGGAACATATTTCTATGCATCATAAGGACCTACATATGAGAGGATAAATCAGTACTACTCTAGATCTGGTTTTCTGACATGATCTCTCCATCAACAGTTAGATCATGCAAGCTGGAAAAGCATTTTTTGCAACACTTATGTTCTCTTATTCCCAAGTTTCCATTGTGCCACAGAGAAAGCCACTCTATCCATATGCTTTCCTATAAGAAAAAGGTAGCAGAGTTATAGTAATTGGGGTTAAGAGTGTAACCTTTTTTGGCCATCATCGAGGCATCCCAGAATGTGCAACAAAGTTTAGAACCAATAGGGGAATACTGGTTCGGGGAGGCTATAATGTCCCACATGGCATGGTCTTTCCACGATTTATAGTTAAGCAATGAGAATTTGTTAATGTTCCTCTTGATAAGCAAAGCCCAAAAATCAATTGAATCCACTGACCTAAAAACCCATTTGGCAGCTACGTTAGCAGACATTTTGAGAGGACAAAGAATTCCCAATCCCCCTTCCTTCTTAGGAAGACAACAGATCTTCCAGGCCACTTTGGGAACTTTGTGGTGCAAGCTACCTCCCCAAAGAATTCTTCTAGAAAGGGCAATAACTTGATTGAAATGACTTTTGTTGGGAGTCAAGCATGACAAGAAGTAAACTAGAGTGGGAAGAATGTAATGGTTCAAAACAAAGGCTTGATGAGGTTAAGACAATTGACAAGCATACTAGTGGAACAACTTACATCTAAACTTTTTCATCACCCAATCCAATTTTTTATTAAGGAGACCTAGAAGACCATGGGGATACCTAGTAATCTAAATATTACTCCATCTTTTATAATGTCATAGGCAGTAGAAGAGATGCACTGAGGTATTACTATGATGAGTAGAAGATCTAAAGGCTGTTTTCTTATGGTTAATGTGAGAGCCACTAGCAAGACAAAAAATCTGGAGACAGTCCAAGATGCATTGGGCATAATTATCATTAGCATTGATAATTATGTTGATGTCATCAGCAAAGGCTTGGAGGCACATCTGATCATTAAATCTAGGGATGCAAATACCCTGAAGCTGTTTCATTTTCATAGCATCTTTCAAGAGCCAACCTAGGGAATCACAGGCTATGGCAAAAAGTAAGGGGGGCAGGGGGTAGCCTTGCCTCATAGACCTTCTAAGTCTAAAGGGGGGAGACAAAGCACCATTAATGGATAGCTTAGAGTGAGCATTTCCAAACAAGGTGCTAAAACATCTAATGAACTTAGAGCCAACTCCTTTATCATGAAGAGATTGCACGAAAAAATCCCACTCTATCCTATCATAAGCCTTATCAAAGTCTATCTTGAAGAAGTATTAAGGTTGATTGGACTCTTGGGTAAAATCCATTCCTTCCCACAAGGAAATGATGGCATCTAGAATGAACCTCCCTTTTATAATTCCTTTTGTTTAGGGAGGATAATATACTCCATAAGAGGACTAAGTCTCCTAGCAAGGGTAGAGGTAAAAAGTTTGTAGATAGTAGAAAGGCAGGTGATAGGTCTCCAATTGTTCAAGTCCTCTTCAGGCTCTTTCTTGTGGATCAGCTTTATGACTCCAGTATTAATTTCAATAGGAAGAGTGCCTTTGGTAAACACATCTCTCCAAATCTAGAGAATAAAGGGAGTCAGGAAATCTTTCAGCTTAATCAAAAACTCATTAGGAAGGCCATCAAGGCCAGGAGATTTGCAAGGTTTCAATTTACCAATGGTTTCTTTGATCTCGCAGGAAGTGAGGGGCAGGTCCAGCAAGGAAGCCAGTGAAGGAGGAATAGTTTTCTTCATTTTAAGAGCAATGAGGGCCCTGCCTCCATGGATATACTCCCCCCACTGGGGAGAACTAGAGAAAACATCAGTAAAGAAGTGGGTAGCCCCCTACAAATTCTCCTCAAAAGTGACAGCGCAACCACCTGACTTCTTCATCAACATAGGTATGAAATCTTTACTCTTTTTCTTCTTAACAGAGAAAACATACTTATGGTAGGCCTATCAAGATTTCCAGCCCTGAACTCTCTTGATGAGAAGAGAATACCTCTAGCCTCAATGTACTCCTCATACTTCAATCTTTCTTGAAGGCAAAGAATCTTTTCCACATTCTCTATATGAGGATCTTGAGAGGATAATAGATTGTTAATTTCAAGAGCAATGTCCTGCCTTCTTTTAGCCCTAATGTTCTTCTTAAGCTTTTTATAGTAGGTAAAGAGTTTCTAGATTTTTTTATAGCTTTGGCCCAAGCAACACAAGGGTTGGGGCAGGTTAAAGTAATGAGAAAAGATCTCCTTAGTCTTCTCCATCACACAAGGGATATTAAGGAGAGAGGTGTCCAGATGCAGGTATCCAGCTTTAAAGCTAAGGTAATTATGCCTAAAAGAGATAGACAAGGGGGTATGGTCAGAAAGACATAGGTTGTGGTCAATGGAAGCCTTAACATCTTGAAAGTGCTAAAGGTAGGGTATATTCGCGTACCCTCTCTCCAATCTAGCAGAAAGATGATTATTTACCTTCTGTTTATTGTTCTAGTTCTAACTAGTGTTGGTTGAAGGATCATTCAAGTCCTCATTAGTGATGAGTCTCATTAGTTTTCTTATGGTTAATGTGAGAGCCACTAGCAAGACAAAAAATCTGGAGACAATCCAAGATGCATTGGGCATAATTATCATTAGCATTGATAATTATGTTGATGTCATCAGCAAAGGCTTGGAGGCACATCTGATCATTAATTCTAGGGATGCAAATACCCTGAAGCTGTTTCATTTTCATAGCATCTTTCAAGAGCCAACCTAGGGAATCACAGGCTATGGCAAAAAGTAAGGGAGCCAGGGGGTAGCCTTGCCTCATAGACCTTCTAAGTCTAAAGGGGGGAGACAAAGCACCATTAATGGATAGCTTAGAGTGAGCATTTCCAAACAAGGTGCTAAAACATCTAATGAACTTAGAGCCAACTCCTTTATCATGAAGAGATTGCACGAAAAAATCCCACTCTATCCTATCATAAGCCTTGTCAAAGTCTATCTTGAAGAAGTATTAAGGTTGATTGGACTCTTGGGTAAAATCCATTCCTTCCCACAAGGAAATGATGGCATCTAGAATGAACCTCCCTTTTATAATTCCTTTTGTTTAGGGAGGATAATATACTCCATAAGAGGACTAAGTCTCCTAGCAAGGGTAGAGGTAAAAAGTTTGTAGATAGTAGAAAGGCAGGTGATAGGTCTCCAATTGTTCAAGTCCTCTTCAGGCTCTTTCTTGTGGATCAGCTTTATGACTCTAGTATTAATTTCAATAGGAAGAGTGCCTTTGGTAAACGCATCTCTCCAAATCTAGAGAATAAAGGGAGTTAGGAAATCTTTTAGCTTAATGAAAAACTCATTAGGAAGGCCATCAAGGCCAGGAGATTTGCAAGGTTTCAATTTACCAATGGTTTCTTTGATCTCGCAGGAAGTGAGGGGCAGGTCCAGCAAGGAAGCCAGTGAAGGAGGAATAGTTTTCTTCATTTTAAGAGCAATGAGGGCCCTACCTCCATAGATATACTCCCCCCACTGGGGAGAACTAGAGAAAACATCAGTAAAGAAGTGGGTAGCCCCCTACAAATTCTCCTCAAAAGTGACAGCGCAACCACCTGACTTCTTCATCAACATAGGTATGAAATCTTTACTCTTTTTCTTCTTAAGCAGAGAAAACATACTTATGGTAGGCCTATCAAGATTTCCAGCCCTGAACTCTCTTGATGAGAAGAGAATACCTCTAGCCTCAATGTACTCCTCATACTTCAATCTTTCTTGAAGGCAAAGAATCTTTTCCACATTCTCTATATGAGGATCTTGAGAGGATAACAGATTGTTAATTTCAAGAGCAATGTCCTACCTTCTTTTAGCCCTAATGTTCTTCTTAAGCTTTTTATAGTAGGTAAAGAGTTTCTAGATTTTTTTATAGCTTTGGCCCAAGCAACACAAGGGTTGGGGCAGGTTAAAGTAATGAGAAAAGATCTCCTTAGTCTTCTCCATCACACAAGGGATATTAAGGGGAGAGGTGTCCAGATGCAGGTATCCAGCTTTAAAGCTAAGATAATTATGCCTAAAAGAGATAGACAAGGGGGTATGGTCAGAAAGACATAGGTTGTGGTCAATGGAAGCTTTAACATCTTGAAAGTGCTAAAGGTAGGATATATTCGCGTACCCTCTCTCCAATCTAGCAGAAAGATGATTATTTACCTTCTGTTTATTGTTCTAGTTGTAACCAGTGTTGGTTGAAGGATCATTCAAGTCCTCATTAGTGATGAGTCTAATCCACGAACCCCACTCTTGCCCGTCTATGATGGAACCCTTTTTATCATATCTCTCATGTAAGGTGGTGACCATATTAAGGTCCCCAATATGAGGGCTAGTGAGAAGAATTATCTCTTCCCAACAAGAAGGCCTAAGATTAGAAGAATTGTCTACATAATCACTAATAACAGTGCAGTCAAAAGGTTTATTAAGATCTAAACCCACCCATTTATGAGTGGGGCTAGTAATATTTTCACAAACAAGGTGATGTAAGGAATGAGAAATACTGATCGAAGTGCCTCTTCTACCTTGATGGTGGTTAGTGTAGTACTAGGAGTGCTTGCCAGACACAACCTTTGAATGCAAGGAGAGTCTATCACCATTCACTTTCATCTCTTGCAGACAAAGCAAGTCACGAGCTAGAGACATGTCATAGATCCATTTAGCAACACACTTATTCTAGATGGGGTCAGACAACCCCTTGATGTTTAAAGACATCAGATTGATACAATTCATGATAAGAATGAAGAAAAGAATGAACGAACACCTCATTTTTTGTTCTTATTTATCTTACTGAATATGTCCTTGCATTTGAATTTTGAGTTGCCCTCCCTCCTCCTTACTTTGGAGACTTGTTGGGCCACAGGAGCAACATTCTCCTTCTGGTTAGAAGGAGATTCTTCCATGTCATCCTTGCTACTACAATTCACTAATATTAGGATTATCATGTGAGTTAAATTGAGAATCTATTATCTACACAGTTAATTGAAGTATGCATATAGTAACCAAGTGATCTGATCTCAAAGGATTTGGCTTTTTTTTTCTAACAGTAGTCCACCCCTCCTTGGAGTTAGAAGGGATGGGCTGAGTGCTTGCACCTTCTCAAGCTGTCGAGGTCTCTACATTAGCACTAGGTATTGTGTCATGCTGAGGATTCACATCTGTCTGAACTCTAGTTTCAACAAAGGGGTTATGTATATCTTCCGAAAGCACATCAAATGAATTAGTCTAGATTTTACCTTTTTTTAACCTTTATATAAATAATATACTATTCGGCAATTCTGAAAGAAGTTTTCATCAATAACTTTGTGTGTCAAGATGGAGTATCCCTACCTTGACAACAAAGCAGAGCCTTCATGTGAAAGAATCAGATGTCCATAACAGTGAAACAAAAATGCATCATAGGACAAAAATGAATAACTTGATTAGTACTTTAATGCTCTAAGATCATGAAATTTTTCCATCCATTTGGACTTACAATAGAAACCTAAAGTCAATAATCAAGCAACATGCGAGGTTAACGCCTAAAGGAAAATGTAAAAGCTGAATGAAGAGAAGAACAAAAGGAAGCGATTTCCGAAAGAAAATTAAATGATTGGCTGCTCTTTTGCATTCTGGAACGCCATGAGAGGGAAAGCAGTCTCGAAAATATGGAAGGAAAGGTGTGCCTTCAACTTTGATGCCCGTCCAAAGGATTGGTCGATTGCTAGAAGAATATGTAATTCTAAAAAAAATATCTTCCTCCCAGACACCATAGCATGTTGGCCATGGAAAACAACAAGATTGAAACCAAGTGGGTTGCTCGTGAGAGTGATGAAAAAATTATTGAAGTTCTCTCTAACTCTCTTTGAAATGTTTCTCTCGTCGATTCTTATGCATAGCTATCGAGCGATCCTACCCCTCCTTTGTGGGCTACATGGCATCCCAAGGGTAGTATGCCCATTTTGTGTATTTTTCTTTGCTCCTTTGTTAGTTCAAGCTTCGGAGAGTAGGCCTAGGATGAACTTCCTTTTGGAAAAAAACAAACAACATTTGCTTCGAGAAACTCCTTTTTTTCTCTAAGGATTCAGAATCAGGCATATACACAAGTGCCTCGGAGCCGGTATTGTATACTATCTCTAATCTAGAATCTTTCCGTGCAAGAAATTATATGGCAAATCTTTAGGATAGAAGGAAATGAACTACGATATGAGCTCGCAAGCCTCCAATCATCTCCATCTACATGAAAGAGCATCATTTGCTTTGAACAAGCTCATTGATGATGATCTTTGTAGCAAGCTCTGCGGATTGGCTCCTACGATGATTGCGTTGTATTAAGTACACTATATGATTCCCTGATTAAGTTTGAAATTAAAGATGGAACTATGGAGGATTTGCCTCCTTCTCTGCTCTACTCTACTGCGCATGTTGTTTCGTCACGTCAAATTTCATTGATTTAAAGGTTCATGATTTCCCATCATATTTCGTAAGGTTTTCTTATTCGTGTAAAAGCTTAGAAATTTATTCTCTTAAAAGGTAAAAGAAGAAGACATAAATTCCACGAGTTTCGAAGTTTGTAATGTGGAGAATCAATCAACTACCTAAATTCAAATTCTTGAGCTTGAATCTCATATTTTCTTCATAGAAAAAGTAGTTCTCATCACCAAAAACATGCCGACGTGATATTTCAAATTCGAATCATTGTAGATGAGTAGTGGACTACACAAGAGCCTATATACAGAATCCAAAACACTTTTACTATAATGTTAGAGAAATATACAATTCAATGTTTATTACTTCTTTGGTCCTCCTCATTTTTTGCATCATCATCTCCAAGTTTTGTCAACTAGAAAGACTTTTTCTCTCTCCATCGTGATCCAATTCTTATCAATGATGATTAATTTGAAAGCGAATAATGTTTTAATGTGTAAAAAGTTTTCTTTCATTTAATTCACTACGGTGTGAGAAGTAGTGAATTAATGCTCTCGAGTCTTTCTCTACACATCCGAAAAAAGTTTCGATTATCTGTAATCAATGTTGAGCTTGTAATTAGCATCACGATTGATGATAGTTCTATCTCTTATGCGTATTAGCTACTCAAACCTATGCGTGACCTTCCTCAATGAGGAATTTGATCAACTCCAATCAAGGTGGTCGTATTGATTATTTGAAGTATGATTCAACCCAAAGTAGAAAGTCTCCTTGTCTAGTTAATAGGCAAACTTATCCATTTTCACCAATCATTTCTCATTGATGATCCAAAGTACATCACCGATTTTATTTTACTAATACCAAACCTATAAGTATTATTTTACTTTCAAAGAGTCAAAGGGCATGTGCTGCTTAGCTGGAAAAAACTTCAACACTTGTATTTACTATTTCTTCTACATCATGCCACTCAAATTACTCACAAGTAGAGGTGAGAGTAGAGATTTGAATAGCTATGATAAAGCTTGGCTATATTTTCTTCAATATTCTTCTATATTATGTAAGTTCCTCTACAAATAGTCTATAGATTGGTCCAAAGGGTGGTTTTGCTTCCTCTTGGAGTTCTATTGCACAAACATCTTGAAAATATTGGTATTCAGAATCATCTTTCTTGGACTCCTCCATTGGTATCACATAGATCATATATGTCGGTTCCTTCATTATTCCATGTATGAAGGCTTTGGATCTTGCATATGTTAGGTTCCTCTAGATATCTGAATGAGTGATTTAATTCTTTTCGCAATCAATTTTTGCACTCTGTTTCCTTAGGTAGGACATTCCAATGATGATAGGATTTATCGGACTTGATATTTTATTGAAACATATTCTAGAACAAAGAATAACTAGGATATACAAGATATAAGAGATCCCATAAATGAGAGATAAAAAAATGAAATAATTTATCTTGATTACAAGGAGTCTCTTGAGGGAGATAGACAGGGGAGATGGATCAGATCTCATATTATGAGATTACAAGAGGACAAGACTAAAAATAGAACTAGAGTAAGGAATAAGACTAGAACTGGAACTAGAACTTGGAAAGTATTTAGCTTGAGATCGCACCTACTTGATCTTGCAAGAATCATATTTGCAAGATTGAGGATATTTGTGGCCAAGGCTTCCTTATACATATGTTAAAGGGTAGTTTCAAATTGATGATGTCATCAATGGTGTCAGTAATCCAATACAACACCTTCAAATGTCACAAACAAGCAACTAGACAACCAGTCTTAATATTTTGGCACATTGAGGATGTAGTGGACTTCAAATTCTGCACCAAACATGAGATGTAGGGAGATACATAGAATTTTAGTTTTAGCATGATTTCCTATGTGTCTATGACACCTACTATAGAGGGACATTGCAACATATTCTTTATTGTAGGAGAGATTTGATAGATGACATAACACTTTTATCGATGCCAATTTTCCAAGAGGATCTTGTTTACATTGGTTCTATGAACATATAGGAAACTTTTAATGATTTCCTAATTCCCTCTAAATACAAAAACAATCATTTGGACATGCCTGATCTCAGTGTAGTCCATGCCTACTCATCCAAGTAGATTTTATGCATCTACTATAGATTTTGGCATTTTGTTTCCTGTTGGTAATATTTTCTCTAACAATAATCTAAATAGAGCACTTACACTTGCATTTAATCACTCATGGAAAATCATAACTAAGAAACATGTTTGAAGAAGAGATATCTTTTCACATTTATATACGGAATTTCAATCCAATGTTTGCACTACATCTTCTAGTGTTTTAGGATTAGTAGTTATTCATGATGATTATGTCGATATTATGTTCATCTACATTAGTCATATTAAAAAATACGGATGATTTCTTCCATTCCTTCATTTTCTATTCTACTTTTGACTTCAAAATATTATTGAGTTACTACTCTCACTCTCTTTGAATCATGAGTTGGCTCTATATTATTGGAATGCGCCTATTTTATTTCATGTGATTCATAGCTTTTAATCAATAAAATGTTATGATGAAATTTTCTATATTTCTACACATTCTCTATAGTAATTATACTCTTCCTTACAATATCACACTTACAAAAACTACAAGAAAATGTAATTTTCTCCCCCACGAGTGAAAGTATCACTACTACTAGATATCATAGATAATTGAAATACCAAAACTCAAAGTTATTTAACTATGAAATATGTTTAACCATAGAACGTAGATAATCCTACATTCGTATTTACATATACATACTTACATGTCTATATATATATATATATATATATATATATATATATATATATATATATATATATATATAATAATTACATCCTTACATGCTTTCATACTTAGATATTTTGTAGTGTTTCCTCAATCACAGTCTATCCCCAATCACAATCTTTAGATCACTCAAAAATAATAGAGGAGAGAGGAACACAGAGATTGCACAAGGTAAGAGAAAATCTGATGCAGAAGAGTAGAAACAAATATGACGCAGAGAAGGAAGCATTCTAATATTATAGATGTGAATCAATGTTTACAATAGCTTCTTGACAACACCTCTACCTCCCGACCACCCCCAAGCTATCACAATCGCATTCACACTCGCACTCTCAATCACACTCTCACTGTCACTCTCCCTCTCACTCTCACTCTCCATCACAAGGTAATTCTCAGATTTCTATGCGTCCCCTGTGTTGATGTGCAGGTCTCCCTATATGAGAGTTTGATTGCTGCCCTCCCAAAGAAGTGTGCGATCTACCAAATTTAGAAAAAGTCGAGTTTCTCCAAAACTTTCGCAAAAAGCCATGCAATCGTAGTGTGCTTTCTTTCTTTAGCGTACCAGTCAAAAATAGGAGAAAAATACCAAAAGACATATCCGAAAAAATCCATAATTAGACATGGTGACACATGAGCATCAGAATCACGGATTCAAATAGAATAAGATAAGCCTTGGGAAACTGCACTTTTCAAAGCCCTATAACTCAAAAATGGTGAGGAATTAGCTTAGGCTTGCGAATGACACTTTTATTCAATTTTGCAATTTGCACGATAGTGTTAGAGATGTCCGAGGTCCAAATCCACCTCCAAATGCCACATTTGAGCCCTCAAAGTTTCAAAATTCTAGAGAGAGTAAAATCAAGGCATTTTCTTACAATGAACTAAATGTAGGACCTTGAATGAGGTACTTAAAACATGATTCACAAAAGTTTCGCACAGACACTTTTATTCTCTTATACTTGCTCTATCTTTCTCTATCTTTTTCTCATATAGAGTTTTCCTTAATTCTTTCATCGTCACCTTCAAAATTCCACTAGAAAACATGATGCAAATAAGGTCTAGAGAGAGAATATGAAACTTGTCAACCCAAAATTTTTCCTACATGCACAAAAGACCTAATTATTCATTCTAAGCATTATCCCCACAATGAAATTCAGAAAGTTCAAAATGAATTATTTCATTCGAAAAGAGGCCTATTACAAATTCTTCCGCCCTTTAAGAACTCTGTCCTCGGAGTTGGAAAGAAGGATAATGTTTTAGAAAATCGTCCAAGTTCACCAAACTCGAATCTTTTGCTGGGTATGAGTGCCATTTCACTAAAATTTCTACTATAGATCTATTTCTAAGAAATCTTTCCTTTCTGTCTAATATAATTTCAGGTTGAATCTCAAAGGAGCCATCATCTTTCAACTTCTAATTCTCGTACAAAACATGAGAAACATTAGATACATTAGCTAACATGAAATATAGGATGCACATTTAAATGTTTAGGTAATTCAAGCAAATAACCAAGAGATCCAATCTTTTTCAAAACTTTAAAAGGACTTGCATATTGAGGAGAAAGTATATGATCCTTCCCTAGCAACAAGTTAGATCGATGAGGATTAACTTTCAGAAATACCATATCATCAACTTGAAATTCAAGTGTTCTTCTCTTCCAATCATAGAATTTCTTTTGTCATTTCTAAGCTTCTTTTATATGTTTGTTAATTTTCCGAAGTTCTTCATCCATTTTATCAAGCATTTCTTTGGAAACTTCTACTTTACTTGGACAACCCAAAAATGAAGGTGGAGTCAGACAATTATAGCCGTACATGGCTTCAAACGGAGTCATCTTTAAAGATGCATGCCATGCACTATTGTATGCAAACTCAACCAAGGGTAAATATTCACTCAAATTATCCTACTTGTCATTCACATACATATGCAACATATCTTCAACTACCCTGTTAACCCTCTCGATTTCCCCATGAGTTTGTGGATGGAAAGCTATACTCATACGAAGTTGAGTTTCAATTGATTGAAATGTTGCTCTCCAAAAGTTTGACGTAAATCTAGAATCTCTATCAAAAATTTTGCTTTTAGGCATTCCATGCAATCACAAAACTTCTTTTACAAAGATTCTTGCAACATTCAATGCAGTATCAGTCTTTTTCATAGGCAAGAAATGTGCCATCTTGGTAAGCCGATCGACTATAAAAAATATGGTATCATACTTACGTCTATTCATAGGTAGCTTAGTGATAGAGTCCATAGAAATAGACTCTCACTTCTGATTTGGAACATCCAAAGGTTGAGGCATTCCAAGCATCCTCTTAGACTTAGATTTCACCTGTTGGCACTTCAAACATTCACTTAGATATTTTCTAATATCCCGCTTGACACATGGCCAAAAGTAAGAATACTTTGTTTTAACATAGGTCCTTGAATAACCTGCATGTGCAGAAAAAGGTGCATCATGACAATCATGCAATATTTTAACTTTTACTGGAGATTCAGAAGTTATGCATAGCGGATGGTTACAATACAATGTTCCATTCTACAAATGAAATTTTTCCTCATACATCGATCCCCCGTTCGCATTCAAAGAATTCATATAGGTGCATAAAAAGGATCCTGTTTTATCTCTTCTTGAATTTGATTGAGAAAATCAAAATTTATTATAGAAACAAGATTACATAAAGGTCGCCAACTCAATGCATCACTAACCTTATTTTTCTTACTAGCCGTATACTTAATGTCAAAATCATACTCACTTAATTCAATCCAACGCTTCTCCCTGTTGTTAAGCAATGGTTTTGTGAATATGTATTTTAGAATTTGATGATCTGTTTTCAATTCAAACTTAACCCCTAACAATAGATGTCTCCAATGCTTAAGTGCATGCATAACAACAAGCATTTCTAAATCATGAGTAGGATAGTTAAGTTCATGTTTTCTTAGTTTTCTGGACTCATATGTGACCACCTTGCCATCCTGTGAAAGAACACATCCTATCTGACTACCACTTGCATCACATGCAACCACAAAAGGCTTTCCAATTTCTGGAATTTTCAAAACACAATTCTCAATGACTTTTTGTTTCAATATTTCAAATGATTTTTGAGAGGCATCACTCCATGAAAATCCTACATTCTTTTTAGTCAATTCTATGAGGGGAGTAACTATCTTAGAGAAATCCTTAATATGTGCTCTTTCATATTGTGCCAACCCAAGAAAACTTCTAACATCCCTTACAGTCTTAGGAATTGGCCAATCAACTATTGTTTTTACTTTATCTTCATCAATAAGGATTGCTTCATTTGATATTAATCTTCCTAGATACAAAAGTTTATCCTTAGCAAAGAAACACTTACTCTTTCTTCCATACAAATTGTGTTCTCTAAGAGTTTGCAAAGTCTTCTTGAGATGTAACACATGCTGAGAATCATCTTTAGAGTATATAAATATATCATCAAGAAATACTAAGATGAATTCATCTAGGTAATGGTGAAGAATATTATTCATCAAGCACATAAACGTGACAGGAGCATTTGTTAATCCAAAAGGTAGAACCGTAAACTCATAGTAACCATATCGTGTTCGAAAAGTTGCCTTAGGAATATCCTCTGTTTTGATCCTAATTTGGTGATATCCAGATCTTAAGCCAATCTTAATGAATACAATTGCTCCACTTAATTGACCTAATAAGTCATCTATGTGAGAGAGTGGATACTTATTCTTAATTGTTCTTTTATTCAATCCCGTATAGTCAATGCTTAATCTATAAGAGCCGTCTTTCTTCTTTTGAAATAAAACAGGTGCAACCCCAGGTGAGACACTCGGTCTTATCAAGCCTTTCTTCAAAAGATCATCTAATTGAATCTTAAGCTCCTTTAATTCATCGATGTTAAATCTATAGGGTGCTCTAGAATATGGTTCACTCCCTAGATATAGGTCAATGGCATGGTCAATCTGCCTAGGTGGAGGTATACCAAGCAACTCTTCTGGAAATACATCTACGCATTCTTTCAAAAGATTTTTTACATAATTCAAAATATTTTCCCTATTATCTTCTTCATGCATGTTGTTTACATACACTATAAATGTTCTACAACCATCATGTATACCTTTAATTATCTGCATAGCAGAAATAAGGATAGGTTTGGGGCTATAGGCATCACCTAGAATATGAATACATTCATCGTCTAGCTTTAAAGTGATTGTTGTTTGTTCAAAATTAATCATCACAAAACTTTTAACTAACCAATCCATGACTATGATTACATCACTCTCTTTCATCTCAATTACATGGAAACTTCCAGAAAAGCACTTATCAGAAAGAGTAAATTCAAGGTTTTCAATATATCCTTTCGTGTAGTGTAATCGTCCATTGGCCATCTCTACAGGTTTGGGTATCTACATATTTAGGGCTATCCCTAGATTCTGTACCATTTTGAAAGATAAAAAACAATGGGCACTACGTGAATCGATCCAAAATCTGATTTTTTGTGCAAAAATCATACCGGGAATCCTGATTATAGAAGCCTTTGGGAAAGAACTAACCACCATGCAACGTAAAATAGATTCAAGAAACTTACCTCCATCATTAGCATCCTCAATAATTGTACACTTCTCGATAATGTTTATCATTTTTTATTGTGCAGGTCGAAAGACTGCCTTATTCGGGCACTCATATGTCCCATGCCCTTGCTCCCCGCAATGGAAACACGGACCAAGTCTTTCTGCCATCTCAATAAAATTAGGTTCTTCTTGCCACTCGATTGGTTGGTGCATCCTTTGATTTTCCACCTGAGCAGGATTCCTGCCTTGGTTATTTGAACATGGAGTCTTCTTTGAATTGTTCATGTTCAGTGCAACAGGTCTTTGTGGCCTATGTCCCATTGCAATGAATCTGCTTCCATTCGCCTTTTGTAAATTGAACTTCTCCATCTTCTCAAAGTTCTCGGTCATCGCAACAGCATCAAAAAAATCAATGCATCTAGATCCCTTGACTTTATAGCGAAGTTCCTCACGAAGCCCTTTAATAAATTTACTCTTTAGAGCGTTACCACTAACCTCTAATGCATATTTATGAAGATGTAGGAACTTCTCTTTGTACTCATCAACAGATAAGCTATGCTTGTCACTTTTGTGATTTCGGAAATTGTAGAACTCCATCTTCTTCTCCATTTGGTAGTGTGGAGAACAATAGCATTTTTCAGCTTGTTCTCTAAATTCCTTCCATAGAAGAACGCATTCGAGACTGCATATATGACTTCCACCATAGCTTCGCGATCCCACGCAGGTGTAGGATCCCAAGTCTTGCCTTGGACTCTTCACTAAATTGTCGAAGATCAAAGAAATCCTCAAGTTCTTCAATCCATGCCTCAAGATCATTCAACTTTGCCTTCTTGAAGACTTGGTTAAGGGAAAACTTCATAATTACATTTGTGTTTTCCCCGAGGTGCACTATATGTTCCCGCACCTTCATTTACTTCATCTTTCAGCTCAAAAACAAATTTTTTGCTCCTTCTGGTTGCTTTCTGCCTCGTTGTATGTGCAATTCTCCAAGAAGCTTCTGAATAAGCTCCTCTTGTTCATGAATCTTTTGTGTTAGACCTTCCATCCTCCCCAAGGATTGATTCTGCTCTGATACCACTTGTAGTGTTTCCTCAATCACAATCTTTCTATCACTCAAAAATAATAGAGGAGAGAAGAACACATAGATTGCACAAGGTAAGAGAAAATCTGATGCAGAAGAGTAGAAACAAATATGACATAGAGAAGGAAGAATTCTGATATTGTAGATGTGGATCAATGGTTACAATAGCTTTGGAAAATAGCTTCTTGATGAAGCCTCTACCTACAGACCACCCCCGAGCTATCACAATCGCATTCACACTCGCACTCTCAATCACACTCTCACTCTCACTCTCACTCTCACTCTCAATCATAAGGTAATTCTCAGATTTTGTGCGTCCCCTGTGTTGATGCTCAGATCTTCCTATATCAGAGTTTGATCGTTGCTCTCCCAAAGAAGTGTGCGATCCACCAAATTTAGAAAAAGTCGAGTTTCTCCAAAACTTTTGCAAAAAGCCATGCGATCATAGTGTGCTTTCTTTCTTTAGCATACCATTCAAAAATAGGAGAAAACACCAAAAGACATATCCAAAAATATCCATAATTAGACATGGTGACATGTGAGAATCAGAATCATGGATTCGAATAGAATTAGATAAGCACAGGGATTCTTTTTTTAAGTGCTGGAAAACGGCACCTTTCAAAGCCCTCTAACTCAAAAACAGTGAGGAATTAGCTTAGTCTTGTGAGAGACACTTTTATTCAATTTTACAATCTCCACAATAGTGTTATAGATGTCTGAGGTCCAAATCCACCTCCAAATGCCACTTTTGAGCCCTGCAAGTTTCAAAGTTCTAGAAAGAGAGTAAAATCAAGGCATTTTCTTACAATGAACTAAATGTAGGACCAAGAACGAGGTACTTAAAACATGATTCACAAAAATTTCACACAGGCACTTTTATTCTCTAATACTTGCTCTACCTTTCTCTCATATAGAGTTTTCCTTAATTCTTTCATCTTCACCTTCAAAATTCCACTAGAAAACACGATGCGAATAATTTCTAGAGAGAGAATATGAAACTTCTCAACCCAAAATTTTTCCTACATGCATAAAATGACCTAATTATTCATTCTAAGCATTGTCCCCACAATGATATTCTGAAATTTCAAAATGAATTATTTCACTAGAAAAGAGGCCTATTACATACTTGTATACATGCCTAAACCCTAATGTTTCCTCTACTTAGGTATATATGCTTGTGTAGATCCCCAAACCATAATTCTTTAGGTGTTTCATTATGTATGCTTGTATAAATCCATAAAACCTAACTTTTTATGTGTTTTTATATGCATGCTTGTATTAATCTCTACAACTAGTTATTTATGTGTTTAGGCATGCATGCTTGTATAGACATGTAAAACTTGTTTTTTAATTTTTAAGGTATGTATGATTGTATAAATGCCTTAATCTTGAATATTTATATGTTTAGATATGTATGCTTGTATAAAGCCTAAAACCCTCATTTTTTTTGTTTTTATGTATGTAATAAATCTTTAGACCCAATATTTTGTGTATTTAGGTACGTATGCTTGTATAAATACTTTAGTCGTGATTCTATATCTATGTATGTATGCTTGTATAAATCCTAAGAACCTAATTTGTAGTGGTTAAGCATGTACGCTTGTATGATTCCATAAAATCTAACTCCTATGCATGCTTCTTTGAATCCCTAAACTCTAATTCTTCATTTGTTTATTTTCTTACGCTTGTACAAACCCCTAAACGATAATTTCTCATGTATATAGGTGTTATATGTTTGTATAAATCCCTAAATCCTAATTCTTATGTATGCTTATATAATCCCTTAATCCTAATTCCTAATGTGTTTACGTATGTATGTTTGCATAAATCCCTAAACCATAATTATTTATGTATTTAGGTATGTATGCTCAAACAAGTCCCTAAGCCTAAGTTCTTTATTTATTTAGGTATCTATGCTTTTATAAATCCCCAAAACATAATATTTTATGTGCTTAGGTATGCATACTCGTAGAGATGCTTAAACCCTATTTTTTAATGTGTTTAGTATGCATGCTTGTCTAAAATCCTTGATCCTAATCTTTTCTGTGTTCATGTATGTATGATTCTATACTCCCTTAAACCATAATTCTTTATGAACTTATATATGTATGACTATATAAATCCCTAAACCCTAGTTTATTATGTAAATATTTATGCATGTATGTACATATATACATTGTCGAGTTGAAATCCCTTGGAATATTGTATCAAAATTTATTTCTTTTCATTACTTTACTTCTTACTGGATATGATGTGAAGATTTATTTGTAGGACGAAGATAGAATGTACATTTATTCAAGTACTTTAATGATTTAAATAAGTGTATGATAAGAGATTTCAATTGTAAATTTAAATGAAACTTTTGACCTAAGGAAACCCTAGAAACTTATATCAGTATGTATATAAAGTCCATTGATTCTTTAAACCCTTCAAAATGCATGTATTAGCACTTTGAAACTTAAAGAAAATCCTTAAGTTAACCATTACTTGTAACCTTTATGAACCAAGAACTTTAGAAACATCTAATCCCTTAGAAGTAAAATTGATTTTTACCTTAACCCACCAAAAACATTTAGGGGTGCACCATCGACGGTCATACCGATGCCTCTGCTGGGTGCACCATCGCATATAGGGGCGCCCGATAGGTGTACGGATGCTTATTGTGATGGCATTATTGGGACTATTGTCACTTATACTGATGACCGTATCAACATTACCATGATGTTGCTTAGCAAAAGACAATACACTCTGCCCAAAAAAAAATTGATTACATGTGATGTGTACTGTAATGACAACCGAAATATGATTTCATAAAACAGAATATTACTGGACACAAAGGAGATAATCAGAATGAAGAACCATGAACCATGAACCATGTACAAAGAGTGTTATATATTTCATAAATGAAGCATGTACAAGAGTGTGGCAAACCATTGCCATATATGAGGCTTTTACAAAATTTGGCAAAGCATTGCCATATAAGAATCAAATACAAACTTTTGGTGCCCCACTCCCATACACATGCAAAGAATGTTCCATATCAACAGTCTTCCAACAAAGAACATTCATGAAATGAGATAAATTCACATGAGATTTACAAACAACAAGTAAAAACCAAGTTTATAAATCATCACATCATCACAAATGCTCCCATGAAAACGACCATACCGCATCCCTCCAAGTCCTCCAATAGTGCAGTTAATCCATGAAGATATCCATAAGCCTCCTCCATTCCTGTTGGAGGAAGACCCATTGCCAGCTCTTGCAACAAATATACAAAACATTAGAGGAACATACATGAGAAGCTTAACACAAACAAATTCAATAAACCAAATGGTACTTACAAACTGGTGATGGATCGTGTCATATCTGTCACTGCCCAAATGTGATGGTCTAACTGTATCTAAATGTGTGGCTATGGCATTTGGCTGCTAGTGATATCGATCAAGAGTCTCCTGCTGCTCATCACGAATCACATCCTACTCCTCAGCATCTAACAATACAGGCTTTGGTAAGCCTCCTCTGAAAACATCACGAGCCTCGGATCGTGGATGGGACATAACTTCACGAGCGATGTGCAGAATCCACTCTGAACTGATAAGAGGTTGTCCATCGGCTTACCGGAACTCTTGATAAATTGTCTTTGTGATATAATTCTTTTGATCTTTATCTTGTTCACTCCATTTCAACATGATAGAGTGTCTAAACTATGTGGAGCAAAGTTGTCGTATACATGCACACATTGCTTTTTCGGCCACATCCATCATTGGAGCTCCATCTCGGATACTATACACCTTGGATTCATGGTCATGAGCACCCCAAGGTGTACGTGGTACCACGTGGCATACGTACATCTGAGGTACTCGTTCTAGGAGTACAAGTGGGTGACACAACCTCTGTTGCACTGCCTCCATAACAGCAACCTCCTCCAGACCTACCTATAGATCCACTCCTAGAGCCTCCTGCTCTAGAGCAGTGACCTCGACCTAGGAAATAGTCCAGCACTTGTATCGTGTTGAGGTGCCGAATGCACATGTCTACTACTGTAGCGAGTAGGGGATGGCTGAAAACATGGTCATGGTGGAGTCATAAAGCTAGGAGACATACCGCCCGTGGGAGTAGCACCACCCATAGGAGTGACGCCTGTAGGAGTGACATCGACACGAGTGACATCGGTGGGAGTGAGGCCGGCAGGAGTGAGACCGGCAGGAGTGAAGCCGCTAGGAGTGAGGCCGGGGGGAGTGCTACCAGGAGCAATCCAATACTGTGATGCAGCCACCATATATGCGGGAGATACCTAAGAGATGAACATAAGAACTAATCCTCTATCATGGAATGTGGCTTTTCGAGAGAAGGCAATGAAGTTTTGCAT